>OX104111.1:60186700-60597492 GCA_944474755.1 Limnoperna fortunei | reverse complement strand
CTGTTATACTTTTTGAACTATAAGCAAAAAACTGTATTTTGACCCCCCTGTTCTATTTTTAGCCATGGCGGCCATGTTGGTTGGTCTGAGGCCATGATTTGTGCAGAGGTAGAGGACATTTTACTGATGATGTGTGCAAAGTTTCAAAGCAATCCCTTAAGTGATTTTGGAGGAGAAGATTTTTGAAGAAAAGTTAACGACGACGACGGACGCCAAGTGATGGCAATATCTCACATGACCCTTCGGGTCAGGTGAGCTAAAAAGTTACACCATGGACATTAATTTGTAATGCAGAAAGCAATAATGTGACCTTAAGGTCAGAGGTGATCAACCATGGTATGGACAGACAGAATGATCACTATAGGGCGTCAGCCACTAAAAATTATTGAATTCTACACCTAATTTTATTTTGACCAATTTTTATGTTATACGTTAGATGTGTAATTCTGCATATGTAGAAAAATCCAATATCTCTGCCTCTGGAATATCTGCCCTGCATTGATGACCTTATAGATAAACAGTTAAGGTCAAAGGGTTTTTCCTATCCTAACGATTTCTGGGTTTGAGCACCACTGATGAGTCTTGATTAGACTTCATGTGCATCTGGTATAGAAAAATCTATAACCTCAGTATCCTTGTTGACATTTTATTTGCAACCACTGGGTTGATTCCTTTACCTGGTGGACTGTTAGCCCTCCAGGAAATAACCAGCCGAATAGTTACACTTTTGTGCTGAATATAACTGTGTTATAGTAATTGTCTAAACTTACTGCCCCTAAATTTTGGAAATGATTAAAATTCTAAGGTTTTTCTATTGGCAAGGTATAGATGGCCTTAGCAGGAGTGTCTCAAATACGATCTGTGTCATGGTAGGGATTCCTACTCCTGGATTTGATTTTTCCCAAGACACGACAATGAGTAACACGACAGGTGTCTAATTCGAGGCAGGCAATGCTTACTCGTCCGAAGCACCCGAGTGCACCCATGGTTTTTATTGGGTTCCAGTTACTCTTTTTCTGTTTTTTGTGTTTGTCTATATCCGGATATATAACTGTCCCTTGACTTTTGGCTCTTGTTGTTAGGTCTGTTTTATTTGCTATTTTTCATAGTTTAAAAATTTTGATGATTTAAACTCTACAACTTCTTATTTGGAATTTAAATATGTTTTGGGCTTGAGCACCACTGATGAGTCTTGATAAGACAAAACATGTATCTGTTGTAGCATAAAGTAAATTTAATCACTTGGTATTTTATAACATTTTATTTGATGAGAACTCGTAGTTCACTTTCATTGATCTCGTAAAGATTTTAAGTGGCCCTCTTCCAAGCATTTTGGGCAGGTGAGATTATTTTACCACTTGGTAACTAAAAAAAAATCCTTCAAAACCCTCTTTTTTTTATACTCCAAAGTACACATTTGGCTTTGTAGTTTCAGAGGAAACACATTAGAAAATGTCCAAGACAATCAAAAACAAATAATCCTTAAGACAGCCTTGTTTCAAGTCCTATTGGCAAATTCTGAAGAATCTGTCTTAAGAATCTATTATCCCTATACTGGAATCTTATAAAGTAACAATCCATTGGTGCTTGTAATTTCTTAGAACTCATTTTAAATTTCAGTCAATCAGAAACTTATGAACAAGACAAAATTGTGGATGTCGAACACACTATTTGTGCAAAGTTGCAACAAGTGTGGACTGTGAGCACGCTCACAAAGGGATACCCCTCGCTGCGCTTCAAGTCCAATTATCTCCCCTGAATAATATCCGACAGCGACGAAAATACTTCATGCAAATCTACATATGATGTACTTTCTTCATGTAAAGTTTAATCAAAATCTGTCGGTTTAGGAGGAGAAACACTTACAAGGGAAGTGGACAAACAGACAGACAGACAGGGTGATTCCTATATACCCTCCCAAAACAAGTTTGCGGGGGGTATAAAAACCTTTGGACAAGCATTGCTTATGGTGGCTATGTTTTATGCACATGACTACAGGAGGAGACCCTCAGACACATCATTTGTACAAGTTACATAAAATTAGGACGTGTACTTCAAAGGAGAATACTACCGCAGGTCGGGGGTTCTCTCCGGGTACTCCGGCTTCCTCCCCCAATAAAAACTGGACGCCATGAAATAGCTGAAAAATTGCTGAAAGTGGCGTTAAAACACTATTCAAACAAACAAACAAACAATCAAAGGAGAATATTTTCAAACTGTTGGAAAATAAAATTCAAAAACTGACCATGATAGCCAAGTTTTATTTTGATCAAGACAAAGTGAAATTTTGGTACAGGATCTAGCAGACATCATTAGAACAAAGTTACAAAACATTTGGACAAAGACAATCCTCTGTTCTTGACAAAATGTGTAATTTTCGACAAGGTTCTATTTAAACTTTGACTTACTCAGTTTACTGCAATTTTGATATTCAATTTGTCACCAAAGAGTTCCTTGACAATTTCGTTATGTTCAGCAATCCGAAACTAGTATTAGCTATGGTGGCTATGTTTGTTAACAATCAACAACAACTAACAATACTGAGGAAGGACCTTTTCTTCATATATCAGGATATTTTACTCAGTGTTTCTTAAGGAGAAGATCTATATAAGGAGAATTTAAGGCCAGATGTACACTGAATTACGAAATAGATGTCAAGTAACCAGAACTGCTCACATGTGTTGACATTTGGTCCAGGTGAGATCAAATCTGACTTACTCATAAGGATATGCCACTTGTATTCTTTCTGTTTGCGATACATAAGACATGTTTGTTCCATTACGACATTCCGCATGGAAACTGATCATAGTATTTACACTCACTGTTGTAGCAAATGCAAATATGGACAAGATCTGGAAAGAACAAAAAAAAAACAACAAAGCTATAAACACATGTATAGTGATGTATTAGAAACAGATATATATATATAAACAATACCTTGGGAACATGTACAAGGAAACTGATCAGTTTATAGCTAATATTAACTGTTGCATGAACAGAAAAGCATAATTTTTTATGATGTTATTTTTGGTAGTAAAACATACACATACATTTACACAAACTACACAGCCAATTCATACAGAATTATTTTTGTATAATTTTTTTTTTCAAAACTTATAAAGCAAAATTGAACTCAATATTATGTTTGTTTACTTTTTATGAATGGGATTTTTAATAATGCCACTTTCTGTGATTTTCAGCTTTATCATGGTACCAGTTTAGTTCTTATTCCAGATGGAATGTATGTATTTGTTTTAACTTGCTGCACATGTAACAAAGAACAAAGAGTTACTTCTGTTGGTTCTGTAATGTGCAAGTGTTTTTTTTTCTTGGTGTGATGTTTCTGCCTGTCTGTCTTGTATTACAATAATGGGGTAGGTTCAATCTTGCCACATGTTTTTTATGAGACTGTATAAAGCCAGTACTTTATGTCCTTTCTGTTATTTGTTTTTCGACATCTGTCATTTGTTATTCTATTCTTTAGTGATTATTTGACTTTTGAGGTTTTATTTTCTCTTTATATAATTACACTAACTTCTAAGGTGTTAACATTCCTTTTAGGCTGCTTAGGAATTACAAATTAAGTTATCTCATTCCAAACAATGTACATGTAAAAAATATACAAAAAAAAAAATCAAATCAGATAATTAAACTTTCTTAATTCCTCATTTACATTTCTCAGCATGCTTTAACTGCAGTGTTAAGGTAGTACATGTATTTGTAACTTCATTACTGTCAAGCAATATTCTTATATTTTCATACAATTTAAATATTCAAGGATAGAAATGATCCATGGGTGCAAATTATATTTTCCTTATAGAAAAGATAGATTTGTGATACATTCTTTTTCTAATTCAAAAGAAATGTATGCAAGAGAACATTTTCATGATGATTAACTGTATAATTCGCATTTCCAAACAGCACCCCCCCACCCCCTTTTCCAAAAAAAAAAAAAAAATGTTTTAATTGTAAAAGATATTGTTGAAATAAACACTCAATTTAAATTTCATTAAAATCTGGAAAGAAATTTAAGCATTTATACTGTATTTACAATATTAATTGCCTTCTAACTAAAGGGACATAACTGCCACAAAATTGATTAAGGAATGTCAATTTTCAATCTTTTCAAAGAGCATTTCATTTTAAGTTCATAAAAATCTTTAAATTTTTAAGTACAAGGGCCATAACTTTGTCAAAAATCATTGGACTGGAATGATATTTGAACAATATTTGTAAATCATCATGGTTGACTTACATACCAAATATTATTTGCAAAAAGTATTTAGAAAAAAGTCATGAAAACTTATTTAAAAAAATGTTCAGTCCAAGGGCCATAATTTATGTCATAAAATCACAGGACCTGAACAATATATAAACTTGACCTGTAACTCATTGGGGTTGACTCACATACCAAAAATCTGCACAATATCTGCAAGGGTTTACAAAAAAGTCCTGAAAATGTGTGTGACGGACTGACAGATAAAGTGCAAACCTATAGTCCATTTCAGCTAAGCAACAGTGGACTAAAAAAATCAGAGAGTTAGAAAGAATTATATGTAACTATTTAATTTACACAAATCTTTGCTCTGCTGTTTTCTCTCAACTTAATTTTTTTTTTCGTATATGCACGCCAAGTATTCGGACACACAGAACAGAGTGGAACACTAAAGAACGGGTGAGGTGGATGAAAACATCGTGTTCAGGTGGGTGTTATATTTTCATTCTGAACGTATTGAAATAGGATAAAAGACAAAAATAAGTTAATGCAACCTTTTGTATGTCCCTTAACTACTAGTACACCAAGTATTGTCTGTTTTTACTGGAGAAATAATCCACAGGAATGTCATGAACACGAAAATTACTTCGGAAAAAGTAGACTTCCAACTTTCGTTGATTGTAACTTCTCGCGAAATGCAAGTTACAAAGTCTTTTTGGTCGATATAGATACCCCAATGCATACTTGATTATCTAAGAAAAGTTGAACTTCTAACTCGACTTAATAATCACAGTATTCTTCATTATCTAAACATAGATAGCAAAATTTTGACACAACGGACCGCGGGTGATTCGAGATGAAGACCACTAAGAACGCTGGTGTTGGACACACAGAACATGGCGTTAACTAGCAATGAACTGGTATTAAAGAAGTGTCTAATCACTGTTTTATTTAGTTTTCTGTGTCCAACTTTTGTAGAACACCAGTTTAAGTCATGTTAGTCCTATATCTTTGTTATAGAATAAATTTATGTGCACTTACGTATAATAAGATAACCTCATACTAGTATATTACGGTGGTTACATAGACATATTCTCTGTAGTTAATATATGTGTTTTGTCAAATTCCGGAATAACTTACTGCTTATATATTATTTTTATAAATATAGTATTATTCAGGCAACATTTGACTCGAACACTTAGAATGCGGCGAACACTTAGAATGCGGGTGTTGCACACACAGAACAGGGTATATGTAAGACCGTCCTGAACAGTTTATCCACTTTCTTTTAGTTTAGATGGAACGACTCCTTCGTGTATTTTAGTTTGATATCTATTTTTGTTTCCCATTGGTTCGTGCAATATAAGTTGTCTGTATTTAAGCGTTTTGGTGCCATGATCAGATTAACAATGGTCTAAACTTGTTTCTAAGCAAGTTTCTTTTACGCCAATAAAAGCATTTATATATATATATAATATTAGTGGATTGACTTGACATAAACCCAATATAAGGACAAGGCTTAGAAACGGAGTATAATGGCGAGGCTCTGCCCAATCTTCCCAGTTTCGTGCCGAGTCCTTATATAGTGTTTATGTCAAGTCAATATACTAATATTATGTTTATCCTGCAAGCTATCCTTAAATATTTCCCCCTAAAAATTTTTGTAATTGTATCCTTATTAAGCCTATACACATAGTGCACAGTATTTTGGTAATCAACATGATTGACGTAAAATGAATGATGTTTCAAGAACGATTTCTGCTTTTCAAGGTGAATTATTAATACAAAAGTAATGCACGTAACAAGTTTAGTAAAACATTATCAACAGAAATAACAAGATACTATTTTCAATCACATAAGTTGTACTGTATTACGAAACTCGTCGATTCGGCGTACAAACTTTTCCTGTATGTTTAATGGCGTTCGCACATATATACAATATTCGTTCATTGTCATAAAATATACAGTTTATTTGTACTAGCCTTAGTTCTATAACATAAAACCTCCCATTTCACGTTTATATTTATCATTTTTATCTGACTTTTACATTTTTTTTATTATTTGAAATGTGAGGTTTTATCTGTCAGTTGATTTTTCTCGGAGCAAAATTTTTTCAGAAGTTCTGCATATTTTTACACTTGAAATATCATGAAACTAGCATAAACACAAAGACTTTACCTGTTTTCAATTAATTAAACTATGTTCAATTAAGTAATCCATGTTTGAAATATCAAGACGAAATTTTTCTGCGAGCTTACATTTTGAATTTAACAGTTTATCAACATTACGGAATCAAGTTATATTTAATGGTGGAACGAATACAATTTGTTGCAATTGTAACACATGGAAAATTTGTTTCGTCTAAAACGGATCCATAAGATAGAATTAATTGGGGTCAGCCATTGAATGTAATCGGAGTTAAGGGACACCTCAAATAAAGTTTCAAACAGGATTAAAAAAATCCATGATATACTAAGGTAAGACAATTTTTAGAAAATTTAGATATTTTTCTTCAAGTTTAGCCCAGTTTGCATGGTTGTACAAACTTTTTTCATATCAAACTTAACTAAAACATTCAGCACGACTTTCTTGAGGAATTTGCGCACAGGAAAATGCGTTTAAAGATGAAACCTCGCATTTGACTAAAAACATAAAATATCAATATCCGATAAAAATGTTGAAAATAAACATGAAATGAGAGGTTTTATTAATGGAACTAGTACTAGCCTTAGAAACAGGTAGGAATTCGAGGTTCTATCGAGAATTTCTTACCTGTTTTGTGGCGAGTACAAATGAACTATATTTTCCGACAATGTACAAATATTGTTTTAATTCTTCAACCAGAAAATCCATTTTATACTAATGAAAAGAATTCCGTCGTCATATCAAAATAGCAATCGGAACATCTCTCTGCCATTTCCGTCAAGGGTTGGGAAATAACCAAGTGATCCGATTTTTGAAAATAGCGAAAAATCCGTCCGCACACCAGGAGCCAAGAGTCAAGGGACAGTTACAAATCCGGATACAGACAAACACAATACAAAAACCAAAAACACAAAAAAAATTTGAAGAATGTGTCCATGGGACACGGATGCCCCCGCTAAAGTCCCAAACAGGAAGTAGTTGTCCAACAGGTCTGAAAGTCGCTAAGGACATACAACTTGTGATACTGAACCACCCTGCCAAATTTCAAATTGTTCAATGTACGGTTTCTGAGAAAAGCTTGACGGAAATTTTCATACTGGTGTTAACACATTTTCATATCGGCCCAGTTGAAAACAGGAACTAGTTGTCCGACAGGTCTGAAAGTTGCTTAGGACGTACAACTTGTGATACTGCCAAATTTAAAATTGTTCTTGTGTACGGTTTCTGAGAAAAGCTTGACGGAAATTTTCATACTCATGTTAACACATTTTCATATCGGCCCAGTCGCAAACAGGAAGTAGTTTTTCGACAGATCTGAAAGTCACTAAGGACATACAACTTGTGATACTGAACCACCCTGCCAAATTTCAAATTGTTCTAATGTACAGTTTCTGAGAAAAGCTTGACGGAAATTTTCATACTGGTGTTAACACATTTTCATATCGGCCCAGTTGAAAACAGGAACTAGTTGTCCGACAGGTCTGAAAGTTGCTTAGGACATACAACTTGTAATACTGAACCACCCTGCCAAATTTCAAATTGTTCTTGTGTATGGTTTCTGAGAAAACCTTGACGGAAATTTTCATACTCATGTTAACACATTTTCATATCGGCCCAGTCGCAAACAGGAAGTAGCTTTCCGACAGGTCTGAAAGTCGCTTAGGACATACAACTTGTGATACTGAACCACCCTGCCAAATTTCAAATTGTTCTAATGTACAGTTTCTGAGAAAAGCTTGACGGAAATTTTCATACTCATGGTAGAACATTTTCATATCGGCCCAGTCCCAAACAGGAAGTAGTTGTCCGACAGGTCTGAAAGTCGCTTAGGACATACAACTTGTGATACTGAACAACCCTGCCAAATTTCAAATTGTTCTCATGTACAGTTTCTGAGAAAAGCTTGACGGAAATTTGTACATACAGACGGACATATTTACGTACAAATGAAGTCCAAAACAGGAAGTAGTTGTCTGACAGGTCTGAAATTCGCTTAGGACGTACAACTTTTGATACTGAACCACTCTGCCAAATTTAAAATTGTTCTCATGTACGGTTTCTGAGAAAAGCTTGACGGAAATTTGTTCAGACGTACGGACAGATGGACAGACAGACCGACGGACATGAGTAAAACTTAATGCCCCCCGACATGTCGTCGCGTGGGCATAAAAACATGAAAATAGCAATCGGAACATCTCTCGGCCATTTCCGTCAAGGGTCGGGAAATAACCGAGGTGATCCGATTTATGAAAATAGCAAAAAATCCCACCGAACAACAAGAGCCAAAAGTCAAGGGACAGTTACAAATCCGGATATAGACAAACGTAATACAAAAACCATAAACACAAAAAACAGAAAGAGAGTAACCCGAACCCAATAAAAACCATGGGTGCACTCAGGTGTTCCGGATCAGTAAGCAGTCTCTGCCTCTAATTAGACACCCGTCGAGTTACTCATTGTCATCTCTAGGGAAAAGTCAAATACAGGAATAAAAACCATGGGTGCACTAAGGTGTTCCGGATCAGTAAGCAGTCTCTGCCTCTAATTAGACACCCGTCAAGTTACTCATTGTCATGTCTAGGGAAAAGTCAAATCCAGGAATAGGAAACACTATGACGCAGCGAAAATGTCAGATCATATTTGAGACACTGATTTCCCATAAGGATCAATTAAGTCATGGTGAAGACCATAGAACTTCTGAACGGATAACACAAACCTAGGTACAACAAACCCTTGTTTGAGTAGTTTAGCAGTCCACAGAAGTGATCGGTCAAGAAAATCGGAATACCTATCCCAGGATCTAGAATAATGTTTAAGTTGTGAAATGTACATACGCTGGAGCTGCTGGAATGTTGCTATCAATAAACGGGAAGTTGAAAATAAGAAAGTTGAAGTCATCACGTTTGTACGGTAGAGTCTAGTTTGTAGTTTTCCCGAGTCTATTTCAGAAAAAGAGGCTGATATTAGTGTATTGATGGTATCTTTAATGTCAAGCTCGCAGGGTAAATAGAATGTAAATAGTCACAAAATTTAGCATTGTTGAGTGACAAAACATCAGCAATATAACGGAAAGTTAAATTAAAAGTCTGGGCCAGTGTATTTTCTTTCTTCTTCAGTAGGCCTTCTGGGAACTCAGCCTCATAAGAGTACAAAAACAGGTCGGCGAGGAGAAGAGCACAATTAGTACCCATTGGAATACCAACAGTCTGTTGAAAAACATGTCAACCAAACATGACGAATATGTTGGGCCATAATTAAAAATATGTTTGTTTGCACTAACGCGAGCGACCGGAAAAAAACCTGCCGACCCGGAAGTTTTTTATTAGCCCAAAAAACGTAAGTTTTTTTCCGGAATTTTCCCGTTGTCGTTTCCGTCATTGTTCCATCTTTACAATTATCGACATATTTCCGGTTTGTAAATTCTGCAAAATCATGGACAGATTCACTCTGTCTTCGTCTGTCAGAAAAAAAAAAAGTTTACCTACCTACCTACCCAACCTGAAAACAATGGGTAGGGTAAGTCCAAACTTAAATATTTTTAAGTGTGGCCTTGTCGATCAGAAAATCTGACATATGACAGATTTGGTCTTCGGTATTATATTTAGAGTAATTTATGACGAAGTAAGTTCTGTCATATACGATCAAACACATTGCAATTTTGTTAAGATTTCTCAATATTTGTTTTCTTAAAAGGTAATTATATTCAATAAAATGAAGAGAATATATGTGTATGTCAATTTTATTTGCTTTAACATACTGCTGTGGGATATCTCTTATTAATAGTTTCAAAAAACAAAATTACCACTGAAAGCGTCCTCTTGGAGCTGCTGTGAAATTTTAACTCATTTATTATACATATTACAATTGAAATCGATTATTGGTATCTATGCGAATTAGAACATGGTCAGACCTTATATTTTTCTTCATTTTATACCTCGCTGACAAATATATGGTCTGACAATGTTCTAATTCGCAATAATCTATTTCTTTGCAGGGTTGCGCCATAATTCTTTGAATTTAGCCTGTTTGAAGTGTTTGTTGTAGAAGAGAGACACAAATGAAAATAATATATTTATTCATGGATTTAAACAAAAACACATATTTTGCGCGATTGCATCCTTCCGATTTGTTTACATTTGGCAAGAAAGGTCAAACAAGTACATTACTGCAATACACAAAAAATGTTCTTAAAGTGGGCGTGGCTAAAACTTGTTTCATAGCCAGTGGCAGTGAAACACATACAAAATTTTAAGCTGCTCTAATCGAAGGATTGCAGGATAAACATTGTTCCTCTTCTATTCTTGAAAAGAAAATATACGGTTGCTCATTACAATAATAGAAAGGGGACGAAACAGTTTAAATAAAAAAATATAAGCATTTTCACCGGGTTCGTTGTGTTCTCTAAGGAGCACACACCCGCGTTCCAAAGTGTCCTCACCTGCGGTCCGTTGTGTCAAAATTCCGCCAAGTATGTTTGGATAATGAAGAATACTGTGCTTAATACGTCGAATTAGAAGTTCAACTTTTCAAAGATAATCAAGTATGCATTGGGGTATCTATATTGACCATAAAAACTTTGTAACTTGCTGTTCGCGAGGAGTTACAATCAACGAAAGTTGGAAATCTACTTTTTCGGAGTAACTTCCGTGTTTATGGCGTTCCTGTGGATTATTTCTCCAGTAAAAACAGACAATACTTGGTGTACTAGTAGTTAAGGGACATACAAAAGGCGTTATAAACTTATTTCTGTCTTTAATCCTATTTCAATACGTTCAGAATGAAAATAACACACCTACCTGAACACAATGTTTTCAGCAATCTCACCCGTTCTTTTGTGTCCCACCCTGTTCTGTGTGTCCGAATACCAGGCGTGATATGGCACTGTTCCAATTTCTGTTAACACTGCAGGGGTCACCACACTCTAAAAAAGTAGGGAGAAGTGACTTCTCCCTGGCAGCCAAACTGGGAGAAGTCAGGCCCTGATAGGGAGACTTCAGGAGACACTAGGGAGAAGTCAGGGGGTACCGTACAAATAATTAATTTCGCAGTAGTTACATACATTTTTCATTATTTACATCAATTTCCAGGATTGTTTCTCTTGTGTTTTAAGACCATACAACTTAGATTCAGTTTTTTTTTCTTTCTTTTTCATTATTATTAATGGTATGCAATATCAAACAGCACATAACCTTTATCATTAATCAAAGTTGTACTGATCCAAATTGCTTCATGGGATACCAATCTACAGAACTTATCATTATGTCAATAATTACTATACATCTTTATTCTTTCAAGTGAAACTCAAATACTTATCAAAGACAATTGTTAAAGTACAATACTCTTTGAAAGAACTGAAGTTTGAAACCAATTAAAAGTGTTTTTTATCAAAAATATTACGATTTTTCATTATGGGCCATTGTACATTACTTTTCTTCGTTGGTCACTTCCGGTAATTAGTCACATCCGGTTAATAAACAAATGGCGCGTAATACATTTGAAAGACGTAAATCGTTTGAAATTTATGCTAAATACGCATATTGTTTGCCGTTTTTTATTGGAATTACACATTTACTGATAAATTGGTGATCAGGGTGAAGTATTTGGACCAGATTTACAAGTATCTTATGTGAACCATCAGGCGAAATGACGGGGCGACTTCGACTTCGCTTTTGAGGCGCCTTAGGGCGACTTCAGGGCCTAGTAGGGCGACTTTGTCGCCCACTTCGCCCAGTGTGGTGAGCCCTGCACTGTCACTGTATGAGATGTCATCAAATATGTAAAGTAACTGAAAATGTGTACCCTTTGTATTATAACCTCTGCAACCTTCCCAAAAATGGCAGCTTTGAACCCTTAAGTTTATATATTTATAAAGCTTTTCTGGAAAGTTACCCAATTATAAAAGAAGGTTATAATAAAATACCACACACCAAGGTAAAAAAAAAAAACATCAAAGGCCCAGAAACTTGAGAACCAACAACCAAATATAGCAACTAACCAATGGACCTGACTTGATATAGGGGTTTAAATAGAAATGGGGGGTTAAACTAGTTTCATCCCAAGTCTGCTTCCATTTCTGTAATATGCCAGTCGGTGTAACAGGTGTATCCAAATATCATCAAAGCACAATCACGCTAACCATGCTAATCCTTTAAGATTAAAATTCCCATTTTGTTCTTTAATGTCATCATTAGATCTCAAAGTAATGATAATTATTGATGCTATGTATTTTGAACCTGATATTTTTTACAACGGCTACTCAGCTGGAAATTTTTGACTCGCATAGGATTACTAAAAACCTACACAAATATGATGACATTCCATCAAAGAATTATTGTCTATAATTATCTGTAATCTATAATTTGAACAGCCATCAAGGGATTAGAAACTGACAGCCATAGAAGTCGTTTGAATCTTTAAAAAATAATAGGCAAACAAATCATAATATAAGACAGTTTTATTATACAAACCTCTGATTGCTAAATTCCCTTTATAGTAGTGCATTAGTGTGAAATAATACATTTCAGTTATATACTTAATTGTTAGTCAGAACTGTTCTATTGACAAAGCTTTATACAAATGACCTTGTAAAATGTACCTGTAATTGGTAAACAGTATTTCCAAACCAGTGTTCTAACATTCTGTTAACCAAATTGGGTATAATCTTGTCTATTGATCATATTATCTTTTTGGGACTATACTGTATTTTGTTCATGTATGTTACATATTGCTACTGCACCGCACTGAAATATGTGTGGTATAAAATTGGGGCCAAGTTACATTCATTTTGATAGTTGCTTTTATTGCCATATATCCTGTTGTCTTTCAATTTAAGGAGTTGAACTGCACTAAGAGTCTAAGAGTAAAACTTCACAATCTTTTCCAGTGTCACAATGCAGGACATTAATTATATAAAATGTCCTTTAAGCAATGATTCAATCAATCTTTGTTCACCAACTATAAAACTCAATATGTAACATTTTACATTTAGCATATTTTTAAACTAGAGGCTCCCAGGTGCCTGTATCGCTGACCTGAACCTGAAACCAAACAACCCTTTTTTATCCAGCTTTTCTATGCTATAAGGAATTGTCCAACACTTCTGCAAAAAACATTAATTTTGACCTTTTAAGGGAATTAACTCCTATAAGGAGGAGCTTTTGATGCTTAGAGGGAGAAGGGAGGTTCACTTCTAATTTGCTGTACCTGTTATACTTTTTTAACTATCAGTCGAAAACTCTCTCAACTCCCCAGCACCCCCCTTTTCCATTTTTTCTATCTTAAGCCAACGTAGCTATGTAGGTATTCAGGTGTCATGATTTGCACAATTTTGGTAGAAGACATCCTAAAGATGATTTGTGCAATGTTTCAAAGCAGTCCTTTCATTGGTTAAAGAGGAGAAGATTTTTTAAAATCAAGTAAAATTGATTAAAAAATTGTTCAAGGAAAATAATTCCTAAACGTTTCATCAGACAATCTTGACCCTTAAGTCATTTTTGTAGCCCTCATATAGCAGAACAATTAGGCAATGCTAAGTTTTTCTCTAGTTCTAATAATTTTCAAGATTTTGAGGCAAAAATGTAAAAAATCATCAATTTTGACAATTAAAGGGCAATAACTCCTACAAGGAGTCATACAACTTTGACCCAATGGAGTGTTTTGTAGAGCTTTAGATGCTGAAGAAGGAAGGTCTCATGGGTTTTCCTGTTCCTGTTATACTTTTTGAACTATAAGCCAAAAACTGTATTTTGACCCCCCTTGTTCTATTTTTAGCCATGGCGGCAATGTTGGTTGGTCTGAGGCCATGATTTGTGCAAACTTGGTAGAGGACATTTTACTGATGATGTGTGCAAAGTTTCAAAGCAATCCTTTCAGTGGTTTGGGAGGAGAAGATTTTTGAAGAAAAATTAACTACGACCACAACGACGGATGACGACTGACGCCAAGTGATGGCAATAGCTCACATGACCATTCGGTCAAGTGAGCTAAAAACAGTTCAAGGGGAATAACTCTTAAACGGTTAATCAGACAATCTTGACCCTTAAGTCATTTTTGTAGCCCTCATAGAGCAGAACAATTAAGCAATGCTAAGTTTTCTCTAGTTCTAATAATTTTCAAGATTTTGAGGCAAAAATGGCAAAAATCTTCAATTTTGACAATTAAAGGGCAATAACTCCTACAAGGAGTCATCATACAACTTTGACCCAATGGAGTGTTTTGTAGCGCTTTAGATGCTGAAGAAGGAAGGTCTGTTCGGTTTTCCTGTACCTGTTATACTTTTTGAACTATAAGCAAAAAACTGTATTTTGACCCCCCTGTTCTATTTTTAGCCATGGTGGCCATGTTGGTTGGTCTGAGGCCATGATTTGTGCAAACTTGGTAGAGGACATTTTACTGATGATGTGTGCAAAGTTTCAAAGCAATCCCTTCAGTGGTTTTGGAGGAGAAGATTTTTGAAGAAAAGTTAACGACGACGACGGACGCCAAGTGATGGCAATAGCTTACATGACCTTTTGGGTCAGGTGAGCTAAAAATTGAGGCAGATTTCATTATAATGTTAAATGGAAACAAAAACAATATCAGGATTCAGTACAAAACAAGAAAACTGCATACAGCCTGACATTGTCTCTTGACATTGTCTCTAAGAATTAACAATGATTAAGCTTGATTTGTTTTTATGTCAATTCACTGATCTCCAAAATTTTTCCCAAAGAATTAATATTTAACCATACAATGCTTAAAACATCTTCAACAAATGTCATTCACATGAAATAAACTTAATTGGATGTGTATGGAAAGCAACATGAAGGAAATATACAAGTGTGGACACAGAAAAACGTCTCGCCTGAATTCTGCATCAGTAACGAAAATAAATTTCGTCATAAGCATTACGTGAATAGCATTAATTATGAGCAGCGGCCTGTATACCAAATATTGTCAGCATACTATGCATAGTTACAGAGGAACTGTCCTAATACAAAAACTTTAACGTAGTCGCTGGACCGTGAAATTGAGGTCAAGGTCAGGTGGAACCTACCAGACAGTCATGTACTATTAATCAGCAACCTATATACCAAATATTGTCATCCTACCATGCGTAGTTACAGAGGAACTATCGTAACCCAAAAACTTTAACGCAGTCGCTGGACCGTGAAATTGAGGTCAAGATCAGGTGACACCTACCAGACAGTCATGTACTAGTCATCAGCAACCTATACACCAAATATTGTCATCCTACCATGCGTAGTTACAGAGGAACTGTCGTAACCCCAAAACTTTAACGTAGTCGATGGACCGTGAAATTGAGGTCAAGGTCAGGTGACACCTACCAGACAGTCATGTACTAGTTATCAGCAACCTATACACCTAATATTGTCATCCTACCATGCATAGTTACAGAGGAACTGTCGTAACCCCAAAACTTTAACGTAGTCGCTGGACCGTGAAATTGAGGTCAAGGTCAGGTGACACCTACCAGACAGTCATGTACTAGTCATCAGCAACCTATACACCAAATATTGTCATCCTACCATGCGTAGTTACAGAGGAACTGTCGTAACCCCAAAACTTTAACGTAGTCGCTGGACCGTGAAATTGAGGTCAAGGTCAGGTGACACCTACCAGACAGTCATGTACTAGTCATTAGCAACCTATACACCAAATATTGTCATCCTACCATGCGTAGTTACAGAGGAACTGTCGTAACCCAAAAACTGTAACGTAGTCGCTGGACCGTGAAATTGAGGTCAAGGTCAGGTGACACCTACCAGACAGTCATGTACTAGTCATCAGCAACCTATACACCAAATATTGTCATCCTACCATGCGTAGTTACAGAGGAACTGTCGTAACCCAAAAACTTTAACGTAGTCGCTGGACCGTGAAATTGAGGTCAAGGTCAGGTGACAGGTGACTGACTGGCAAGTACTCATCATAAGCTACCTCTGGACCAAATTTGATGGACCTAGGGCTTGGGCTTACAAAGATATGAAGCAAGATGTCAAGTGTTTACGCCGCCGCCGCCGCCGCCGCCGGATTCCCATACATATGTCTCGCCTCCAGCGACTTTCGTCGCAGGCGAGACAATAAATATACAACAGTGGCTACAACTCTAAAACAGTACATTCCACCCTCTATATGATGGAAAAATAGAATTTTAATTTCTCTTTGATCATAAACAAAGTCATAGATAGATAACATTTATATCTCAAAATGAAACAGTTACTGTTTTTACCAACAATGCTTGGAAGAATAATTGTAACTTTTTTGTTTTACCATATTGGTATGTTCCTCTATTGATATAAATGCAGTTGCTCTTCTAGCATCCTACAATACATGTGTGGTACAATGTGCCTTGCATGCTAATATCCATTTAGGTAAATGTTAAATATGCACTTTTAAACTGTAGTGTTATTAAGCCGAAGTATAATGCACTGCAGAACATTGGTTTTCAATTCAGTTCCTAGATAAATGGATAGATCTTAATAAAAAAATAAATAATTTCCTTTTTTGGCCCCCCTGAGCAGTAATAAACTAATAATAAACTGCATTCATCTATAAAACAGTGACACTGCAATATATAAATGCAGACTTTTCATAAAATTATGGAGACAGGTGCTACCTGAAACTAAACTAGTTGTACTTTAAGAGCAAAACATCTAGCTTGAGCATACTATAAGAAATTGCTCTGAAAAGTTATGGAAAAGAAGCATATATTAGATGCCAACCAACCATCCTCTTCAGTTAATAACTAATTTTTTTTTTAACACAAATTAAAAGCAGAATCCATCAAAGTATATAAATACTTTAAACATGCTTGGCTTAATTCTAACATTAGTTTTTGATTGAATGGTGTTTATAGCCTAGTTCAGTAAATATCAGCTATTTTTGTGTGCCGATTTTATTGGAGCAGGAAGCTAGATAGAACTAATAATCGTACCCTGGCTTTTTTTGGAGAGGGTATGAATTTAGTTCCATTACTGGTAATGTAGCAGAGCAGGAGTGAATCACTACCGGCACTTTGATGTCCAAAAGAAGTTGCATATACATTCAGACGTGGTATCTTGATATCTTTCGACAGTGTCACCATTTTTTTATCGGTTTCATGTTTAAAATCGATCATTATTGATATGTGATGATAGTTATTGCAGTTTTTAATAACCTGTTGTGCGTTGTGTATTAACTGACATCTGTGTCTCTTTTTTATTATGTCTATTACATGAAAAACATTGAGAAACCTGAACCTAAATTGGGTGGTGCATCTTGGGTAATACATATGTAAATTTCTGGATTCTTACTACCGAAATGGTTGTTATAGTATTCAAATTAGCAGGTGTATAATAAAATTATGTCACATTATCCATATACAGAAAAATTCTCAAAAAAGCATTTTCCACGTGCATCTTCAAAGTTGAAAAAAGAAATTTCTTCTATAACAATTGTTACTGTTAGTTTCGCAATGTCTAAAGCTCTAATAACGTAAAGAAGATGAATATTATGTTTGAATGTTTTATAAATAGACAGAAGTTAGAATATTTTTTATTTGCTATATTATGAGCAAAAGGACTGAATTCTGCGGTTAATCTGACAAATCACAAAATTAAAAAGGATTATAATGGCAGTTCAATTCGTCCTAGAAGCCTGAGTTCATTGTTTGTTTGTTTACAGTGTGTAATGCCACTTATAGCTCTTTGTCAGCTGTAACATAGAATCTTGTTTTTATTGAAGGAGGAATCCAGATTACCAAGTGAACACTCCTGTTCATCTTTAGGAAAAAGACTGAAGTTGAACACACCGTGCCTGCAGCGAGACTCAAACCGACAACCTAAGTGTTGACAGGCGTGTAATCAAAAGTAGATGGCTAACTACCTTAACCACTCTGCCACACTACATATTTTTGAATTGAAAAATAAAAAAATCTGCTGCACATAAAAGAAATTATCAGAAAAATTTTATTTACTTAACTATATATGTTGTTTAAGGTCTCCCATTCATAATTGTTGTCACAGTTAATAGCTGATCCAAAGAACAATGTCACAGACCTAATATTGTGATATCTATAACATGCCTGGAACTTTGTTGTATTTTTAATTTCTAACATCTGTGATGGCTAGCACTGCTGGTGGAGTTTTAATTCCCTGAGGTTAAACCACTTTTGTGTTGAAGAACACCTCAAAGCTATGAAATTGTCCCTGTAAATTTCATAATTTTTAAAACCCTAAGGTTCTTCCTACTTCAGGTATAGGTTGATCGTAGTCATAATTTGGTTTCCAGTTCGGCATATTTTTAGTTTTATTGTTCTATGCTCTTTATATTTATATAATGTTTGGCATTTACAATTTTTTAGTGAGCGCCTATGATGAGTCTTGAATAGACGAAATGTGTGTCAGGCGTAGCAAAATTTATTGCCTGGAACTTTATTGTATTTTTGATATCCATAACAGAAAGAGAATAACCTTATACCAAAACTAAATTGACAGAGACAAGCCAAATTCCTAACAAGACATGCTTTTGCATCATGTTTTTTAAACCTTCTTTTGTGCTCTCCTAAAATTATATATGTTGATAATTTATAAAATAGTTCAATATATCTGGTTATACCATAATAATATAGTTACATGTATGTAAAATAATTTTTTCTGTCAACATAATGCATTTTTTTAATGAAATTCAAAATAATATTTAAAAACTTTAAAAAAGAATGCTATACCAAAAGCATAGAGAAGTTCAAAAGAACAATCTTCAATTGTTTACAATACCATTAGCAAAAAGTACATAAAATCAATACACAAATTTTCCTTTCCAAATAAAATTAACAAGTCTTACCAAATCTAAAACTTTGAGAAAAATAATGGTAACAATCATTTCACATCCATTGTCCTTTGATAATCCCCAATTGATTATCATCCCTCACAATCAACAGGTTGATCAGTCAGCATCATTAAGCAAGCGATGTATTGGAGTTTATACTATGCCATACATTTACAAGCTAGGGTTTTAATATAAAGACCAGAGTATGTTTTTGTATTTTAATAAATTCATTATTATATACATGTATGAAGCAAATATGTCACATGCAATTATAATTAACACAGGTTTGATTTCATTCAGATAGTAAAGATGTTTTCTACATGTAAGTATAAGATAAAGAGCATACAAAATGTATCATGTAGATAAACCAAACGTTCTATTGAAATATTTGACATTTTCCAGCAATTTCAAAGGGGATATATTCCATAAATATACCTTAACCACAGTATGAACAACCTTGGATATAAGTCTTACTGGTAATGACACTGTATTATAACCAAAGGTTTGATAAAGCAGAATTGTAATATATATGAAATTAGTACTTCAAACAATTTGTTTGTTTTTAACAAATCTACTTTTCATTTGCTTCAAAACAACAAAAAAGCTTTTTTTTAAAAGAGATAACATTTCCTGTATTTGCATATCCACAAACAGGGGATATTAAACAGATATATCATGTCTGGTAGGGGTATTTGTGAAAAATACCAGTTGAGAGATGAAATATTTCCCGAGCCGATAGGCCAGCATTTTTATATGAGGTGTAATTAAGGCCCAAATAGCATTTGAAGATCACATACAACAACATATACAGCTGTGTTTTTGCTCAGTTGTATCTTGCTTAAAAAAAAATTTAATTTTTGTCTTTACTTATAAAGTTAACTTGCTGTACATTACTAGACAAATAATGTTTAAAACAAGCTAAGTTTATAGAAATAAAGGAATTATTTCCCAATAATTTTTTTTTATAAAACAACTCTGACTGAAATTAAATATCACTTTTGCATGCAAATAATACAGTAAATACACTGTTCCACATATATGCTCAATGCAATCTTCCTCAGTGCTTCGTTTTTCACCAGATACATAAATTCACTGGATTAAAATAACAACATAAAGATAAAAATAGAAAGAATAATGCAATATTGATTAATTTTTAATATACAGCTGGACTTTGATCTAAAGCTTGGTTACTTTCTTTATTCTCTGTATGACCATTGAAAAAACTCTTCTTTTAATTATTGTAAATTACACTGAATTCCTGTTAAAATGACATTACACACAGTTTTAATCAACCTCACATCAAAGCAATGTCAGATTTATTAATCATAGGTCCTTATAATGATTATCAAGCTTCAAAGAAATAGAATTTAGCATTTCTCAAATAAATACAAAAAATTTAACCAATTGCTTTATCCTCACTTCAAGTTATCATTTTTAAATATTGGCTGATCAAGAGACATATGCATGACCCTTGTTATAATACATGTATACAACCACACATGCAGGGGTTCTCTAAGGTGCAACAAAAGATAACTAAATTCTGACTTTCAAATTTTCTGGCTTTATAAATTGCAGTAGCCCAGTGCATTTATAACAGTGATTTTGTAATTTTTCATTAGGCTCCTTAGAAAATGTAAAGTATTAGCCAATATTTTAATATCTACCAGCTTTTCTGATTTTCAACATCACAAAAGTAAAAGCCACTATACACCTTCCCATTAAAAAAAAAACAGCCCTTGTTAATTCTTCTTTATGTACAGCTGTGGACTTCAGTTCAACATTAAAATTATAATGAGGCTAAAGCTGAAATCTGAAATTTATCTTTAGAGAATGAATTATATAAAAAAAGTCTACATGCACTGGTTGTACAATGTACATGTATTTCTCATTTTGATATTTAGGCAGATTGAGTTGTTCAACTGTTAAATACTCAGTGAAGTCAAAAACAGTGGTGCTATTTTAATTTGTATCCAGCTTTTAACCCCTAAACAACATACTGAACATTTAGATCTGACATACATAGTTGATGCCCCAAAATAAGTATAAAAATCTTAGGTTTTCAATGTCTTTATATACACACTTCAGACAGACATCGAATCAAGTCTTCCATCCAAATACTTATTCAAATAAATGCTTTAAATTAAGACGTGTCAAGTATTAATGATTTATAGTAAGGTTTGTCCTCAATCACATTGCTCACTGGATGTTAAGCAATCAACCTAAAATTTCATGCTGAATCATTTGCCCTTCATGTATACACCAGATCAACGTCTGTAAACTATCTGATGTCAAAAATAAAAGCCTCAACAATCAAACAGATTGATGTTGTATCTAGTAATCAATAGTTCAGCAAAGTTCACCAGGTATCAAATAAAATGAAATTTGTCACTGAATGCTACAGGTAAAGATGATATAAAGAATAAACAAGTGTGGACACAGAAAAACGTCTCGCCTGAATTCCGCATCAGTAACGAAAATAAATTTCGTCATAAGCATTACGTTAATAGCATTAATTATGAGCAGCGGCCTGTATACCAAATATTGTCACCATACTATGCGTAGTTACAGAGGAACTGTCCTAATACAAAAACTTTAACGTAGTCGCTGGACCGTGAAATTGAGGTCAAGGTCAGGTGTAACCTACCAGACAGTCATGTACTATTAATCAGCAACCTATACACCAAATATTGTCATCCTACCATGCGTAGTTACAGAGGAACTGTCGTAACCCCAAAACTTTACCAAATATTGTCATCCTACCATGCGTAGTTACAGAGGAACTATCGTAACCCAAAAACTTTAACGCAGTCGCTGGACCGTGAAATTGAGGTCAAGATCAGGTGACACCTACCAGACAGTCATGTACTAGTCATCAGCAACCTATACACCAAATATTGTCATCCTACCATGCGTAGTTACAGAGGAACTGTCGTAACCCCAAAACTTTAACGTAGTCGCTGGACCGTGAAATTGAGGTCAAGGTCAGGTAACACCTACCAGACAGTCATGTACTAGTCATCAGCAACCTATACACCAAATATTGTCATCCTACCATGCATAGTTACAGAGGAACTGTAGTAACCCCAAAACTTTAACGTAGTCGCTGGACCGTGAAATTGAGGTCCAGGTCAGGTGACACCTACCAGACAGTCATGTACTAGTCATCAGCAACCTATACACCAAATATTGTCATCCTACCATGCGTAGTTACAGAGGAACTGTCGTAGCCCAAAAACTTTAACGTAGTCGCTGGACTGTGAAATTGAGGTCAAGGTCAGGTGACACCTACCAGACAGTCATGTACTAGTCATCAGCAACCTATACACCAAATATTGTCATCCTACCATGCGTAGTTACAGAGGAACTGTCGTAACCCAAAAACTTTAACGTAGTCGCTGGACCGTGAAATTGAGGTCAAGGTCAGGTGACACCTACCAGACAGTCATGTACTAGTCATCAGCAACCTATACACCAAATATTGTCATCCTACCATGCGTAGTTACAGAGGAACTGTCGTAGCCCAAAAACTTTAACGTAGTCGCTGGACCGTGAAATTGAGGTCAAGGTCAGGTGACACCTACCAGACAGTCATGTACTAGTCATCAGCAACCTATACACCAAATATTGTCATCCTACCATGCGTAGTTACAGAGGAACTGTCGTAACCCAAAAACTTTAACGTAGTCGCTGGACCGTGAAATTGAGGTCAAGGTCAGGTGACACCTACCAGACAGTCATGTACTAGTCATCAGCAACCTATACACCAAATATTGTCATCCTACCATGCATAGTTACAGAGGAACTGTCGTAACCCAAAAACTTTAACGTAGTCACTGGACCGTGAAATTGAGGTCAAGGTCAGGTGACAGGTGACTGACTGGCAAGTACTCATCATAAGCTACCTCTGGACCAAATTTGATGGACCTAAGGCTTGGGTTTACAAAGATATGAAGCAAGATGTCAAGCGTTTACGCTGCCGCCGCTGCCATACATATGTCTCGCCTCCAGCGACTTTTGTCGCAGGCGAGACAAAAATTAGCTTTGAGACAGTCCACGTGTAAAATGCAAATGACAAGGGATCAATCAACTATTCCCCCAACATAGGACATCTGGTTTAGGATGTGTTGAATGTGTATCATGAATGCCACTTAGAACATATTTGCAAGCCAAGGATTAACATCCAAGCAAATTAGAGAAATGCATTAAAACTAGATACTAGATGGTGGTGGGGATAAACAAGTTATTGAAATATAACTGTCAAAAAGAAACAAGAAAATGTGTCTCTGTGAATTATTGGGTGTGAATTCATTTTCAAAAAAAAAAAGAAAACACAACACAAAGGTAAACCTATGGTGGGATGGACTAACGAACAAATGGACAGAAAATCTATATGTCCCTCAACTGTCTTTGGGGGACATGAAAACACTGAAAATGACAGAAATTGTATAAATTGTATCATTCATAACTTTTACCAGTATAACGGATTTATTAGAATAACGAGATAAGAAAATGGAAGCTTGATGTATTACCAACATTTAATATCTATAGATAAATTAGGTTCTATATAAAATTATAAACAATGGATTAAAAAAGGGATCAAAGACATAATGGCCGGATTTCGTAAATTGACTACGCCGGTTAACAGGAAGTAGGTGAGTGACAGACCTGAAATCGAATCCAACATTATGGGAGTCCATGCTGATGCTGCATACCAAATTTCAAGAGAATGTGATTAGTAGTTACTGAGAAAACTGTTAGGAAAATTTTTCCTACTTTGACCCTTGAAACAGTCTAAGTTGGCTTGAAAAACATTAAGTAGATAACTGAGGCCCGGTACAACTTATCATGCAAAAGCTGTGCACCAAATTTGAAATCAATCCATTTAGTAGAAGCCGACAAAACTGTTACGAAAATTTTTTCCCCGCCAGACCTACATTCACCATACTATAACCCGGATTTTCACTGTGAAATTCGGCCAAAAATGAAGAATTCATATAGCCACATGAATTCTTCATTTTTTAATCTTTTGTTTAATTTGCTATTGAACCTAACTTACCTATATATATTAATTAAGAAATAATTCACGGAGGCTATGGTTTATCATTGTTTTACAACGGTGACCATTTATTTCGTATTATTTTATCCCGAGCAACAGCGAGGGATAAAAATAACGACATAAACGGTCATCCTATTGTAAAACAATAATAAATCACAGCCTCTGTGAATTATTTCTATTCTAATAAGACTATTACGGTACTTTTATAATATTTTCGTACCAATAGAAAACATCATTTCTTCCATGGCTGTTCCGTCAATGTAACACACAATATATTGCAACGGATAATGATAGTGCATGTCGCTATTTATAAGATTATATGTCATACGCAATAGCTTTCCGTTGGGAGCTACAGTTTTGTAATTGGAACAGCCATTTAAAACACGCCCTCCTCAGCGTGTGTTGCTCATAGATAAATCATATTTTTACCACAGTTGTGGTCTCAAACCCTTTAAAGCACGTCATATTAGAATATAGAATTAACCTGTAGCCACATGAACTCTTCATTTTTTAGTAAATTGTTTAATTTGCTATAGAACCTAATTTATCTATAGATATTAAATGTTGGCAATACATATACATTGCACCATATCAAGCTACCATGTTATGTATTCTTAAGACAAGTTTGTCACCATAATTGTGGTATTGGAAATGGACAGGAGTCTTAAATTAGCTCCTTCTTTAAAACCTGAAGATGCCAATTCTGAAATTTATTGACATGTACAAGTTTTTGCTCAAAATAACATAAGTTCATTAGATCTCTGCAACAAAAACTTTCTATTATCAAATATAAACTGAGGCAACAACTCAGATGAATACTGGATATTTCTAACATTTATCCCCAGAGAAGTATCATTTTACAACATCAACAAAAATTATAGTATCAATCAATTTAATAATTTTAATCAGTAGTTATAACTTTGTTCTCATTTGTCCTTTTACATCTCATTCTTAAACAAAACATGATACTAACATTGAGCTTGTAAATACAATTGTTCGATATGACATACTACTCCATTAAAACATGTATTCTGCACAATTTGTAATAACATGGAAATTAATTGCAACAGACCCTACATAGTAAATTATTGATGTTACCAGCAAATTTCCTATTGATAACTTATTTCATTTTAGTAAAACTGCAGACAGTTGTGATGCTTTGGTACATATTTAATTTGATAATAGAAAAGAATACCTGGACTTAAGTTCGAGAAGCATGTGTAATCTTTCAAGTACTTTCTCTGTGATTGTATAAAGAAGCACTATCCTGCAAAAACTATTATGTTAAATTACTTGAAAAGTAACTTTTAATATATATAAACATGATACTGAAAACCAGAAAAGATGGAATTAAAGTTTGGGTATGCATACAAAAGTGATGTCTGCACTCGTTTCTTATGTGGATTTTCAGCAAAATTCTAAGTTCAAAGTCTTATAACTCAAACAAAATTTTGTGGAAACAAATTTCCTGGTAATATGCTATGTACCAAGTTTCTTAAAATTTGGTTTAGTAGTTTCAAAGGAATTGATCGGAAACCATGATTTATGAGTTCAAAGGGCCATAACTCTCACAAATTTTTAAGGATAATAATTTCCTGGTAATATGCACAACTACCAATGGTGTACTTGTTACATACCAAGTTTCCTAATATTTGGTTGAGTAATTTCAGAGGAGTTGAGCAGAAAAACTTTGTGACGGACAGACGCCCAAGACAAAAACAGGATGTCTCCCCGCGAAGTGTCGGGAGACATAACAAGGTAAATCCGTGACCTAATGCTCTCTAGTGATACCCCTGCTTTCACAAAAAGTATTGGGTAAACAGGAAGTAGATGACCAAGGAGCATAAAATTGCTATACACCATAAAGTACTATAGGATAAAGCAATATGCAAAATATCAGTATTCTGCATGCTATAGAAAACTGACAGAAATTTTTGTTACGGAATTCAGGACAAACGAAGCAGGGGTATAACAATTTACGATTATTTGAACTTTTTTTTCTATCTGTTATATTAGAACGAAAAACTAAAGCGACGACCGTGTTTATGTTAAAGCAAAAATGGACATAAAACTAAAGCAGACAGTGTTTCTGTTAAAGCAGAAATGGAAAAATTAAGGCCACACCAAATAAATTTCTTGTTCTACGGACCCGACAGCACATATTTTATCGTAATCGAAAAAATAATATTAAAAAAATAATTCCACTCCCCGAAAGCCATCCTGAATTTTTTTTCTTTTACTCTTTGAAATCATAATCTTGTGTACACTTAATGTAATTGCTGTTTTACTGCATCACAAACAAAAATATTGATGTATTATGAAAAAGGAAAAGAAACAATCATACCGTTTTAGTAGTGTGGATATTTGTCATAAAGGAAGTCATGGTTGTCCAAATCACGCGATTTATTTAGTGGTGGTGCGTTGCCACAGCTTTTTCAAAGATGTGTCATAATCAAACATTTCGACCTTAGCGCCGACATAATAAACGTAAAACGAGGATACAGGAACATTTAAATAAAAAATGTGAAATAAAAGTTCGTGAGTAATATTTGTATTTATAGTAGATAGGATGTTGGAGCCGTCCAACGTTTTTTTTTTTTTTTTTTTTTTGCGTGGGACGTCAGAGAGCTCTCCATAAGCAAAACAGCTGATTTTGTGACACTGGTCTGGGTCGGCACATTTCATCGTGACAGATTTAATAAAACATTTTCATTCAGTTGTTCACATATATCTGTTTTTTAATGGCTTGCATTGAACACCATGTATCTATAATTTTGGATTGTCTTTGGTTGTTCGATCAAAAGGGAAAGTCTCACTAAAAGGGAATATTACAGCAAACACAATGAATGATTTGATTTGATTTAGATGATATTTAATGCCATTTTCAGCAATTTTTCAGCTATTTCATGGCGTCCAGTTTTTATTGGGGGGAGGAAGGCGGAGTACTGTAACTTTTCCACAAATAACACTGAACAAACCATTACCAGTCATTTCATTTTCATTTTTGGACATATCACAACCCTTGCAACAATGTCAACAAATTTAATATAAGCATTGTAGTTTCTGTGGTCATTTTCTTTTATCTTGGTGGAGATAAACACAAATCGAACATGCTTCGTTACATATACTGAGACTAAAAGTTCACCATGCTGTTGCAACCAAAAGTTTCAAAGTGTCAGTCGAATTGAGTTTCTTGGTTATCCATCTGGCAATCCTGCTCCAACATCCTATCTACTATAAATACAAATATTACTCACGAACTTTTATTTCACGTTTTTTATTTAAATGTTCCTGTATCCCCGTTGTATGTTTATTATGTCGGCGCTAAGGTCGAAATGTTTGATTTTGACACATCTTTGAAAAAGCTGTGCCAACCCACCACCACTAAATAAATAGCGTGATTTGGACAACCATGACTTCCTTTATGACAAATATCCACACTACTAAAACGGTATGATTGTTTCTTTTCCTTTTTCAAAATACATCAATATTTTTGTTTGTGATGCAGTAAAACGGCAATTACATTAAGCCTCCACAAGATTATGATTTCAAAGAGTAAAATAAAAAAAATTCCTTATGACTTTCGAGGAGCGGGGAGTGGGAGTGGAATTTTTTTTTTTAATATTATTTTTTCGATTTCGATAAAATATGTGTGGTCGGGTTCGTAGAACAAGAAATTTATTTGGTGTGGCCTCACCTATTTTTAGGACAAACAAAGTAACAAAAAATCACTTATGGAAAGAGCTGAAATTGTTTAATGCCAATGAAAAAGTAGTTAATTTTAAGTAGAGACAGAGCCTTCTGCAGAAACTACAACGCACGTACTGTTTTTGAGGTACACACAAGGAGACTGTAACATGCATGGCAGTTTCCAAATATAGCATCAAATATGCTCCATGGCCATGCTTTTCATATTTGTAACCTGACAACACCCCAACAAGAAAGCAGCACTGTATATCAAGCCCTGCGATGTTCACCAATACCCAAAGCCATGTTTGATGATCATTCACTAAACAGTTATAAGGAATCTTTTAACAAGTACTTCTCATACTTAAATCCTTGAACTTTTAACATAGCCATGTTGTACAGATGAAGGTAGTAACAAAATACAGAACATCGAGGTCACTGTCAAAAAAAGACAATACCTAAACATCAAAGTCAAACAAAGCGGCAAACTCTAGACCAACAACCAAATATACAGTAACTACATCAAAGGTCCTGACTTGGTACATGCTTTTCAAAAGAAATGGTGGGTTAAACCAGGTTTTATGGCATGCAAAATCTCCTCACTTCCATTACTGTAGTACATGAGTTGGTTTGTTGATTAAAATAGATGGGTATCATATACCACTAGTCAGTAATAGGTGTATCCAATAACCATTGGCAAGGTGGTATAAAAAGTTTCTGACAGATGAAATTCTAGATATCGATCAGCTTGATTTTAAATTTTCCAAACTTCTTTTGAATTTTTAAGAATCCACATATGATTAATATTACTTCGTGAATTAACCGTTTCACAGTATTTTTGCTGTCATTTCACTGCAGACAATATTTTAGTCAACAGTTTTGACAACTCTTTGGTACAGCATGTAGATGAGCTGGCTATGAATCTTACCTTGTAAGGATTTTTATGTAATTTTGGAATCCAATACAAGTATGGTTAGTCTTCAGACTCGTAATGAACATTCCAAGAAGTCATGAAAGACTTTATGGTTAGCCAGGATTTCATCTCCTTTAAATGTGGTATGTTTGTATGTGGAATTACCCCAGTTATGCTTGATGCCTAGCTCTTTAATGAGGTATTCATAGTAATGACTTACATACAAACACAATGTTATTAAAAGCCCTGTCTGCTGGGACAACAACATATTTGTCATGGAGGCATTTGAGGCACCTCATAACCTCATCTTTTAATATGGATATAGGTAGATACTCTTAATTCAATGTCTACCAAAGACCTTATTGTTCTTACCCCGTTAAACAGTGCATCTAGTTCTGGGTGCTTTTCCCTTTCTCTCTTAATCCATTCTCTGGCATAAGTCTGAGATTCTCGTGGTCAATAATGTTCAAATCACCAATTAGGACATGATCTTAGGGATTGTATATGAAAGGAGAATGAGAACAAGTGCATTTATAGGTTGCTTTAGGTATGATTCAATGTCTAGGTTCTGCAATGCATGTTTGTAATTTTACAGGCAATGGCATTGGTATATTCATAATACACACCAGAAATTGATTGATTTTTTAAATATAAAAGGGATCTTTTAATTCTTTCTATTAAGAATATTGCTGATGTTAGCTGCATCAATTTCTTTGCTTCTGAATTTCACTGAAGGAATTGTCTATTATCATCAGGAGAGGATCTGTACGGACAAGTTTGAAAAGAAGCTATGTTGCAAATGATGATTGTCATTCCATAGTTAGATGTAAATGGATCTATTCCTCCAACCTCAAGTGCATAATACCTATGAAGTTTTAAAAAGTTGACATGCATAGAGATGAGAATGGTATGAATGTAATGTAAAGCCAGGGGTTGTTCAAGATGAGAAAGAAGGCCATTATACCTATGAGCGAAAGATTTAGACTTGGAATTTTATTTGGTGGTTGGATATTTGTATTTTTTATGACCATGGCTTCTTTTGTATCTAGAATTGGTGTTCACTATATTCAGGACGAGAAACAAGTTTACAAACAATAAATACAGACCAACAGGAACAAAAATTCTGACTGCAACTAGAACAAGAACGGATTAATGGGTATGAAAAAAAAAAATTGAATTCATTACAATGAGACCTTTTTTTTTTAATCTTCAAAAAGGGTCTTTATTGTTCAAGGAGCTACACTTTCCAAACAACTTACCCTCTGCGGTCAGACTTTCCACTCCATAAACAATGTAACTACTAAAGGTACTAGTTTTTGTGGTAAAGACTCCTTATGCTTAAAATCTAAATAATTATTTGATTAGCTAATTTAACATGATAGCTGTTTGCTTGGTACAATGCATTAACGTATCATCAAAATCTGACCCTCACAATTTACATCTAACTCACTTTTGTAAATGGCATTAAACACCTCAGAACATCAGTGGTAAAATACAAATAGATGAGAAGTTCTGTATCTTCACATGACTAAGAATAAAATCAAAATTAGATCCTTGATGGGATTCTAATAGAAGAATAGACAGAGGAAATTGAATTTGTCTCTAGTTAGATATCAATCAGAAAGAACCAAACATGTAAGTTATCAGTAATTTGTTAAAATAAATGTCTATTTAGCGTAATGACAAAACTGGGCAACCATTTTGATATCATCAAAATTCAATAAAGCTACACATGTATATCAAGCAAGATAATGTCTATAAAGCTGATGTACAAATATAACTTCACCTACAGTGGTCAACATACTGCAATCACTGTTAAAAACAAAATCAGTTGAGCCTTGAAGGGCAGAGTACAAAAGAATCTTTAAACTGTATCAACTAATTATATATTTAAATACATGAACAATTTGTTTGTAGAGTTACAGAACTTTAGAAGTACAGAGTAGAAAGGAGAGAAAAGTTAAATCCTCTTTTTAAGATGCTAGTGGTTGAAGGCTCATTTTTACCCTTGCCATGTAAAATATCTGGCTGTTTATGGAGCATGTTATATGAGCAAAGCATCTGGAAACAAAATGAGTGCAGATTTAATATTTTGTTTGTCCTTATATTTATGTGGCCTTAACAAAATGGACCAACTTCTTCATTCAGGGATACAAACTAAATACTCAGGAACCATTTCTACAATTCAACCCTGATACAATCAGTGTGGTGGCAGATAGGAGATTTCTTTGGATTAGGGGCTGTCATGTTATAATAATGAAAGATTTACCACAAAACATGCATACTAGGTGACATCTTATGATATGCAATGCACATCAATGAGTAGGTGCAATGTAGCCGCTACCAACGGAAAAATTCTACGTCTCTATCCAACAATCTACATTTTTAGTGGCTGTAAAAATTCCACTCCCTGTCAATTAGATCACCCAATCCCCTCAGCTGATTTGTTCTTGTCCCAATTATAGCTCATTGGATGTTAAGCACCATTTAATTAATAAATAAATTATATAAAGTCTAGAAAAAAATATAAATGGTAATAAAAAAAACACAGTAGACAAACTACCTTGACCACTCGGCCAGCAAGCCCCAGTTTCCCATAGAAAACATGGACTTTGTTATTTAGTGCCATTTTTGTAATTGATATTTAAAATTTTGATCAGTATTTTGGGTTTCCAATAGAAAGACATGGAATGCCTTTCTTAGATAAGGGGGAATTGTTTTGTGTAATCAACTATTCCTAGTTTTCTACACAGATGTATCAATTAGTGATCATTGCTCATAATTTTTCTAGTTTTAGTATTGGAGAAGCTGAACAATTGAATTCCTGACAATTGGATTTTCTGTATGTGTTTAAATGGCTTGTTATTTGCTTGCATTGAAGAAACCTATATATAAAACCTTTCCCTGAAAATGTTTTCAATTATTTTATTTCATGGTTTAATGAGATCCGATATTCCCAGCAGATCTTAATGTTAAATTAAATCCTATTCAATTACCAGAGGTAGCTGTCAGTTTCATAATATGAGTTATAAATTTCTGGAAATTTTTGTGCAAATTGAATTGAACTTTATATTGTGAGGAAGTGAGTTTAGTTCAATTTACATGATTGGGGGGAGGGGGTAGGGGTCTTAGATATTACAATTTTGGTTTTTTTGTTTGTTTGAATGATATTTAACGTGGCACCACTTTCAGCAATTTCATGGCATCCAGTTTTTATTGGGGAAGGAAGCAGGATACAATTTTGTATATTAACAACTATAGTAGAACAGAAAGAAAATGGTAACAGTTGTTTGTTTTTATTCAGAAATATCAGTCAGTATTAAACATTATCTGTTTCCAAAAGATAAGAAGGGGCCTTTTAGGCAGTGTGTACTCAACTGCAATCTTTGCTGACAAGGATTGCCAGTTTTCCTACGGCAGGTCGAGGGTTTTCTACAGGTACTTTTGCTTAAAAACTGGATGTCATGATGTAGCTGAAAAATTGCTGCAATTGGCATTAAACACCATTAAACAAAGAAATCTTCTATGGGAAACCCCAAATATCAATCTGATCAAAATGTTAAATATCAGGTTCACAATGTCACTATGTGACAAAGATTCTGTGAAAGTTTCATCCTATTCCATTCAGTGGTGTAGGTGGAGTTGCAGATAAGAGATGGTTAATCCTTAATGTCAATGATAAAGTCCATGTTTTTCTATGTGGAACCCCAAATATCATTCCAATCAAATGTTAAATATCAGGTGAACAATGGCACTATGTGACAAAGAGTCTTTTTATTTAGCACTAAATTTCATTCAAGAGTGTAGGAGGAGTAGTGCATAAGAGAAACGGACATCCAGACAACATCATAACTATATACCTTTAGCGAGGGGTATAAAATAAAAAAAAAAATTTGTCTGGCACAAAGATGATAGAAGTGGAAATCAAATGGTGTTATATTACTGTGTCCAGCAAAATTTGTTTCATTCAGACAAATGTGTCTGTATGCTTGAAGAAAATTCAGACGGATTCTGTGTTTATTTGCAATTCTGTTCCGGAGCAAATGTCTAAGCTGTTTTTATAAATCAACACAATCACAAAAGCCAACTTTTTTCCATAGAGCTTAAAGTCCCATAAGTGTGGGATTTAATATATATTTATGGGGTCACTTTATTATTTTTGAACATAACAAAAGACACCTGTTAACATTCAAATGCAAATGCTTTCAATGAATAATTAAGAGAGTTAATCACATAATGTTTAATAATGATGAAAACAAAAAGAACAGACATTTCAAACCTTAATACCTCAAAAAACCATATTAGGCAGAACTAGGGACTCCTAGGAACCAGTAATTGCTTACAGGAAAGACATGACAAATGACTTTTTCCAATTGACAGTTTCACTCCGATCCAGATGTTATAACTTTTAAGTTGCATGCAACAAACAAAAAATTTCATAAAAAATAATCATGAAAGGACAAAAACTTCTATAAGAAGTCATTGGACAATTTTCAGACAATTAAATGATTTGTATTCTTTATTTTTTCTGATAATTTTTTATTTTTACAGTTTTACTGTTGCTATTAGTTTTTCATTTCTAAGGCGAAAACTGGTAATTTTGTCTAATATAGTCATTAAAGGGCAAAAACCACTTTATGAAGTCATCTGACAATTTCAGACCATGAAGTAAATTGTAGAATTTTTGTATCATTTTTACAATTCAGTTTCATTTTAGCTGTTGTATTTTTTCAGTTGCGAGCAAAAACTGAAAAATTCATTAACAAAAATGTCCATTCAAGTGTAACTCCTTTATAAGTAGTGGCCAGTCAATTTTAGACCAAATAAGGGATTTGTATGCATTGTCTTATCAATCATTTCAGCAATTTACAAGAGGTTATGTTTTTCCTAAAGTTATTATAATTTTGAGATATTGACTAAAACATGTATTGATCACCGTTTTTTTTAGTAATAGTGGCCATCCTTGTCCCAGATTTAAAAATAGGTATCATAAGGATAACTGTTTCATAGAAGAGTTTTAGAAAAAGTTCATGACAGACAATGGACACCGTAAGTAATGACAAAAGCTCACATTGACCTTCAGTCAAGATAAGCAATAAAAAAAATAAGGGTCGAAAGTATATGCAATATTACTAGTAAATTTTCTCTGATAACAATTTGTATAATGCAAAAACATTATTTTTCTTTCTCACAGAATTCCCCAGATCCACCGTGTACAATCTTAATCAATAGTTTTGGTATAAAGCGATATGAGCCTAATTAGGAAAGGAAATCTTTCAAGATAGGAAATCACATTTTCACAGCTTCAGCTATATTAGTTTAAAAGACATTTTAAGAAAACTAATCAAGACATTCCTTGGTGACAGCTTTGATGAAAAATTTGAAAGTAAAAGGTACTTAAGGCTTTTTATAATAAACGTCATCATCTTAAGATAATGTCTAATCATATTAGATAAACAAAAAAAGATTGGATTTCTCAAGTAAAGAGATTACTGAATTAACCAATAACAAATACATCAATGTTAGTCATTGTACTTTATTTGTGATTTTGAATGATCAAATTTACAAATATTTAGATTGTTACAGTGTTTCTGGCAATTTTAATCAATTAAATTGTGAGTGATAATTTAAAAATAAAATAAAATGTCAATCTGTTCTTTCCACATAACACCAAGGTTTATCCTTTAAATACAATAAAGTAAGTGATACAGGAACTCATTTCCAACACAGAATCCAAATATTTTTTAGTGTCAGAACCTAAATGTATCTAACATAATCAGCAATTGTGCAAGTTTGTTTTTTAAAGAGGATATTTACCACTTTCAGCAATTCTTCAGCTATATTATTGCAAACCAGAGTTAATTAGTGGTGAGGGGTATGGTTAACTCAACTGGAGTACCATTTATAAGATATTACCTGTAACAAGAAACACGAATTTAGCTTTGAGTTGAGCATATCTTGACCACATTTCAAGTCAAGACTCTAACTCACAACCTGTGTTTACCTGCAGGTGATTTACTACCACAACGATAAATAACCAAGGCCCCAGTTAGGTTTGGATTTTTGTTTCACCAAAACTGTTTAAAATAAGAAATAGTTCATCCCTTGGAAACCATCAGCATCTGCTGACAATGGATGAAAAAAATTGGAGAACATAATAAGAAAATTAAATAACCAATGTTCACTATAGTGATAACTTTTACATGTAGAAACTAAATAAAATATAACTGTACCACAATGATACTGTTGAAATTTTACTTGAAGCAAATAATCTACAGTTTACTAAAATCCACAGAACCTGTTACAATCCACTAGAATTCAACAGACAATGAAGAGGCATCACCACTATTTTGACTTAATCTTGCAGTGGTGATTGACCAATCTGAAATTCAATAGGCCCAAAAACATTAATTCTGTAGATAATTTAGGGTCATCCATATTGTCAACATTTTTCACAAGTTTGAAATGAGTGAAAACCCCTTCCCCTACGAAGAGTACAACAATTTCACCATTCTACACATCCACATGCTGGGTTATTAATGGATGGATTTCATAGCCATTACTATTACACCTTGTTGTGAATGCTTCAAATGCCTGTTGGAAATCATTTTATATGAAATTGTCCACATTATTCAGGTTTATAGTATAATTGAGGTTTTAATGTCACCAGTATCTACCAAAACTTTCTCCATCTGCTGTTATTATCTTACAGTTGCTGCCAACTACTTTGGTTTACACTCAGCTTAATTTGATTGTTGCAGATTGCATGATTTTTGTCATAAATGAAAAAAAACTAGTTTTCTCTTTTTCTTTAGTTTGTTGTGTCTCTGGCCTATATACATGTAACTGTTTTCTATTTCTTTTATTCTACCTTAATTTTATCATTAAACAAATATATTATAGCAGAACAGTGAATATATCAAACATGCTGAAAGCAACAAAAAAATTATAAAAACTACAGAAACAGTTTTATTGTTTTAGCAGTTTTTTATTGGCTTTCCTTTCTCAAGTTTATAATTTTGGTGCTTTAATCGCTGGTCTTTGTTTTGAGGATAAAAATCCTAATTTGCAAAGATCCAAGGACTGTCTATGAACATTTTGTAAATTAGGTTTACTTTCAAAATCATAACAGCCGGCCACTAGACTATAATCAGAAGCCGAAACCAAGAAATTGTAATGGCCAACCACAAGGAGGGCAATCAATGAATTTTGACAAATGAAACTGATTGACATAATGTTCATATGCATTCCTTGGATGTTTGGAAATCAATCTTAAAACTGAAGCAACTGTAAGTTTTTGGATTGAGTTAAGCTTTCCAAACATTTGTAGGACTTTTACGAAAAGCAGTTCCAAAAACTTTTCTGGTATAACCGGAAGTTCACAACAACCAAGAAATATGTGTAAAAAAGGTAGTAATTGAAACACTCTTCCCCCTCCCTAAAAGAAACATTTTTGGCTATTGCTGCTCAACTCAGTAATCAAACTTACTTGCAACATGTTTGTGAATACCATCTAAAGACAGCTAATGAAATGAAGAATGTATATATGTCAAAACATCTATCTAATGTACAAATTTTCTTAATTCAATATCGAGATTGAAGGACTAAAACCATCAAACAGATATGTTCTAGATTCCAATTAAAAGGCCAGACACAGCTTCTGTCCAATTAGTGACATGGATATAGGGATTCCAAATTATGGAGGGTCTAGAAGGTTGAAATTAAATAATTTAATAACATTATCCACAAATACAAGTACCGGTATATTGAAATACTAATTAAAAAATCCTTCTAGAATAGCCAATAGGCATGAAACTTTTTAATAATAAACAGGGGTCACCACACTCTAAAAAAGTAGGGAGAAGTGACTTCTCCCTGGCAGCAAAACAGGGAGAAGTCAGGCCCTGATAGGGAGACTTCAGGAGACACTAGGGAGAAGTCAGGGGGACCGTACAAATAAGTAATTTCGCAGTAGTTACATACATTTTTCATTATTTACATCAATTTCCAGGATTATTTCTCTTGTGTTTTAAAACCATAACACACTTAGATTCAGTTTTTTCTTTCTTTTTCATTATTATTCATGGTATGCAATATCAAACAGCACATAACCTTTATCATTTATCAAAGTTGTACTGATCCAAATTGCTTCACAGGGACACCCATCTACAGAACTTATCATGATGTCAATAATTACTATACATCTTTATTCTTTCAAGTAAAGCTCAAATACTTATAAAAGAAAATTGTTAAAGTACATTCTCTTTGAAAGAACTGAAGTTTGAAACCAATTAAAAGTGTTTGTTTATCAAAAATATTACGATTTTTAATTATGGGCCGTTGTACATTACTTTTCTGCGTAGTTCACTTCCGGTAATTAGTCACATCCGGTAAATAAACAAATGGCGCGTAATACATTTGAAAGACGTAAATCGTTTGAAAATATGTTAAATACGCATATTGTTTGCCGTTTTTTATTGGAATTACACATTCACTGATAAATTGGTAGTCAGAGTGAAGTATTTGGACCAGATTTACAAGTATCTTATGCGAACCATCGGGCGACTTAAGGGAAATGACAGGGCGACTTCGACTTCGCTTTTGAGGCGCCTTAGGGCGACTTCAGGTCCTAGTGGGGCGACTTTGTCGCCCACTTCGCCCAGTGTGGTGAGCCCTGAATAAAATTTATATTTTGCAATGTTTCACAAACAATTTTCAGTCATATTTCCAAGTAAGCAGGATGGAGGATAAGAAAGCATTCACTTTTCTAGACTCTTTGAAAGATTGTGCATAACTTTGACAAATTTAAGGCCTTGAATACAAAGAAATTCTAATTGAAAGGTCTTATATCGAGACGTGTAATGAAATTTTATGGTCTAATTACGACCTGAATGCCAATAGATCAGCAAAACAAGTTGATTAATTTTCCCTAGATGAGATACTGTCCATTTATGAAATACCAATTATTCTTACAATGATAAAATATCTGCTGCAGATTAATAAATGGATGGCATTTATTACTTGTCTGTGTTTGTAAAGAAATCAACCATGCCTGGCTATGACTAAACACACTAGATGATTAAAGATCTATACAGAAAATGGGGGAAAAGACCCAGGTTGTTTGTAATATAACTAGAGGCTCCCATAACAGGAGCCTGTAATCGTTCAAGGAACAAATACTTTAATTAACAGTTTCAGTCTAGTTGTTATAGCTTTTATAAGTTACTGGGCAAAAACTAAACATTTGTTCAAAAATTTTGATTAAGCACAACAACTTTAATAATAAAGTGTCATCTGATTATTTTGTCTAAATTTGTCATTAAATGGCAATACATATGTAACTCATATTAAGAGTCATCTAACAATTTTGGACTAGTAAGGATTGTAGGTCTTTCCTTCCTCATCATTTGTGCAATTTACTGTTTCACTCTAGCTGTTATGGCATTCAAATTTCACCAAAATTGTCCCCAAAGGGTAATAACTCCTATTTTCAAACAATATCACTGTTAGGCCTTGTCCTTATTATTTTTGCTATTTAGTTTTACAATATGTACTAGTATTACAGTTTTATTTTCTAATACAAAAATTGGTATTTTTTTCTAAAAATCATCATTAAAGGCCATAACTCCTAGTCCTACTAGTATAAGGATCCAGAATATGAATTGTTAAACTTGTTTTGCTCATCATTTTTGCAATTTAGTTTCACACTAGCTGCTATAGTGTTTAGGTTACAGGACAAAAATGGAAAATGTCATAAAAAATCATTAAAGGGCAAAAACGTTAACTCATGTAGAAAGTATTCTGACAAGTTTATACCAAAACTGTGATCCTTGGATTTGCAATGCTGATCATTTTTGCAATTTATAGTTCCATTCTATCTGTCACAAGGCTCAATATACTGGGCGATGGGCAACAAAGTATCTCTTCTGGGACATGAAGTTTCCTTATATCATCTCAAAAGCGAAGTTCAAGTTGCCCTGTTATATCCCTCAATTTGCCTGATGTTGTATCTGGTCCAATTTTACTACCACTTTATCAGTAAATATGTAATTCCAACAAAAAGGGCCAAGAATTTGCGTATTTAACAGTTTTTCAAACAATTTACATGTTTCAAATGAATTACATGCCATTTGTTTATTTCCTTTTAGCCAATCAGAACCCATGAGGGCCCTAGCTTGAAGCCATGTTCAATTTGCAATTGACTCAAAAAACTCAAAATAATAAGATTAATATCAAACAATCACTTCTTTGTAATTGGCTTCATTGTGTGGAACAGTTTCCGAGAAGAAGTTGTTAGTATGTTTTTTCCCATAGACATGATAGAGTCTATGTTAAACTATGTCCTGTGATGGCAGCCATCTTGGATTTGGATCGGCACAAAAAACTTTGTAGAGGTCCATTTAAGGTACATTTATGCAAATTATCTGCCAAGCAGTTTATGAGAAGAAGATAATATTATAAATTCAGCGAATCAGAACGCATTAATGGCCCTGGCAGCCATGTTTCATATTTGATCAGTACCTAAAACTCAAACTTTGTTAGGAACCACCCAATTAACATTCCTGTTAAGTTTGGTTTTTGGCCAGGTGGTTTTGGAGAAGAAGATTTAAATGTGAAAAGCTTTGGGTCAGGTAAGCTTAAAATTATAAAGGATCTCTCTAGTGAAAACTTCTACTCATATTCTAAGGCCAACATTTTTTTATTGTTTGTTTTACAGGATTTTTTTCAAAAAAATTGAGTCGAGGGGGTCAAAATAAAAATAAAAATAAAATCCACTTTTTGTTAGAGTTGACAAAAAAAATAAAAATAAAATTGAAAATCGGCCAGCATATTTTTATTTTTCTGAAAACTTATTTTTGAGAAAATTTTTTGCTATGATCACAAATATTATTGACATAAGTTCAGTTAGTATAAACATCCATTGTTAAAATATTCATTCAAATCTAAATGATTTTTTTTTATTATGAAGTTCTTGTATACATCATAATATTTCTAACAATTTATTATGAACATGTCATGTTTCTTTGAGCAAATAATTCAAAGCAAATAGATAAACTAACATAACATTAAACCCAGAAATAATTCTTCTGTTGAGCACACTTCCACTTGGACAAAGTTGTGCTGATCAAAATTGCTTCATGGGACACCCATCTACAGAACTTTTCATGATGTCAATAATTACTATACATCTGTATTCTTTCAAGTGCAGCTCATATGTTTATCAAAGAAAATTGGTAAAATACAATACACTTTGAAAGAACTGACATTTGCAACCAATTAAAAGTGTTTTTTTATCAAACAAATTAGGATGTTTCATTATGGGCCATTGTACTTTACTTTTCGTCGTTGTTCACTTCTGGTAATTAGTCACATCTGGTAAATAAAAAATGGTGCGTAATCCAGTTGAAAGACGTAAATCTTTTGAAAAAATGTTAAATACGCATATTGTTTGCTGTTTTTATTGGAATTACACATTTACTGATGAATTGGTAGTCTTGGTGAATTATTTGGACAAGATCATATGCAAGTATCTACTGTGAACCATCGGGCGACTTCAGGGAAATAACTGGGCGACTTCGACTTCGCTTTCGAGGTGCCGTAGTGCGACTTCAGGTCCCAGAAGGGCAACAAACCACTTTGCCCAGAATAGTTCTCTGGGTAATTTTAATTTGCAAGGGAGGGAATTCATCAAGTCGGCGGAGAGAAGAAAAATAAAAGTAAATTTTGCTTCTTTTATTTTTATTTCATTTCGCCAGAAATTAGGGTCGGCGCTCCCATAAAACATAAAATATAAAAATGTTGGCCTAATTAAAAGTAAATGTTTGTTTGTTTGTTTGATGGTGTTTAACGCCAATTTCAGCAATTTTTCGGCTATATCATGGCGTCCAGTTTTTATTGGGGGAGGAAGCCGGAGTACCCGGAGAAAACCCCCGACCTGCGGTAGGAAAACTGGCAATCCTTGTCAATTAAGATTGGAGTCGAGTACACCCTGCCTGCAGTGAGAATCGAACCCGCAATCTCAGTGTTGACAGACCACGTGATCAATAGTAGATGAACTACCTTGACCACTCTGCCACCGAAGCCCCAAAAGTAAATGAAAACGAAATGACAGCATTTTAATATGCTACACTAACATAATGTATCAAACAGTTTGGAGTTCGACATTTCAACAAATATTTGTACAATGATGCTTTGTGCTATCAAACAGATAAATTATTCATAATGAACGGACTTTAACCTGAAATAAAAGAGAAGACTCATTATGCACCTGCTCAAATCAAAGAATGTCTAATAACAGTTCATAAATTGCTGAATAGGGCATGCATACTTACAAACTGTAAAACCTTGATAAAACCTCTGGGTTCTTTCAATGCTTCAATGCTGAAGTTCATCTACAACATTCAAATATTCATTTTATTGATTAATCATTATTGTGTGCATTCATTGTTATGTAAAAGGTACTTATACCATGCATACATAATGAAATTGGTTGTTTCTATGATATTGAAGCAATAAAATAAAACTGATGCATATTTTTAATTTACCAAAAGGATGAAACAGTCAAACTGGCACATGACAATGTGTAAACAATGTACTGATGGCAATACTCAGACTAAGTCTAACTTGGAGACTAAAAATTGCACTGAATAATTGTCCGTTCCAACAAAGATGATGGTTATCATTCCCATTTATAAGGCTTAATCCCTATGGGAAATTCAACTTGTTCTTCTTCCTCTAACAGTATAAAAGCTCCTGAGAGCTTCAGGTTATTTTTATGTATGTGCTACCTGCCTCAAATATTACTTTGCTTATTTATGTACAAGAAAACTGCATCTTAGAGTTGTAAAATAACTATATTGTCAATAATGATACAACAATATCATGTTATTTTAACTCGTGCAGTGTGTTCTATAGTGTATGTTTACTAAAATGTTTGTTTAGATCATCATTAATAATGTTAAAATTTTTGGTCTTTAATAGAGGTTTCAAAAAGCTTAAGCTGATTTTTATTTTTTTTAAAATGTTGATAAAATTTCCCAATTAACTAGACAAAGTCGATCTAGCGATCGCAGATACCCCCGCTTTTGTGAAAATTTCTGGATTGTGACCTTGAAATTGGATGGATTTCCACCAAAATCAATAGGCTTCTTACCAACAAAATATATAAGAATATTTTACAGTTTCATTAAAATCGGATGAAAACTTTTTGAGTTATTTTCTGGAAACAACTTTTTGTAAAAATTTCTAACATTTTTCGTGGACTGTGACCTTGAAATTTGACAGATTTCCCCCAAAATCGATATGCTTCTTACCAACCTGATATATAACAATATCCCAAAGTTTCATTCAAATCACATGCAAACTTTTTGAGTTATTGTCCGGAAACAACTTTTTTGTAAAAATTTCTAACGTTTTTCGTGGACTGCGACCTTGAAATTTGATAGATTTCCCCCAAAATCAATAGGCTTTTTACCAACCTGATATATAACAATATCCCAAAGTTTCATTCAAATCGGATGCAAACTTTTTGAGTTATTGTCCGGAAACAACTTTTATGTTAAAATTTCTAACGTTTTTCGTGGACTGTGACCTTGAAATTTGACGGATTTCCCCCAAAATCGATAGGCTTTTTACCAACCTGATATATAACAATATCCCAAAGTTTCATTCAAATCGGATGCAAACTTTTTGAGTTATTGTCCGGAAACAACTTTTATGTTAAAATTTCTAACGTTTTTCGTGGACTGTGACCTTGAAATTTGACGGATTTCCCCCAAAATCGATAGGCTTTTTACCAACCTGATATATAACAATATCCCAAAGTTTCATTCAAATCGGATGCAAACTTTTTGAGTTATTGTCCGGAAACAACTTTTATGTTAAAATTTCTAATGCTTTTCGTGGACTGTGACCTTGAAATTTGACGGATTTCCCCCAAAATCGATAGGCTTCTTACCAACCTGATATATAACAATATCCCAAAGTTTCATTCAAATCGGATGTAAACTTTTTGAATTATCATCCGGAAACCAAATGTGGACGGACGAACTGACGGATGCCGGGATGGACGGACGGACGGACATGAGGACCACTATATACCCTCGACTCTGTCGAGCGGGGGTATAAAAATGGCATTTCCCAAATAGGCCAGAAAAAGTCCTGTATCCCAAGGGAGATAATACACAATAACAATATTGAGAAAGGCTTAAGCAATGGTTATATTTTCCAATCATTACAGCAAAAAAGAATCTGATAACTAATCCTGAGAAGAAAAAAGTTTGAAAATTAGGCGTGGGTAAAAATTGAATTATTAGCCGTTTTTCCTTAATTTTTACCAACGTTAACAGTACTTGAAACCATTGCTCCAACAAATTTTTACTTGATCACTACATTAAAATAACAACACAGACTTAGAGAGGGTTGTGAATAAAGCTTGGAAATCACTCCCTTTATTCAAAGCTTATATCTGAGTCTGCCTTAACCATTCATAGCAGCATTAAGGAAAGAGTAAATATAACAAATTATTAAGTCTTGTTTAAATCTGAGTCCAATAAAATATAGCTAAAATACATGTAATGTAGCTCCCTTTTTTTTATAAATGGATGGAGCTACAAAGAGGTCCCATTATTTGTAATGAAGCAAACACTCTTAGGATTTATACATAATTTCCCCTATTAAACTGCAGTTTTTTTGGGCCAAACAGATATGTCTGTTTACAGTTACCCAAATGATCCTAAATTTATATGCGACCCTAGTTAATTTTATCTGTATACAAAAGCAAAAGTGAAAATATTTATTAAAATACTATCATTTTACTGGGAAGCAATGTTCTTACTTCTGTTTTGGAGGGCGACCTGGATTGAAGAAGTTTCTTTATCGTGTGGTCCCACATTGCCTTTCGAGATTTTATGTATTTTTGTCTTTTGATTCCTTGTTGTATGAGCTTTCAGTAATTGCAGACCAAAAATCCTGTCATTTTGAACAGTCGCCCAATGCTCTCTTTTAATTTTATTCCAATTTTTGGTCAGAAATCATTGTGTTTTTGTCACAGTTTCTACAGGCATATTTGGTTAATAAAGGGGAACAATCAGTGTAAACTGGTTCCCATCTGACTTTTACTTTGTACATTAAATGAAGTGGAAAAATACTAGCAGAAATCAGTCCAAAACAAAGAAATTAAATATGACGATTTCCGGAGCAGATATGAACTTGATGCTGGAGATTGCTAAATATGATGCTGCTCATGTTGAATTGACTACTTCACAGATTTAAACATAATAATATTGAGTGTATAGACAGTCTCTTTAAAAAAATTGTAATTTCAATCTTTACAAATATTTGTAAAAGTGTATTTTACAAAAAACGTAATGCAACATGTTTGACAATTGAGTCTTTTTTTCATTGTAATGTTGAATGTCCCCAAATTTAACTTTTGGGGGAATTAAAGCAAAACTTTGCATTTAAACATTTCCAGTGGGTGGAATCAGATTAACAAATAAAATGTAAGTATATACATACACAATGTGACAAATTGAAAAAAATATCTAAATAAATAAAATGAAAATGCCTACCTACCTACCCTATTTTTTTACTATCATGTAACCTTAAACAGACATATTATTCTGTATGGCCTTAATAAATACATTTACCTTCCTCTGTTTTTCAGCTACATTTGTAACATTTCTACAGTGTCTAATTCAATTTCAACACTTTTTTGTATTAATGGCATTGTTGACAAAATTGAAATTGTAGCCTGTAGAATTGTAGAATCATATCGGTAAAAATTTGATCCCTTCTAATGAAATGAATGCAGAAAAAATGATCCAGAATAACATTTTTCACAAAATTGATTCAGAAATAATGCACTTCTGGAATTCAAATTTTGTCAACAATGCCATGATTACAAGTTAAGTGTAAAACTAACAAATTAGGTGTTGTAGAAATATCAGTTAAACTTTAAAGACGTTAAGTATGTAGCAATTCAGGGAAACAGTTTAATAGCAGATTAAATGCATAAAACCCCTGGGTTTGAATATTTCATGCTTCTCCATTATGAGTAATAGGCCTCTTGGTAGCTCTGTCCACAAAAATAGGGGGGGGGGGGGGGGGGGCTACATTATTGTAGCTAAATAAAATAAATCCTCACAAGTCAGGGAATTTCTTAGCCAAGTTTGTCAGGGTTTCGTAGACACATGAGGACACAGAAACCCTGACTTGTGAGGATAATAAAAATATAACATTAAAGTTTTCTTCTGAGCTCATAAGATTGACATTTCAGTGAACATAAATTGTTGGCCATTATTGAGAACTTTATTAGGACCATACACTACAAACACCAAAACCTTAATTCCCGCAGAAAACCTTAATCTCCGGGGGAAAACCTTAATTTTTTAAGGAATCCCTTTAAAATTAAGTGTTGGTTTTTTAAATTAAGGTTTTCCCTCGGAGATTAACGTTTTCCCTCGGAGATTAAGGTTTTCCTGCGGAGATTACGGTTTTTTGTTGATTGGATCCCTGGGTCGGTTTTAAGCCCTCTGGCATTGTTGTTGATAACGATCATCAGTTACCCTGCAGATTTATGACAATGGTCATGATGGTTATAAAGCTATATATTTATATATAAAATTCATTCTTGTCCAAAATAAATATGTATACGAATATCCCAAAATAAAAATGCATGAACGTGAATGCATTTTCTTTCAACTTTTATTTCAGAAAAGGCGTATATTTAAAAATTATTATTATACAAATTATTAAATTATTATACAAATTATTAAAATATAATTTTTAAGTAACTGTTAAGTTATTATTTTTCCATTTGAAGATCGGCAGGTAAGAAATACACGGACCGAACTTGTAATACACATCCGCCATACTGTTTGTTTACCTGTACAAAATGAAAGGAATAAAGGACGGATCTTAAATTATTTTTAATTATTTGTTTTTTATTTGCAGGTTTCTGGTAAGTTTTTGGTATTCATATTGTTGTTGAACAAAATCTAACATGTTGTTTATTTTGCATTTTTAACCTTTCTTCGTTTTAGCTTTATATTTTTATTTTGACTTGTTATTATTACGTTGGGTTTCTAATGATTTGATTTTTTTTACTTTTTGTTTCATTCAAATTATGTTAATTGTTAATAAAATTAAATGTGTTATTTGTTTTGCATTCATAACAAATTCTTAGTTTTCACTTTATAAACATATATTTTTTGTTATATTTAAATTTTATCAGAAATTTATTTTCAATACAAAGCACGTTTTCGCCGTTTTCTGTTATTTTCTATTCAGCTTCAAATTGTTTCAATTTACAATTTATAAGCAGTAATACACAACATTTAAATCATCTTAAAAAACACATTTATGCTGTTTTATTTTACATCGTTAGTTAAGAAGCTCCGGTTTGGTATAATTAGATAGCTAATGCAGTAAGTATCGATCATAATATAATATTGTTATATCTTTAAAAGTATAAAGAGATGTATGTATATTTATATTTTCTATTGTATTATCTGTTAGTGATTTAGACATTTTTATGGCTTCAGGTATTAAGAAATAACAAGGCAAAGTAATTTATATTTAATACAAAATGTCCTCATAGAAAAGTAACTAATTTGGGCCTTATTCTCGATAAATCCTGTAGGCGATAATGGGAATTATGAATTCAAATTCTGTATCATTTGTACCCTTGCCCGCCAGTATGAAATTATACAAATTATTATCATGGTTTTTTTTCATAAAAATGCAAGCCTAGGACTCCAACAGAGCACATCATTTTTTTGTGCAGTATTGTTCTGCGGAAGAAATATTGTGTACTTGGTCAATAATACAATATTGGACTATATGTCTTGTTAGATTGCATATAAATTATTTATTTTGTAGTTATTTTTCCATTACATATATTATGTATTGTAGCACATCATTGGTGGATGGGGGCTGGAAAGGGGGAGGGGTGCGATTATGAATCAGCGTCCACAAGGCCCCGTGATAAAAAATGGGTCTAGAATGCATCACCTCACCTTATGAGGTTATTAGATTTTTGTACGGATCGATTTATCATTCAAATCGGATTTGTCTCCGTTAACCGCGTATATATATACAAAAGGGTTTCAACAAAATCAGCTATATCGCTTACAAAAAACGCAGCTAGCTTTACAATATGCAGTCTGAACAATTCTTGCAACTGGAAAAAACAAATTAACACATGTCGATCATATTACAATCTATCTATGGGTTGACAACCATTACAAACGATTTAGAGAGTGAAATCGATGTATACGTAAAATTATTTACGATCTTATTTGCAGACGACACAGTACTTTTGGCAGAGTCTGCCGACGATTTACAATTGGATCTAAATTTCTTTCAAGAATACTGCGAGATGTGGACGCTAAAATTAAACATAGATAAGACTAAAGTTATGATATTCAGTAAAGGTGCAATCTCACGAAATTTTAAATTCACATTCCAGGAAAGAGAATTAGAAATTGTAAGTGAGTTTATAAAAAAGGTAAACACTACTTGACAAATTTGATACCAATAAGGTATTGAATTTTGTCTATTCTGTTTTTTTCTTTTTATCGCTATCATTTGTAACAATAATTATTTGCGAGATATATATGGTATTGATTGTATAAGAAAGTAGATGGTGTTGCAATACCTATTAGTTTATTGTATAATGTACTTGTTTATTGTATATTGTATTTGTATGACATTCAATCTCTCGCTCTGTAACCATTGTATTCATTGAATTTGGAGAATAAAGATAGAACTATCCATCTACATTGGACATGTATTAAGCTTCTTTCTGACTGGTTGATTATTTTCTTGGCTCTATTGTATATGTAGTTATGTTCTCTAATTAGGAAATGCTGACCATTAATTTGAGCAGAGGACAAAAAATTAAATAGACATCAATGGAGTGCAGCAGGTGATAATATGTTCAATCTTTAATTAATTTGGGATTATTTTGTTTTAAAATTGCGATGTCTAATAAATATTCATTTTTATGTGAATTTTCGTATTTTACTGTATGTTGTTTAATTACTACCAAAAATGTTATTTTAACTAGAGTTTGGGTTTAACACGATCATAAAGATGATTCATAAGTTCGACCTATGGTACACACATATGGCATCTTTTAAAAAAACAAATTAATGGTTAAATGTATATAACACAGTTTGGTATTTAAAAATTTCGTTTTATGTCCATTTTGTGGTTTTATGGGGTATTTTTTGGTATTCTGGGGGTATTCTTGGGTATTTCTATGGTCCGTGGCAGGGTGGTTCAGTATCACAAGTTGTACGTCCTAAGCAACTTTCAGACCTGTCGGACAACTACTTCCTGTTTGGGACTTCATTTGTACGTAAATACGACCGTCCGTATGTACGAATTTCCGTCAAGCTTTTCTCAGAAACTGTACATTAGAACAGTTTGAAATTTGGCAGGGTGGTTCAGTATCACAAGTTGTACGTCCTAAGCAACTTTCAGATCTGTCGGAAAACTACTTCCTGTTTGGGACTTCATTTTGCAGGGCATCTGTGTCCATGGACACATTCTTCGATTTTTATTGAGTTAACTTGTAAAAAGAACAATATTGAGAAAATACTACCGACAGTATATAAAACAGCTTTGTCAGATTTTTAACTATGGTCGGTTCATGTGTTATTGTTCCTCCTGTATTCGTTACAATGGATTGATTGATTGATTGTTGTTTAACGTCCAGCAAGCAATATTTCAGCTATATTCATCACGTGAACAATGGAAAATCTGTTACTATGCGCACTTTGATGCAATATGCGTAACTTATCGCTATTTTGCAGTATTTTCCTTTGATCTTTGTGTGCGATATTATTCCATCTCGCTCTACTAGCGTGAGATAGGCCCATCTCAGCTCGCTGTCAAGACGTCTTTAAGTAAACACTGTGACGTCACAATGTTACAAAACAGCGATAAACAGATTATTTACGTTTTATGAAACTCGATGCATTTTCTCGTAATCTCATCTCAGGGCTGTCGCCCTTCGATGAGATATGGACGAGAAAACGCATCTCGTTTAAAAAAAACGTAAATAATCTATAAAGATGATTAAAGATGGCTATACGCAGAAACTAACCCGTCGTTGTAGCAATTGTATAGAAGTAAAGAGACCATCTCAGTAAGTTTATTGCATAATCTTAGAGTAAATATTTCAAATTATGAACATATAAAACTATAAAAATATAGATTTAGCAAAATAACAACAAAATTTAGCAATAGTAATTGTTTCGTGAACTTAACGAACATAACAAAGATTCCATTTTAAGCTAAAAAACACAAATCGTCCTCTCATGTTATAGGATGGTGGATCTAACTTTGCACAATTTCTTCTGGATACACTGTACTAACGTCTTCAACTAAAGGCCATAATAAAGCAATTAAAATACTTAAAAACACGAACATAATTATATGTAGGAAATAAAAAATAAATTTTAAAAAATTGAAAAAAAATGTAAAAGCCAAAAAACGAAGAAATGTTAATATTAACAATTTGGAAATTTTTGTCAAATTAATGTAAAGAATATTCTAATTAGCCGATTATTCTTTGATTTCCGATGATATTCGACGGAAGGGCATAAGAGCTGCACTCGACTAGAGGATTTCGTTTAAGTTAATGGACGCATGTATTCATTTTTGTCTCAAGCGTTGAAATAATTATAAATAAATTAGTATCGATTAAAAAACACCGCTAATTTCAGTTCAATAAAAACAAAAAAAATCATAAATTTACACAGCTGTAATACCAATTAAACTTATAAATTGAAACAATTTAAAGCTGAATAGAAAATAACAGAAAACGGCGAAAACGTGCTTTGTATTGCAAATAAATTTCTGAGCAAATTTAAATATAACAAAAAATAAATGTTTATAAAGTAAAAACTAAGAATTTATTATGAATGCAAAACAAATAACACATTTAATTTTATTAACAATTAACATAATTTGAATTAAACAAATAAAATCGACTATAAAAAAAATAAAATCATTAGAAACCGAACGTAATAATAACAAGTCCAAATAAAAATATAAAGCTAAAACGAAGAAAGGTTAAAAATGCAAAATAAACAACATGTTAGATTTTGTTCAACAACAATATGAATACCAAAAACTTACCAGAAAAACAAATAATTAAAAATAATTAAAGATCCGTCCTTTATTCCTTTCATTTTGTACAGGTAAACAAACAGTATGGCGGATGTGTATTACAAGTTCGGTCCGTGTATTGATTGTTCTATATTTCTTACCTACCGATCTTCAAATGGAAAAATAATAACTTAACGGTTACTTAACAATTATATTTTAATAATTAGTATAATAATTTTTAAATATACGCCTTTTCTGAAATAAAGTTGATAGAAAATGCATTCACGTTCATGCATTTTTATTTTGGGATATTCGTATACATATTTATTTTGGACAAGAATAAATTTTATACATAAATATATAGCTTTATAACCATTGTCATAAATCTGCAGAGTAACTGATGATCGTTATCAACAACAATGCCAGAGAGCTTAAAACCTACCCAGGGGTCCAATCAACAAAAAACCGTAATCTCCGCGGGAAAACCTTAAACTCCGAGGGAAAACCTTAATCTCCGAGGGAAATCCTTAATTTAAAAAACCAACACTTAATTTTAAAGGGATTCCTTAAAAAATTAAGGTTTTCCCCCGGAGATTAAGGTTTTCTGCGGGAATTAAGGTTTTGGTGTTTGTAGTGTCAGTGATATACTCTGTACACTATAAACAAAATCAAATTGTGTTTGCCTTGGATGTTTATCTTTTATAACTCTTCATTCATTTGCAGAGATTAACTAATGGACCTTTAAAACATGATTGAATTATTTGAAATTTATATCCACTGGATAATTCTACTATATCATGTATATATTAGCATAATTTGCTTTGATCAACTCATGAAATGGGGGACAACTCCAGGTTCTTTCTAATAATACAAATGAGTCATTCTCATGCGTTACATTTCTGCAGATTTATTGCACTTTAGGTTAAAATAAAGTATGTGAGCTACACAGATTTAATCTATTAATACATATTTTTAATATAATTATTATTCTTTATTGCATTGCATTTACAGTTGAAGTGGAATAACTGGAGTGCAGCAGACGGCACTGTTGCTTTCCGGCATGTTAACAGATCTTAACATCGTGTTGTATACAAAATAATGTTCAGATATAAGCATTGTATAGAAATTTCTACTTGATACAGTCTTATGAAGAATTAGTTTTTTCAGTCCATTTGTGGACTATGTAGAATTTGTAGAATTTTAATATTACCTTCGCAAAGTCCATTTTCGCTTTACTAGACGCAGCCGCAGAATAAACAAATAGTTTATGTAATTGGTCAAAAATATTATTTTACAATAAATTTGATTATTTTGACTATAAATCCATAGATTTTTAAACTAGTAAAGCTAACATTATTTACGACTACTAAAGTACCTATTTTACCAATTATTTTTTTAATTTAAAAATAAACCAACTGCGAACCTTCCACAGGAATAAATGTCAAACCAACATGCCGTACGTGAGAATGTCATGTTTCCGTTTTTTCATGTTATTTTCAAGATTAGATTTGAAGGATTTGAACTTTTTTATTCTACTACATGTATATGTATCAAGTCATGACGGAAAATAGCAGGTTCAATAGCATTGCTTTCGTGGTATATTTGTCTGGCTGAAAAAGTCCCCCCCCCCAAAAAAAAGTAAGTTTTCGCTTTCTTCAGTATACTTTTTTCTTTTCTCTTTACCGGTGCAGTAATAAATAGAATCATCTTGTCGTTAAAATCATAAATTTTTATTTTACATCATTTAAGTTAAATATTAAGAAAAAAATCATTCAGCGCGAAGTTGCGTCTTTCAACAAACCATGTTCTTAAAAAATATTAATCGGGATTTCAGTTTAATAGTCAGAATACGTTGTAAACGTTGGGTAGTTCGACCTTATACTCATGTGTCGATATATAACTTTTTAAAAATCAAACTAGTTTTATCATTACTAAAAACTCTGTATCTTGTGAGACTAAAATAAGGCAGGGACAGTCTATACTAGTTAGTATAGACTGTCCCTGAATAAGGGCAGTCTATAGGATGGTGTAGTATGGTCTGGGACTAGTATAACTAACTGATTATACTGTAAAATACTGATTGTTACTGTTGATTTCTAGGTTCCTGGTATTGTATAGTATAGTATAGTATAGTGTAGTGTAGTGTAGTGTAGTGTAGTACCGGACCGGACCGGACCGGACAGGACAGCACAGCATATAGACTGTCCCTGATCAAAATTAATAAGAGATGTGCCTCTGCAATCCATTGGTGACGTGACGCCTTCCTCTTATGTTTATGTGACGTAACAAAAAAATTCAAAGATATTGCAAAAAATTTGTCCGACATTTTTGTTGTTTAAAAAATAAATACCGACATTTTTTTGGTAAGAATTATTTGTTTTTTACTTTTAGATTAATTTCAGTGTTCTATAATATTTTCTACGGATAGCTCAGCTGCTATCTGAAATGGGTTTGTTTATATGGATCATGTGACTTTGTTTACACAAACACATGTAACCGTAAAGCTATCATCTGCGATACTCGATATAAATTAAATTCATATAATCATATAATAAATTTACTACTTTCTGCTTTTTGTAACAGTATTTGTCTTGGGGTTCATTTTCAATGGTTAAATTTGAGGTAATTAATAACCAGAGACAGAGACATATAATTACATATATTAATATGTCTCTGTAATAACTAAATAATTAATAAACAAGGCATATCTAATACACAATTATATCACATACAAGTCAAATAATACCTTTAAGTTATGAAATTTTGTATATTGAATTTGAAAGAATGTTCTATTAAGCAACTTAGACAAAAATTATAAATCACCAAACTGTACCATTATTTAAAAAATTTCTCTCGGGGATGCCCGACCCCATTTATTTCGTTAATACACGATGTAATTAGTCTAGCTACACCCCTGTGAGCGACCCTTATTTTCAAGAATATTAACACAATAAGACAAATTGAATTGATTAATTGCTGTTAATATAACGATTCGTCCGTAAATGGCCAATTTCTGGAACAGATGACCCAGTACAGATGAGCTCACATCTGTACTTGCTGCGTCATCCAATCTTAACAACGTTCTTGTTTGACGTTCTTGTTTCCGGCGTTCTGATTGGATGTCAGAGACAAATGGAGTCTAAAACAACGGAGAGTCTATAGCGATGTAAAAGTTGTTAGTTTACGGGAAAATTTATAGTTAAAATTAAATTTAAATTGAATATTTCAAATTTCATTTATTTATTTATTTATTTATTTATTTATTTATTTATTTATTTATTTATTTATTTATTTATTTATTTATTTATTTATTTATTTATTTATTTATTTATTTATTTATTTATTTATTTATTTATTTATTTATTTATTTATTTATTTATTTATTTATTTATTTATTTATTTATTTATTTATTTATCTCTAATTTTAATAACTATATAATAATGAAATATTATTGGTATAGAATTCACTTATATATATATAGTGCGCGTTACGTCTAATAGAAAAGAATCATCGGTGAAACAAAACAAAATGGCCCAAAAATATTTTTTAAATCAAAATAATAACTTTATCTTTATTGCATAATAAACCCCAAGAGGTTATGCATACATAAACATACAAAAACAATGAACATGTTACTGTACATATACAACCTAAGATAATATAGTATTTACAAATATGTATAATTTGACCAATGTGGATCTCATTGTCGCAACTCAAATGATTGCTTTACTCAAATGATTGTTTTACAATAATTAAGATGTAAAGCTTTTATAATCAAAATTCACAAAATTTATACCAAATTCGGTAGCCGTTAAGTTCATTTACACCTTGTGAATAGAATCGACCTTAGTTTATAAATTATATTTTTTCAGAAATTCCAGGCATTAAATTAAAACAATTACTATATCACTGAAAGAACCATTAATATTTGTGTCAGCACCGAAGCGTGACTACTGCACTGGTGATACCATCGGGTAGTCAAGTTTGACAAGTTTATTTGAAAACACTCCGACACAATTTAATGTGTAGCATGAAGTAAGAAATACAAATTAAATACATATATCAGAACAATGACAGATGAACATGTATACAGTACATGAAGTAGTCCATATTGTATTAACTCTATAAAAAGTTTATAATTTTCCATATGAATACAGCAAGTCGCTTAACCTTAGTATAAATGTGCCTATTTATATTCATATTATTGAAATGTTTTAATTTTAAGTAACAAATGTTATAAAAATATTACTCTGTATGTTCACTATTTTAATTTTGTATAATAGTCTCTCATAACTCTTTATAGGGTGGCTCTATTGTATATAAGGGTGTTTTAGACTTTTTATAATGATTTTATTGTAATAAATTTTGAGGTGAGACTCGAATAAAGTCTTGTCTTGTCTTGTCCTGTATTTGTGTAGAGCTTTCATTGTCAAAACTTCAGAAAGTTATACCAATACTGGCTCACGGTAAGGATACTTTTAGATACAGGTCTGCGGACGGAGATTTGAAAACCCACCATATTCATATATTTTCGAACGTTATAATACATGACTTAATCATATATTGAATTATTAAATCAGACCTATTCATAGATTTTATTACTGCACATCCCCATTGAATAAATAGTACATTCACTACAAAAATGATCAAGTGATGTTAATGGAACACTTTGTTTGTAAAATCACTGTGGTTTACATAGGCTTACATGTTTAAGATGAGAATTGAGGCATGGATATATTTAGATAATCTACAACTACACAATGATATATTTTTCAATGAAAAAAGCCACCTATCCAGGTATTTTGGAGAGGTAAACAAGTGACCCATTCGGGCCGCACATCCGCATTACCCTATATATACCAAGTTACGCCCCCACTTTGTACTAGCTAAGACTAGATCGCGTGTAGGACAAAATCCCTCCCGGACAAAATCCCTTCCGTTAAAAAACATGCATTTTTAAAAATCATATTCGGGAGGGATTTTGTCCGCTTTGAAAATTTTAAAAGGGGGATTTTGTCCGCCTTGTAAATTTAATGAGGGGGTTTTGTCCGTCTTTGCTAAATTACACGGAAGGGATTTTGTCGGGGGGGGGGGGGGGGGGGATCTACACATTGCAAGTAGAATTAAACAATCATTTCGAAATATCTGGACTGCAAAATGTAAGTATTTAGACAGGAATCTATAAATCTATAATACTCTCAGAATAACGGGAGGATAAGAATGAACATAGCTATCAGGAAACTAATAAACTAGGAGAAGCTGAATATTACTTCACTTTTCTCGATCTGATTATCCCACAATGTTAGTTCTTATGGGTTTCCCCGATTACATTTTAGCCTGGAAGAGGATAACGAGATAACAACAGCTATTATTCACCATTAAAAAATACTATATAAAAAAAGCCTTTATGTCTTATCATAAGAAATAAGTTCACTTATTTTGAAAACACTTTAGTCTGCGCTAACGGAGAACAACGTAGTCCTTTCCGTCATTACGTTCTTTCACTTATTCCACCTTTAGTTGCAATTTGCCGGTGAGTTGAATTGTCGTTTGTCATTCTTGTAACAATTTGCTTTCACGGGCAGCAATATGTAATTTGAAGAGTCTCTATCGTATTTATTTAATTAACTGATAATTAATTCCAAAAATTATACATATCGAGGCCGAGGGAGTGAAGTTGTAAATTTAAAAACATGACATGTAAATTTGAATGATTATGCTTTTTACACTCCATTTTACGTTCTGAATATAGCTGACATATTTCTTGCTATAAGTTAAACATCAACCAATCAATCAATTACTTTCAATTTTTCTTTAAATAAAGGTAAACTAAGGATTCTTTATTTGTAAATGCTTTTAGTTTTACTAATATTTGAGTAATATTAAGTTAAAGTTTAGTTTAGTTTAGTAATCATGGTAATGGCATAATTGCTGACTTTCCAATTTAAAAAAACGCCACCTAGTGTCCACTTCCTGTACTAAAAACTGCAGCTTATGCCGCAGTTTGTCCTGTTGAAAACTTATTCAATGGACCATTATCTTTGATAAATTCTGGAAGTATATTGAATCTTGTTCTGTAAATAATACTGAAAGGGGTCAAATGGCTCAGTTCCTTTAATTGATGACTTTCCAATTTAAAAAACCCCACCTAGTGTCCACTACTAAAAACTGCGGCTATATTTTGTCCTGTTCAAAACTTGAAATGTACAATTGTCACGCTTCATTGAATGACAGGTGTCAATATCTGAGTGAGGATGTTATTATAGCTCCCTGCTGTATAAACATGATCGTTAATTAATTAACCGATGTTTATTTGGCCATTTACCTGATGCTAATAAAAGGTAGAACCCCAGCTGTTTTATAGCTTGATTAAATTAATTTACCAGTGACATCCGGGTTCAAAGATTCAAACTCACCTGTTGCCTATTGCTATAGTAACATTCTGCCATGATGTTAATTAGATGAAAATTTAATTGGTCTGACAAACAATAAACTGGAAATGCAGGGGCTGCGCTGGGCTTCGCCAATGTCGCCAATTGCGATTTTTTTTTTTCATTTGGCAACAAAATATTGCAACTGGCGATTTTTTTGGCGCCAAGGATTTATAGTGTAAAACGATGCATGCACATTTTATATTTATCGGTAATCGGCAATCACATTATTAAAGATCCTTTGTCGGCTTCTATGGTCGTAAATACACGTGTATTGTGTAGTATCCAGTGACATGTGTTATTTGGAGTTATTAAACGGAAATGGGCAATAAATGAATCAACAAAGTTGTCTGTTGAAAAGCAGCTTTACCTGCATCACATTGAGTAGACATGTAATAAAACAATTGATGCTGTTAATTAATTTATAAAAATAACAAAACAAACATATTTTTGTAGTAATATTAGATGATTTAAGTCCATTTCTACATGTTCTAAGCTCATTTCCCTCGATACCCTTACATTCCTACATTTCACTTTCATTTTGAACAAAACGTCACGCGACAACAATGTGACTTAAATCCAGTGCTTAAATTAGCTTGATTGAAGGTAAGATGATTATATTCCTAGAGAAAAATATCTAAAGAAGCGAATTATATATAGATTAACTGGATGAAAATGTTTTATTACATCTGACACGATGAAATGTGCCGACCCAGACCGGTGTGGCAGAATCCGCTGTTTTGCTTATGGACAGCTCTCTGACGTCCCACACAAAAAAAAAGCGTTGGACGGCAGAGGATTCTCAGGCTAAATGTGTCCCAGTGAAAAATAAAATGAAATAACCATGTTTAAATCTCGGTCTCATTCATCATTTCTAGTACCACATACAAAACTAAGTAAATTGATGGAGTTGACACTTATTTCACTAGATTTGTAGTCGAAGACATATTTTATTTGTATTTTTTATGCCTTTCAAACAAGCGATTTTGTAGGGAAGTATATGATGTTATTCTATTAGCTATAGCCATGCCAGCTGTGCCCAATTTACGTTTTGTGGTTTTTTATACATGTATATTTTGGTGTACTTTATAATTATTGTTCTAGTATACCAGGGCTCGCATTGGAGGGCGACTAGCCTAGGGTCACGTGAAGAAGTCACCTTTTTGTAGTCCCACTTCGCCCTCGATCATCTTCAAAAGCAAAGTGAAGTCGCCCTTTTATTTTGTACAATCTTCTTATGTAGCCATTCAAATTTTATTCGAATTTTGGTAAGAAAGTGTTTTTTATACTGCCATCATGTTTAAAATGTTTACGCTGGTACCTGTTTGACTGTTATTTGGTATATACAGCATGTCTTGAAAATACAACTGGAAACCAGTTCAGAACAAAAAGAATGTCTGAAAAATTTTCGTAGCGGATATGTTTGGTGCTGGAGATTGCAAATGAGATGCTGATAGTGTTGAAATGAATATTGCAATGATAGAAACATAATAAAAATTGTTTTTTGGCAGTTACTTTAAACAAATTTATTCAGTACTTTTAATGTTGAATTTTATATGAACTTCATAATATATTCGGTGTTACAATGATGTAAATTTATACTTCTAGTTCTAATGGTACTTCATTTATAATTCAATCAATTTTTGTACTAATGACACAGAAACATTTACTTTAATGAACAGTTTTGTGACAGTTGATTCTTTTTTGATTGCTAAAAAATATAACAATAAAAATGCAAATGCCAACACTTATTTAAAAAAAACCAAACAAATAAAACAGGACACTTTCGCGACATTAATGCACCTTCTCCCTATTGTCCACCCACTTCTCCCTGTAAGCCCCAAAAGAGAAGTGACTTCTCCCTATAATTTTGACTTAGTCTGAGCCCTGGTATACAGTCATGTTGAATAGAAATAAGTAAGGGAAATATATTATGTAACCACATAAAATATTGCAAATGAAAAATTAGTATATAAACAACTAGCATTTTAGATTGAATATACATGTATTGATACATGTAGATGTTGAATATTTTTCAATATTTTCTTTTAATAGCTACATTTAAACCTTCCTTTGAGAATTTTGACTTGGTCTTATGTGCTCATTTAGAAGCGCAAACTGAATCTTTTAATCACAGGATTAAACATAATTTGACATTAGTTGGTATAATAAAAGCTATCAAGATTCATAAATAAATACATGTTCATTGTAGTTTAGCTGCATCCAAATGAGATGCATGTTCAAGAAAACAGGATATATTTTTATTATACAGATGAAAATTAACCATAACATAGTGAGTAAACATAAAATGAAATTAGTAATCTGTTTCAGATTTTAAAAGATGTTCCTTACAAGATCTGAGTATGACAGAGGTGTCAACACTTTTTCCCCAGAAGGAAGATTGTTTCAGGTTGAATATGCTATCGAAGCAATTAAGGTTAATTTGTTTTTATATTAATTCATGTTTGTAGACTTGTGTCAGGAATATCTATATAATGCCATAAATGTTAAAAAAAATATCAGTTTTTACAATTTAGACAGTCATTTTGCCAAACAATATTTTGATAGTGTGAGTGTATATACTTATATAGTTATTTGTTAATCAAGTTACTAAAGACTACAAATAATTACCTTCTAGAATAGTGGGTTTCAAGTTGTATGCCACTCCTAACCATTTCCATTGTGTTGGGTATTTGTTACCACATCACACTGTTTCCTATTTTACCTTTTTTAGTTTTTATTGTTTTACAGCTTGGCTCAACAGCTATTGGTATACAAACAAGTGAAGGTGTGGTTTTGGCAGTAGAGAAAAGAGTGACCTCCCCTCTTATAGAGCCAGCCAGTATAGAAAAAGTTTTTGAAGTTGACGACCATATAGGTATAGTGACATAACAAAGATTATTATCACCTAGAAGAGAACCCCAAAAATATTTAAGTGATTTTCCTCAAATATTGGTAAGGTTGTGTAGAAGGTGGTATCAGAAGGCTGCATCTAATAAAATTTGTGATGGGTTGGGGAGAGACATCGTGGGTGAGTTTGAAAATCTGCATGAAGATGTATCGCAAACATCCTTTAAAATCACGTGGTTGGTACATAAGAAATAATATGTCTTCAAACCTCCCTCATATACAGCGAATTTTTAGCACTTGTCACTTTCGTATTGATGAAGCCATTTTGAAATTTATTTCTAAGTCAATTTCGTCACTTGAATCCCAACAAGTATAAAATTTTATTGATACAAATAAATTCTGTCAAAGTATAAACTACACATTTATGACCCAAGCCAATTAACAGTAAATTGAATGATTTTAACTTGACCACTTCAGCAGGTGTCAATGTTTTACGAGTAATATGATTAAGTTGTGTTCTTGGTCAATGATTATAATACATTTACAAATAAATATTATTAATTGATAATTTTGCCGTATTCAGGCTTTCAAGCTACTTTTTGCAAAAAATAAGGGCTTTTTTAGGGCTAAATTCTCAAAAAAATAAGGGCTAATTTTGTAACGTGTAACCGAGCCGAAAGTGGGCTATGGTATGTAACCCTTGGGTACGAATCTGCTGTAAGTCAGATTGATCTGTGGAATCTTGTTTGATATGTGATGCCAAACAACACCCCCGCTTTTCAACAATTTACAATCAACAACTTATAAACACTACTGTTAAATAACACCAGGCTTGAGCTTGAACAGCACCCTTTGTTTCTAACCACTTTTAAAATTGATAAAATCTCTTAAACAACCCTAGTCGAATAACACCTTGCTAAATGACACACAGTAAAATTGCACCTTGCTAAATGACACACAGTCAAAAAGCACCTTATCAAATGACACACAGTCAAATAGCACCTTTGCCTTCTAAACACTTCAAAGTCAACAAAACCTCTTAATCTTATTCGAATAACCTTGCTAAAAATAGCACTGGTACTCGAACGTCACCTAAGCACTATCACCTATTGCACTTCAGCACTGAGAGCTATTCAGAACTACTTGTTTAGGCTGTACAGCTTCAACACTGTAATTCTGAATCAGTCGATCCGCAAAGATCGGTGGTCAAGAACAGAATGACACAAAATACAGGGTTTCACGGCTTTTTATACCAAAATTCTATGACGTCAGCAGGAAGAGTTTAAGCGTATAACAAACAGTAATGTAATTCAAGGGGTGGTCAACATTCAGGACGGTTCTATTTAACTGGAACAGTTTATTTCTTCAATGTCTATGTAATTGCAGGGGTGTGTATTACATTATCGATTTTCTAAACGTGTCGGTTCTATTAATAGATTGTAAACAGATGCGCTAAAAATATATCAAATTAAACGAATCCTATGGATGTAATTTTTAACATAAGGAGTACTTGTAAATGGTAGTATAAGCTATTCTCAATTACAATTTTACGAATTTTTAGGGGTTTTTAAACAAAAATAAGGGATAAAATGTGCTATTTTCTAATGGTTTAAGACTGTAAAATAAGATTTACTAACCATTTTGGGCCCTGTCAGAACAATTGTACAAGAGTTAATTACCAATTCAGAAGACCATCAAATAGTCTCCTGGGTGGCAAATGCATATTTCTGAAAGTATACTTAAGCTAGCTTCATTTAACTTTAATCTATTTTATGTTTATTTTTAGCTCACCTGACCCGAAGGGTCATGTGAGCTATTGCCATCACTTGGCGTCCGTCGTCGTCGTCGTTAACTTTTCTTCAAAAATCTTCTCCTCCAAAACCACTGAAGGGATTGCTTTGAAACTTTGCACACATCATCAGTAAAATGTCCTCTACCAAGTTTGCTCAAATCATGGCCTCAGACCAACCAACATGGCCGCCATGGCTAAAAATAGAACAGGGGGGTCAAAATACAGTTTTTTGCTTATAGTTCAAAAAGTATAACAGATATAGGAAAACCGAACAGACCTTCCTTCTTCAGCATCTAAAGCTCTACAAAACACTCCATTGGGTCAAAGTTGTATGATGACACCTTGTAGGAGTTATTGCCCTTTAATTGTCAAAATTGATGATTTTTGCCATTTTTGCCTCAAAATCTTGAAAATTATTAGAACTAGAGAAAAAGTTAGCATTGCTTAATTGTTCTGCTCTATGAGGGCTACAAAAATGACTTAAGGGTCAAGATTGTCTGATTAACTGTTTAAGAGTTATTCCCCTTGAACTGTTTTTTTTTAATTTGTTTTAATTGATTTTTTAAAATATTCTCCTCTGAAACAACTGAAAGTACTGCTTTGAAACTTTGTACACATCATCCGTCCAATGTCCTCAACCAAGTTTGCACCAACCATGGCTGCAGATTAACCAACATGGCCACCATTGCTAAAAATAGGACGGTGGGGGGGGGGGGGGGGGGGGTAAAATACAATTTTTGGCTTATATTTAAAAAAGTGTAACAGATACAGGAAAACCGAAGAGACATGCCTTCATCTGCATCAAAAGCTCTACAAAACACTCCATTGGGTTGAAGTTGTATGATGACTCCTTATAGGAGTTATTGCCCTTTAATTGTCGAAATTGATTATTTTTGACATTTTTGCCTCAAAATCTTGAAAGTTATTAGAACTAGAGAAAAAGTTAGCATTGCTTAATTGTTCTGCTCTATGAGGGCTACAAAAATGACTTTAGGGTCAAGATTGTCTGATGAACCGTTTAGGAATTATTCTCCTTGAAAATTTTTTTAATCAATTTTACTAGATTTTAAAAAATCTTCTCCTCTTTAACCAATGAAAGGACTGCTTTGAAACATTGCACACATCATCTTAAGGACGTCCTCTACCACCTGACTACCTATATAGCTACGTTGGCTTTAAATAGTAAAAAAGTACAACAGGTACAGCAAATTTGAAGTGAACTTCCCTTCTCCCTCTAAGCATCAAAAGCTCCTCCTTATAGGAGTTATTTCCCTTAAAAGGTCAAAATTAATGATTTTTGCAGAAGTGTTGGGCAATTCCTTATAGCAAAGAAAAGCTGGATAAAAAAGGGTTGTTTGGTTTCAGGTTCAGGTGAGCGATACAGGCTCCTGGGAGCCTCTAGTTTATTTTTATTTTTGAAATTTTAAAAATTAGAAAAAATTAGGATTTTAACCAAAAAAGTAGTGATTTTTTTTAGGATATTACAGCTTTAATTAGGAATTTTAGGGCTTTTAAAAAAAAAACAAGAAAAATTAGGAAAATAAGGGCCCACTTGAAAGCCTGTGTTTTTTAATTTGTCCATAGTCTACCACGTGATATTTTGTATTCTGGCAGATTGACTGATTTATTGCGGATTGAACAGTTACTAAAAATAGAACAAAAAATTCCAAAAATTGTGTGACATTTCCCAAATCAGCCAATCATATTTTACATCTTGTTATCAATCATCTGCTGGAAAACAACAACAAACAATAGACAGTGTTGAGCACAAAAGGTTTGAATGCTTAAATAAGGATGAGATAGACATTTTATTTTTTAATATATTTTTATTTGTGACAAATTCAAATACAGCAAAATTTTCAAATAGCAATATAAACACGTGTGGACTGTGAGCACGCTCACAAAGGGATACCCCCCGCTTCGCTTCAAGTCCAATTATCTTCCCTCAATAATACCCAACAGCGATGAAAATTCTTCATGCACATCAACATATGATGTACTTCCTTCATGTAAAGTTTCATCAAAATCTGTCAAAGAGTTTAGGAGGAGTTGCGCTTACGAGGTCTCGCACTGAATACTATAATTAAAAAGTCTAAGTCCAATTATCTCCCCTGAATAATATCGGACAGCGACGAAAATTCTTCATGCACATCTAGATGTGATGTACTTCCTCCATGCAAAGTTACAATGAAATCCGTCAAGCGGTTTAGGAGGAGAAGCGCTTACAAGAGATGTGGACAGACAGACAGACAGGGTGTTTCCAATATGTTTGCAGGGGGTATAAAAATGCAGCCTTTCTCTTATTCAATATAATATATATACATCTCTGTCAATATAAACTTGTATTGAATAAGAGAAAGGCTGTATTTGTCTCCGACATTTTCTGATCGTTATTCCCAAGTTTGAATCTCTTAATGAAGTTTTATTCTTCATTGGATTTTTAATTATGTGGTCCACGCAAACCACAAGATACTCCATGAATAAAAAGTATTTTACAGTACATGTACCATGTAGACTAACAGAACATACATCTACATATATGTGCCAGCTGCAGAGCACATGATATTGCTGGAGCTACTGGACAACCATCCTCAAAGTCAGTGTTTCTGTGTCCATGAAACACATTGAACAAATTTAGTCCTGAAATTCACAGGCTAAATTAAAGTCACTCTTTTTTTGTGGCCATATTAAACTTACTAATACCTGCCAATCAAATACTTGCTTTCTTACACAATTTGCTAATGGATACACAGTGTTGTTTATCATATGCCCTATGTATTCTACCACCAAACAATGTTTTTTTCCAGTTATGTGATTGGTTGATGCTTTTTTTTAGCTATGATGTCATATGAAATCTTCTAGCCTAGGATTTTCAAAACTAAATATGTCAAGGTTTCGTGTACATCTTGTGAAATTAATCAAGTGTTTAAGATGAATACTAATATTTTGTTTGTGATGTTATTCATACTTGAACGCTGTTCTCTATGAACATTTTAACAAAACTGCTACTCATATTCATAAAACAATGTTTGAATAATTTTTAAAAAGGGTTAGAACAAGAGACTCAAATGTCTACAAACAATACTGCACAGATAAAACAGTTGTAGAAAAACTGTAAAAGAAAAAAGAAAAGTACTGTTTCATAAAACATGTCCTGTTACACCTTTAATACATGTATTTGCTACCTGATCCCTCCTGTGAATGCATAGGTTATTAAAAATACCAAATGTCTAGTATTACACAATTTCAGCACTGAACAATAAGACTTCCATTGTACATTGTATCAGTGAATGCAAAACAACTGCTGTAAAAACTCAACATAACATCTAAGGCCCAGAGAAGTGAACATAAGCCTATGTTGAATATCTTTTTACTTTACAACATGCGTTTCTATTATAGTTTATATTTTATTTCAAATGCTACCCGGAAATAAATGTAGGCAACCAGGAAATTTTCCAGAATTTTTTTGGGCTTAGGTCACTGTCATTGCTAATTAAGTTGCTGTCATTCTGAATAAGCATCTGCTCAGAAGCAGCCATTGTACTGTGACATATATTTGTACAGAATTAACAAAATATTCTTTTAATTGCTGCTTATGTATTACTCAGAGACAGTGATTAAAATAAAATATATTTAAAAATTTTGAAAGAAGTTTAATTTTTAAACTAGCTTGAATTCCCGGCATTGAGTTCTTATCCGTAATTAATTTCTTTGCTTTGAAGTGGTTTCCGCTGGTATTTTTCCAATACACTTTATGTACAAAGTAAAAGTCAGATGGGAACTAGTTTACATTAATTATTCCCCTTCATTAAAACAAATTATTTTATATCAGTAAAATTATGTTTGTTTCAATTGGATAAAACTAGGTGAGCTGGTTTTAATTAATCTGCAGTAATTTGAACTGAGAGCATTATCACGCTGTGATAACAACCGGGGAAGTTATCACGTCGTGGTAATGCCCTCTCCAGTAACAAGGAACATAAAACAGTTTATTTTTAATTTATAACAAAAATTTATTTACATGTACAGCCTGAATGAGGAAAATAAGTCATTAAATTTAGAAAACTTACTGTGTATTGCCTAAAAATGTCAAACAATGATATATAATAAGGTCAACCTTCAAATCATACAGCAAGCAGCTACAAATAAACAAGTGTGGACTGTGAGCACGCTCACAAAGGGATACCCCCCGCTTTGCTTCAAGTCCAATTATCTCCCCTGAATAATATCCGACAGCAACGAAAATTCTTCATGCACATCTACATATGATGTACTCCCTTCATGTAAAGTTTCATTAAAATCTGTCAAACGGTTTAGGAGGAATTGTAATTACGAGGTCCTGCACTGAATACTATATTTTAAAAGTTTAAGTCCAGTTATCTCCCCTGAATAATATCCGACAGCGACGAAAATTCTTCATGCACATCTACATATGATGTACTTCCTTCATGTAAAGTTTCATCAAAATCTGTCAAGCGGTTTAGGAGGGGAAGCGCTTACGAGGTCCCGCACTGAACACTATATTTTAAAAGTCTAAGTCCAATTATCTCCCCTGAATAATATCCGACAGCGACGAAAATTCTTCATGCACATCTACATATGATGTTCATCCTTCATGTAAAGTTTCATCAAAATCTTACAAGGGATGTGGACAGACGGACGGACGGCGCGACGGACGGACGGACGGACAAACAGACAGACAGACAGACAGGGTGATTCCTATATACCCCCCCAAACTAGTTTGCGGGGGGTATAATAATACAGTTTTAAACACATGGTTTCTTCAATAAAATAAATATAATAGTTGCTTATAATATATTTGGCATTGTCATGATACTTGACAGCACTTGGGCCAGTGGTATTGCCTTTAACTTTGATAATGCCCTTGCCTTTGGCTCGGGCATTCTCAATGTTTCAGGCAATACCACTCTCCCTTGTGCAGTCAAGATATCATGACAATGCCCTCTATGTAAGCAACTATTGTATAAATATGCTCTAAGACACTGTGACAAAAACACGATAATTTCTGACCAAAAATTGGAATAAAATTTAAGAGGGCATAGGGTGACTGTTTATAATGACAGGACTTTTGGTCTATTATTACTGAGGATCCAATGACAAAAATCCATAAAATCTTGGCTTTTGAACAAGAAAATGTGGGACCACACGATATGTTGATAATTTGATTTTTTCAATCCCAGTAGCCCTCCCACACAATCCCTTCAAATTGGAGAGCCAGTGAAGCCAGGGTTTCTTATAAAAATGGATGTGAGAACATTGCTTTCGATAAAGATATTAGTAATATTTTCACATTTTTACTTTGACTTTCAACTTTATATGCAGATAAAATGAACTAGGCTTGCATCTAAATTTAGGGTCGGTCTGGTATCTGTAAACAGACATTCATTTTTGTTTGGACTAATCTATACGACATTTTTATGGCATTAAATTTTGTGGTTCGATCCAAACCGAAGTTTTAGCTTAACATCCATCTTAAATTATTATGTAGGCACATTTCCTGTTCGAGTGGTGTTTCTATTAAATATAGGTATCATTTTATTTAATGAGTACAAAGGAACCTTGACTTCCGGCCAAGGAGGACAGATATAAGTTGTTCATTTTCAATGTTAAAAAGTAACAAATAATTATCAGAATTATGAGTTTGGTTGCTCCTTTAAACATAAAATAATAAAATAAATTACATATTTAAATGATAAGCTTTATTAAATCTTCATTAGTGCATATCAACAGCACACTATATAAAACAGATGTTGTGATAATACCGATCATGGCACAAATGACATTAAATTAGACCTTTCTAATATTTGTTTATTATTTGCTACTCCACATGTAGTGTCAAATGACCATTTGGCTAGGAATGCTTCTTTTGATAACAATTACAGAGTTAAAAAGAATCAATGTATTTTTAATTGCAATTTATCAATTAATGCATTACCTAGTTTATAATTGGCTATTGTTTTCAATCATGTAACCATGTGCGTAAACAACACCATGTTATGAAACTGTTTTGTCTTAATGATATGTTGATATTTATATTATCAATAGTGAAACCATCAGTCCACGAATTTAAGGACTCGCAAACATGTAAAATTTCACCAAACCAGGAAATTTGATGCCCATGAAGAAAATACTTTCACAGTATATATTGTCTGAAAGGAACAAACTTAACAATTTATAAAATATGTTGTATTGTAGGCTGTGCAATGAGTGGTCTTATAGCAGATTCCAGGACATTGATAGACAGAGCAAGAGTAGAAGCACAGGTACAATAAGTACATCTATAACACTTCAATATAATTAGCTGATAAATGTGTATAGTATATTAAAGATTTGCCTACATCAGTTGTTACATAAATAAAAATTCATTATTTTTGCAAGCACTTGTAACCTTCATTGTAATCTTTTGGATCTGCAACCACTCTGAAACCTTTTTTTCAATTGAAACCAACTAAATATGAACAGTTTTTGTATGTCATCCTTTATAAAATTATTGGCAGCTTACTATGAATACATGTATATCAGTATAAATTACCTTGTATATTACACATTTTATACAAACCAAAAACACCTTTAAATGATTTAAAATTCTAAAGACCCTCAAATGTTACTTCTTTAACAAAAATTCTAGACAAATGAAAAATACAACTTACATCATATAATAAAGAATATATAAAACAAATTATGCAAGAAGTGGTTTTAAGGGATTTAGATTTAGATATATATTTCTATATATTTTTCAGAATCACTGGTTTACATATAATGAAAAAATGTCAGTAGAAAGTGTAACACAGTCTGTCAGCAATCTGGCTTTACAGTTTGGTGATGATGATGCTGATCCAGGTGCAATGGTAATTTTTATTTACACAGTAATTTTTATTTACACAGTTATTTTAATTGGAAAGCCATGGACTTTATCATTTCTTTAGTATTTTTTTAAGTCAATAAATTACAGTGAGTTATTAATCATCCAATCAAATGCCACGTCAAGTCCATTAAGTAGTAATAAGGTAAGATTGCTTTCAATATTTAACAAGGAAACTTCAGTTTTGTGTAGTTAAGGTAGTCATCTACTATTGATAATGTGGTCTGTCAACACTGAGGTTTGGGGTTTGATCCTCACTGTGTTCAGTGTGTGTTTGACTTCATATTCAATCTTGGCAAGGTTTACTAGTTTTCTTACCAAAGGTCAGGGGTTTCATCTAGGTACCCATGCTAACCTAGATGCCACAATATAGCTGAAAAATTGCTGAAAGTGGTGTAGAACCAAACAAACATATTCAACAATATGGGCAGCATGCTAGATTTTCATGGTTGAGGCGAGAGGGTTCATTGTTTTCTAGCTAAGGATGTTTGATGTTCATGTTTGTTACCTGTGAGCTATTGCCATCACTTGGTGTTCACTGAAACTTTAAACCCTAGTTTGGCTTGAATCAGTCTTAGGATGTTTGTCTGTCTGAAAGTTTGTGTGTCTATTATAAAGTTTGTGATATTTGTTGCCACTGACCAACGTTAACCAACATGGCCATAATGACTACAGATAAATATGTGGGTGTGGGCATATAACTTTACAAAAAAATCATCTGACTGGGGATAAATTCAGAGATCACAGCTGTTATTCATTGTTTATTTTGAACAAAATTGTCAGATGACATCTGATAAAAGTTATTGTCCTGTAATTCAATTTTTGTCTCGCCTGCGACGAAAGTCGCTGGAGGCGAGACATATGTATGGGAATCCGGCGGGGGCGGCGGCGTAAACACTTGACATTTTGCTTCATATCTTTGTAAGCCCAAGCCCTAGGTCCATCAAATTTGGTCCAGAGGTAGCTTATGATGAGTACTTTCCAGTCAGTCACCTGTCACCTGACCTTGACCTCAATTTCACGGTCCAGTGACTACGTTAAAGTTTTTGGGTTACGACAGTTCCTCTGTAACTACGCATGGTAGGATGACAATATTTGGTGTATAGGTTGCTGATGACTAGTACATGACTGTCTGGTAGGTGTCACCTGACCTTGACCTCAATTTCACGGTCCAGCGACTACGTTAAAGTTTTTGGGTTACGACAGTTCCTCTGTAACTACGCATGGTAGGATGACAATATTTGGTGTATAGGTTGCTGATGACTAGTACATGACTGTCTGGTAGGTGTCACCTGACCTTGACCTCAATTTCACGGTCCAGCGACTACATTAAAGTTTTGGGGTTATGACAGTTCCTCTGTAACTACGCATGGTAGGATGACAATATTTGGTGTATAGATTGCTGATGACTAGTACATGACTGTCTGGTAGGTGTCACCTGACCTTGACCTCAATTTCACGGTCCAGCGACTACGTTAAAGTTTTTGGGTTACGACAGTTCCTCTGTAACTATGCATGGTAGGATGACAATATTTGGTGTATAGGTTGCTGATTACTAGTACATGAGTGTCTGGTAGGTGTCACCTGACCTTGACCTCATTTTCATGGTCCAGCGACTACGTTAAAGTTTTTGGGTTACGACAGTTCCTCTGTAACTATGCATGGTAGGATGACAATATTTGGTGTATAGGTTGCTGATTACTAGTACATGAGTGTCTGGTAGGTGTCACTTGACCTTGACCTCAATTTCACGGTCCAGCGACTACATTAAAGTTTTTGGGTTACGACAGTTCCTCTGTAACTACGCATGGTAGGATGACAATATTTGGTATATAGGTTGCTGATGAATAGTACATGACTGTCTGGTAGGTTCCACCTGACCTTGACCTCAATTTCACAGTCCAGCGACTACGTTAAAGTTTTTGGGTTACGGCTGTTCCCCTGTAACTATGCAGGGTATGGTGACAATATTTTGTATACAGGCAGCTGCTGATATTTAATGCTATTTACGTAATGCTTATGACGAAATTTATTTTCGTTACTGATGCGGAATGCAAGCGAGATGTTTTTCTGTGTCCACACTTGTTATCAAACTTGCATGCATTTTTTGACTACCGGTATTATCTTGACAACTTCTGATGTTTTAGATAGCTCTGTTTAAGCAAAGCACTATCTACCACAACTTTAGTACCAGACCAAAAAAGGAGGGAGGATGCCATTCCCTTATATTTTTTGTTTTTGTTTTTCACACTTTTTATCTTCATTGACATTTTTTTTGTATTTTAATAGCTTTCCTTGGGACTGCCCAAGGTCTATATCATGTGCAGTGTTTTATGTTCAATTTTCTAATTATTTATGAAAAATGGCATTGATTTTTTATGGTATTCAAAAGCCAAATCAATTGCATGAGATTTAAAGAAACCTGTTTGGTAGTAAAGGTAAAAATCTGTATCAAAACAACTGAAAGACTAAAAATAGAAAGGGAGAAGTACTTCAGTAAGAAAATATTCCCAAAGTAAGACTGTTTTATTTTTGATGTTCAATTATGATGACAAGGTTATCGTACTGGTCAAAGACTAATTTTACAGGACTTTTCCCAATGTCCAGAAAACCTTTGGAAAGTTTGCTGTAAACATCAAAATAGATCAGCAAGACAAAAGCTACAAGTCAAACAAGAATTATTAACAGATTCTGCACGGCAAATGACTGTTTTCTCTTGTGTTCTTTAAAAAATCATCTGCTTTTAAACTGCTAAGCCTTATTATATGAAAGTTGACAAGAATTATCATTACAGTCTTGTTTAAAATTTGTTATTTTCTTGGAACCAATCAACCAACATGCCCAACATTTGCTTAAATAGAACATTCGTAATTGTCTAACATTTTGAAATATATATTTGATAGAAAAATAATCCACACCAGACAACTCGAGTTATTGCCCTATTGACTATTAGCTTGAAGTATTAAACAAACTGTACATTAAAGTCAATCCATGCGTTGTCCCTATTTCCTGAAGATAGCTCTTCATTCAAGTCAAGCAATGTGTTGTCATTTTTTAATGGAGATAGCTCAAGGTCTGTTGTCTTCCATGCAAGTGCTTATAGTCTCATGGAATCCTCTGGTTTTATACTGCTTGCTTTTCTTAGGAATTTTTCAAATGTCTTCATTCTTTAAAAATTTAACCAATAACTTTATTTTTTATTTTACACAGAACATTTGCAAGACTTGAACATTTAAGATGTTTTATATGTTTCAGAGCCGTCCATTTGGTGTGGCTTTGTTATTTGCAGGAATAGATAAAAAAGGACCTCAGTTGTAAGTAATGGTAATATAATGATTACTAATAAGGTCACCTTATCGAGTTATTGCAATGAATTTTGTCCTGGTGTTAGTAAATATTTTACATTTTAAACCTCTCTCAAGCGCTGTGCCCATTTCCACCAAACTTTATAATTATAAGATGATCATTATGACATTTGTAACCAACAATCCTTCCAAACAACAGAGATGAACAGTACTGCATTATTAAAAATAGAAAGTTCTTAATTTAATGATTATACCTCGGCAAACTAGTTTGGTAGGGGGTATATAGGAATCACCCTGTCTGTCTGTCCGTCTGTCCACATCCCTTGTAAGCGCTTCTCCTCCTAAACCGCTTGACAGATTTTGATGAAACTTTACATGAAGAAAGTACATCATATGTAGATGTGCATGAAGAATTTTCATCGCTGTTGGATATTATTCAAGGGAGATAATTGGACTTGAAGCGAAGCGGGGGGTATCCCTTGTGAGCTTGCTCACAGTCCACACTTGTTTGCCTCAGTTTTCAGTACATTAATGCTCCCATTTGAACTGTAGTCTAATAAAGAATAGCAGTAATTAAACATATTCTTTATGTTCTGCTTTATTTAATATAGAAAAGCATACCCAAATTTCACACGTAGTATCACAAAATAAATACACATTACTTGCTTTATGTGTAGTTACAACTACTATAGCGCATTGAAACAGTTGTGTACATTTGTATCATTAAAAGATGTGTACATGTAGCTTTGAGCTGTGATGCAGAATGTATGCAAATGAAGACATCATACAGGCAGTTGCATCTACACCTAAATGTATGTAATAGGTTTATCTAGAATTGAGTATACAAAATGCAGAACAAACCTGAATGTTTAAAATTCAATATTCAAAGAAGCATCTTTAAAGAAGTATAGTCCCTAACATCACTCATTTTATGACATCCCATTTCATAAATAGATTGATAGTAATTCCATTTATTATGATGTCAAAATGTAGTTCCGCTAAAAGTACATCTTTTATCACCTATATACATGATAAAAGGTTTTGTATCACCGTTTCAGTCATCCCAAAATATGCCAAAATTTCAAAAAAAACAGGCAAATTTATATCTGGTGGTATGGCAAATTTGTTAAATTTACAACTTAGAAATGCTAAATTGGTCCAGCAGTATTTGTGTTTAGGTCCGACAAACCAAAAACTAATTTTGTGAAGTCTGCTGGTTGTATCAATCACATTTTTCAGAATATAACAAAATCATACTTAATTTTAGATAAAGAAGTTTAATACATAAGTGTTTGCTGGATATGCAAGTTAAACTTATTTTGACAACAGAATCAGAACCAACAATCAACAATTCAAAATCTTGTTCTCTTAAACCACTAGTCCAATTTACACCAAATTTCATATAATTTCTATGTGGTCAGTTACCCAATGTTCTGCATTTTCACTTTATGTATCGATATTTAGGTTTATATTTTTTCTGTAGATATCACATGGATCCATCAGGGACATTTATACAGTATGAAGCTAAGGCAATAGGGTCAGGTTCAGAAGGGGCTCAGCAGGCTTTACAAGATGTTTATCATAAGGTAAGAAATTGGGTATAGTTCAAAATGAGCTCATCATGCTTTACAAAATCTTAGTTAGGGCAGTTCACCTGGAAGACACTTTGTTTTAAAACTGCCCGTAGCTGGAGATTCCGACCTGTGCTCGGAATTCCGCACTGTTTTGCTTGGAATTCCGCATTTTTGCGCAGAAAAGGCTTGGAATTTTGGACTTTGATATTTTAAAGCGCGGAATTAGCTCGGAAATTTGGACTTTAGGGGGAGGGGGACACCAACCACCAAGGGTCCGGAAACGGTCATATTTGCCGAACATGACCGAAATTTATACTAAAATGACTGACTACGATTTGCTTAAATCCGACATCTAAAAAGTAATATTTTACATGCAATAATCACTTGTTGGACTTAATCCCTTTAATTTCTTCTATGTAGAAATATTTGTATTAAAAAATCAACCCTAAGGCTATTTCCTGTCACTGACATGTGTTTATTGACCACCGACCGGTGATTACGTAATAGGTAAACCAAGGGTCCGGAAACGGTCATATTTGCCGGACATGACCGAAATTTATACTAAAATGACCGACTACGATTTGCTCAAATCGGACATCAAAAAAGCAATATTGTATAATAATCACTTGTTGGACTTAATCACTTTAATTTCTTCTAGAAATATTTGTATTAAAAAATCAACCCTAAGGCTATTTCCTGTCACTGACATGTGTTTATTGACCACCGACCGGTGATTACGTAATAGGTAAACAGGTGGTGACCGATCTGTTTCATCCATATCGTAAACATACTATTTCAACAACATTTTGAATATACAGAGATTGAATATAATAGATTGTTTCTATTTCACATTTCTTAGAAAAAAAGACAACTTTACAGTATTAGTGGTACACGCAACTTTAATGAAAAACATGTGCGGTCAAAATTGTACACTACGCAAGTTACAAGCGCCAATGTAACTAAACGTTACATAAATCAAAAGAAAACCAATTTGAAGAAAATTCCTTGAAAATAATGAGAACAAAAATGATTATTCATTTAATTATAAAAAAACTTGTTAAAAGAATCCATCGCAGATTAACGCATAAATTCAATTCTGGCCGAACTTGTTGCAATTATAGGTGACAACTTCCTATTTCCGGTAAATGAAAATCTCGCCGGGATATTCATCAAAACAATGTTGTTTGCCATTATTTTGTTGCAAAGACAACATGTCATCTTACAATAAAGATTTTTTAGGCAGGAGATTGTATATCTACATATATTTTCGCTTACTCACACTATCGTGGCGAAACGACCGACGTGCAAACAAGTTTCGGTACGAAACGACCCCAGACTAATATTCACTACCATGGAATATGGCAACTTCTTAGGGGGAAAAATGACCGAAATGGGCAGGGAAAACTTCCAGACCCCTGTGGTAAACAGCTGTGACAGATCTGTTCCATCCATATCGTAAACATACTATTGCAACAACATTTTAAATATACAGAGATTAAATATAATAGATTGTTTCTATTTCACATTTCTAAGAAAATAAGACAACTTTACAGTACACGCAACTTTAATGAAAAACACGTGCGGTCAAATTGTACACTACGCAAGCGCCAATGTAACTAAACGTTACATAAAACAAAAGAAAACCAATTTGAAGAAAAAATCCTTGAAAAAAATGAGAACAAAAATGATTATTCATTTAATAATAAAAACTTGTTAAAAGAATCCATCGCAGAATAACGCATAAATTCAATTCTGGTCCGAACTTGTTGCTATTATAGGTGACAACTTCCTATTTCCGGTAAATAAAAAACTCGCCGGGATATTCATCAAAACATCATTTGTTGCCATTATTTTGTTGCATAGACAACATGTCATCTTACAATAAAGATTTTTTAGGCAGGAGATTGTATCTCTACATATATTTTCGCTTACTCACACTATCGTGGCGAAACGACCTGATGTGCAAACAAGTTTCGGTACGAAACGACTCCAGACCAATATTCACTACCATGGAATATGGTAATTTCTCAGGGGGTAAAATGACCGAAATGGGCAGGGAAAACTTCCGGACCCCTGCCACCCACATAAATAAATTATTCCATAATACATGTGTAACATGCTCAATGTTTGCATTGTATACTACCACTTACCGGTACATAATATATAAAACATGCAGAGGACTGAATTTTGTATTTGAACAGCTGTAAAAAGAACTCAATAGGGTATAGTTCACAAAGGGTTTAGCAGGCCTAACAGAAATCTTCCAAAATAAAATTATAATAGGATATAGTTCAGAAAGGACTTGGCATGTTTTACAAAATGTTTATCCAAAATGAAATGGATTTGGTTTACTTCAGAATGGGTTCAGCAGGCTGAACAAAATGTTTATCAAAAGGAAATCAATAGGGTATACTGTATATAAGATTATTTTTGCTTTGAATTAACTGAGAAAATAAAATTTGTGACAATAGTGCCGGCAAAAGTGCACAAATTTTATTATATCTTAAGGGACACAGACAAATTGGTCACTATTGCATGTGCTTGATCTGTGAAATTGTTTACTAGGTGTTTCTGAAAGAGGCTTAGCAGGCTTTTCAAATTTAACCAGAAGAAAATAAATACAGTATAGTTTTGAAAAGACTTGGTAGATAGAAATAAATTAATAGTTTAGTTTTCTTTTGAGACAAATTGTAAAGACATGATTAACTCCCTTCTCATATACCTTATATCTACAGTGTGCAACCAAATTGGAATTAAAATTGAAAGTAAAGTTTCTTATGACCTTTAACAGAAAACTGTCCGTACAATATTTGTTTTTTGGTTTTTTTTGCAGTCAATGACATTAAAGGAAGCATGTAAATCTGCATTGACAATTCTGAAACAGGTCATGGAAGAGAAACTCAATTCATCAAATGTAGAGGTAATGCTGTTATTTCATTATTGGCATGTGTTTAATATGACAAATGTATTACTGGAGTTTATTAAATTACTGTCCATATTTGCCCTCCTGCCACCCACATCCCTACACCATGTTATTTTATTGCTAATTCAGATTTATTATTATATCATTAGTGCCATCATTGGATGTTGTACCTCATTTGTGTAGATAGGATATTATCTGCTCTTAGCTAATGCACATTTAATTTCAAAAAGTTTCGGTAGTTTTTTTCATTATCAAAATTGTTAAACTTATTCCTGGCCTCTTAAAAGTGTCTGTTTAAATGTGGTACACTGTTTGAATAGAAATAAAAGAAGATAGAAAAAATATTTGGGCATAAATTATAGCAACAAGGACCATTCCTATGACAACATTTAATTTTGAATCAAAAATACTTTCTTACAGTCTCCCCAATAGGAGCTTACGATTAGGAATGCAAACATTAATTACATTCTGTAGTGTTCTGATGTGTAGGTTGAAACATGTATTATAAACAGAGAGACAATCCAATTATAAGCCTATGAGGAAAATTATAATTGGGGACTTGTATACTTGTATAATACACAAAAAAAAATAGTAGAAAATACTAACAACTCTTTTTTTATACTAGTTGAACTGTCTTGTTTACGAGTACTGAATGATTTTTGTCTCGCCTGCGACTTATGTATGGGAATCCGGCGGCGGCGGCGGCGTAAACACTTGACATCTTGCTTCATATCTTTGTAAGCCCAAGCCCTAGGTCCATCAAATTTGGTCCAGAGGTAGCTTATGATGAGTACTTACCAGTCAGTCACCTGTCACAGGGGCGGATGCAGCCTCAAATGAAAGGGGGGGTCCAAATTTGTCATGGTGGCCGAATGCCACCATGCCGACCTCGCAGAGGTCGTATTACGGCAGGGGGTCCCCAGAAGCTCTGAACGAAATGGTGTAAAATCCTGCATTCTGACGATTTCCTGACACCTAAAACATGTCCGTTAAAATGTCATTTTTGTCTCGCCTGCGACGAAAGTCGCTGGAGGCGAGACATATGTATGGGAATCCTGCAGCAGCGGCGGCCTAAACACTTGACATCTTGCTTCATATCTTTGAAAGCCCAAGCCCAAGGTCCATCAAATTTGGTCCAGAGGTAGCCAGTCAGTCACCTGTCACCTGACCTTGACCTCAATTTCACGGTCCAGCGACTACGTTTAAGTTTTTGGGTTACGACAGTTCCTCTGTAACCACGCATGGTAGGATGACAATATTTGGTGTATAGGTTGCTGATGACTAGTACATGACTGTCTGGTAGGTGTCACCTGGCCTTGACCTCAATTTAACGGTTCTGCGACTACATTAAAGTTTTTGTATTAGGACAGTTCCTCTGTAACTATGCATAGTATGGTAATTAAATAATTGGTATACAGGCCGCTGCTCATAATAAATGCTATTTACGTAATGCTTATGACGAAATTTCTTTTCCTTACTGATGCAAAAATTCGGCCGAGACGTTTTTCTGTGTCCACACTTGTGTTATGCTAAAACAAAAGTAGGGGTCCAGACCCCATGCTTGTCAAAACGAAAGGGGGGGTCCAGACCCCCTGGACCACCCCCCCCCCCTCTGGATCCGCCACTGTGTCACCTGACCTTGACCTCAATTTCACGGTCCAGCGACTACGTTAAAGTTTTTGGGTTACGACAGTTCCTCTGTAACTACGCATGGTAGGATGACAATATTTGGTGTATAGGTTGCTGATGACTAGTACATGACTGTCTGGTAGGTGTCGCCTGACCTTGACCTCAATTTCACGGTCCAGCGACTACGTTAAAGTTTTTGGGTTACGACAGTTCCTCTGTAACTACGCATGGTAGGATGACAATATTTGGTGTATAGGTTGCTGATGACTAGTACATGACTGTCTGGTAGGTGTCACCTGACCTTGACCTCAATTTCACGGTCCAGTGACTACGTTAAAGTTTTTGGGTTACGACAGTTCCTCTGTAACTACTCATGGTAGGATGACAATATTTGGTGTATAGGTTGCTGATGACTAGTACATTACTGTCTGGTAGGTGTCACCTGACCTTGACCTCAATTTCACGGTCCAGCGACTACGTTAAGGTTTTTGGATTACGACAGTTCCTCTGTAACTACGCATGGTAGGATGACAATATTTGGTGTATAGGTTGCTGATGACTAGAACATGACTGTCTGGTAGGTGTCACCTGACCTTGACCTCAATTTCACGGTCCAGTGACTACGTTAAAGTTTTTGGGTTATGACAGTTCCTCTGTAACTACTCAGGGTAGGATGACAATATTTGGTGTATAGGTTGCTGATGACTAGTACATGACTGTCTGGTAGGTGTCACCTGACCTTGACCTCAATTTCACGGTCCAGCGACTACGTTTAAGTTTTTGGGTTATGACAGTTCCTCTGTAACTACACCTGGTAGGATGACAATATTTGGTGTATAGGTTGCTGATGACTAGTACATGACTGTCTGGTAGGTGTCACCTGACCTTGACCTCAATTTCACGGTCCAGCGACTACGTTAAAGTTTTTGGGTTAGGACAGTTCCTCTGTAACTACACATGGTAGGAAGACAATATTTGGTGTATAGGTTGCTATGACTAGTACATGACTGTCTGGTAGGTGTCACCTGACCTTGACATCAATTTCACGGTCCAGCAACTACGTTAAAGTTTTTGGGTTACGATAGTTCCTCTGTAACTACGCATGGTAGGATGACAATATTTGGTATATAGGTTGCTGATGAATAGTACATGACTGTCTGGTAGGTTCCACCTGACCTTGACCTCAATTTCACGGTCCAGCGACTACGTTAAAGTTTTTGGGTTACGGCTGTTCCCCTGTAACTATGCAGGGTATGGTGACAATATTTTGTATACAGGCCGCTGCTGATATTTAATGCTATTTACGTTATTTTCGTTACTGATGCGGAATGCAGGCGAGACGTTTTTCTGTGTCCACACTTGTTGTTCTTTCTAATAACTTGAACAGATGAAGCATTTTCATTGGAGTTTTAATTCTTCTATACATATATGATAAAAGCAAAAATCAACAAATTTGTGATAGGACGGATTACTCTTTTCTTATAATATTTACATGGTAAGGTGTAGAATATCCAGTGAACAATTTTTCAGCCCAATAATTTAACTTAAATTAGGATCATTTTCATAATTTGCATGTATAGTTATTATTTAATACTTTTGATGCTAGCAAGAACAAGTTGGGGGGAGGGGGTCACCTACCTTGTTTTCAATTTGTGACCTCATATTATATTAATACTTTAGAGCAAATGCGAGTTGGAAAGTTCAAGAAGTAATTTCAAAATAAAAATAATTTTACCCAATAAGTGATATATTTCTTTCATTAGTGCCCTTTGCTTTTGTAGGAATAAAAAAGATACCTACATGTTATTGTGGCTTTACATTCAATTTTCTATATTAAATAGTTTCCCACCAGTTTCTACCACTAAAAATTCGACAATTCACACCATTGTAAAAAATTAAGAAATAAGAATTTCTTCATATTTCATTATATTTCCTCAATCCTAGTTTTAAAAATGTATGGTTACATAAAGAATTAAAAAGCTACTTTTAGCATTTTTGCAATAGAAGCACAAATTAGGTTAGAATGCTTAACATATTTGATATAGTAAATTGATTTCTCTTATCTTATGATAAAATGTTTGATCTTTATAATGAACAAATTTGATGTGGAATGAAACAGTGGATATTTACATTACATGTCTTTCATCAATATCCGAGATATCTATTGGTTTCAAATGGTTTCAGATGACGAAGAATCATTCTTTGCATTTCTCCATGAAACCAGTCACTTTTAGGAGCATGTCATTGACTACATCAACAGTAAACAAACAATGTGAAGTATTTAAATCAATGAAAATACAATGTGCACAATATAAATAAGGACATCAGTATTTTTTTATGAAATAAAATGTAAATACATGTATAAGAATCGAATGCATTCTTTTGTTGAAGATTCCTTGATATATGGAAGCGTTGAATGAAGCACGTTTTCATGATGAAGCGCTACATGATGTAAATGTGCTTTGCTCAATGCTTTCATATGTCAAGGAAACTTCAAAAGAATGCATTCAATTCTTAAGTGAACTTAAGATGAACATTGTATTTGGTCTTTATTGTAGTATTAATTAATGGGTGTTTTCATAATGGCCCCTTTATATGGTCTGTAATAATGTCCTCCGAAGGCTGTAATGCGTGGTGCTCCTGACTCAAACCCCTTTTTGTATATGAATATGGCTAACGATTTTTGATAATATTAATTAGTTGATTTTCCTATAATTCTTCTTGTTAATTTCAGATGGCAAAGGTTACTCCAGAAAAGAAATTCCATATGTTTTCTAAGGAGGAGTTAGAAGATGTGATTAAGGACATTTAACTATGACTGTAAACACAGTTTCATTGTTTTCATTTCTGTGTTAAGTGCTAGAAAATGGAGATATTCTAGATCTTGCTGTTGGCACTATCTGTCTCCAATAATTGTTAAGAATTCATTCAAATAAAAAATTATGGGACATAATTTTCACAAATAAATACTTGTATGTTATTAATGAATTTACTTGTCTTTTATTTTAAACTGGGTATACTTCTAAATTGTATATGCTGTAACTAACATTATAGTCAAAATTCCATCTTGAAGCTGTTGTTTACCCCTTTTTAGCTCACCTGACCCAAAGGGTCATGTGAGCTATTGTTATCACTTTGCGTCCGTCGGCGGCGGGCGTCTGTAAACTTTTTACATTTTAATCTTCTTCTCTGAAACCACTTGGCCAATTGAAACCAAACTTGGCCATAATGTTCATTGGATGGACCTTTACAAAGTTTGTGTTTTTTATTTTGATTGGTAAACCAATATGGCCGCCACCTCAAGACTTAGTTTAACATAGGACCCTATGGGAAAAAAGTTTAAAAGGGCTTCTTCTCTGAAACCGTTTAACCAATCAAAACAAAACTTACTAGTAATATTGTTTGGATGGTCCTTTATAAAGTTTGTGTTTTTGATGGGAATTGGAAATTCAAAATGGCCGCCACCACTGGACTTAGTTTAACATAGAACCCTATGGGAAAAAGTTTTAAAAGGCTTCTTCTCTGAAACCGGTTAATCAATAGAAACAAAAAATTACTAGCAATATTGTTTGGATGGTCCTCTATAAAGTTTGTGTTTTTTATGGCAATTGGAAATTCAAAATGGCTGCCACCGCAGGACTTAATTTAACATAGGACCCTATGGGAAAAAGTTTGAAAGGCTTCTTTTCTGAAAGCGGTCAACCAATGGAAACAAACTTACTAGCAATATTGTTTGGATGGTCCTCTATGAAGTTAATGTTTTTTATTCCAATCGGAAATTCAAAATGGCCGCTACCGCAGGACTTAATTTAACATAGGACCCTGTGGGAAAATGTTTTTAAAGGCTTCTTCTCTGAAACTGGTTAATCAATGGAAACAAAAACTTACTAGCAATTTTGTTTGGATGGTCCTTTATAAAGTTTATGTTTTTTATGGCAATTGGTAATACAAAATGGCCACCACCGCTGCAGGACTTAGTTTAACATAGGACCCTATGGGCAAATAAAAAAAATCTTCTCTATACAACCGGTTAACCAATGATAAAGCTTTCTAGTAATATTGTTTGGATGGTCCTATTTAAAGTTTATTGAAAATTACAGGACTTACTTTAACATCAGGGAAATGCCATCTTCATTGCCTATAAAATCAGGTGAGCGATACAGGCTCTTAAGAGCCTCTGGTTTTCATTGTTGTGCCATACTGTCTACAGTGTGTACATGGTTGTGACCTTGATTTGAGTCACATTGTGCTAAACTTCAGCCTTATTGACAAGCAGTTTTTATAAAGATGGTCTTTGGTTTACAAGGTTACTTTGACTTAATACTAACCAAAAAATGAGACTGCAATTCAGCTAAAATTTGTGTAAAACCCATTTCGAATATAAAATTAACTTTGTTTGTTTTTTTAAAATAATGTTCCTGGAATTATCTGTGTGTGTATTTTGACACAGTTCCATTTCAGATCTATTGTAACCAGAACACAGGCACAGTTCTATTTCAGATCTATTGTAACCAGAACACTAACACAGTTCCATTTCAGATCTATTGTTACCAGGACACTGACACAGTTCCATTTCAGATCTATTGTGACCAGAACACAGGCACAGTTCCATTTCAGATCTATTGTAACCAGAACACAGACACAGTTCCATTTCAGATCTATTGTAACCAGAACACAGGCACAGTTCCATTTCAGATCTATTGTAACCAGAACACAGGCACAGTTCCATTTCAGATCTATTGTAACCAGAACACTAACACAGTTCCATTTCAGATCTGTTGTAACCAGAACACAGACACAGTTCCATTTCAGATCTATTGTAACCAGAACACAGACACAGTTCCATTTCAGATCTATTGTAACCAGAACACTAACACAGTTCCATTTCAGATCTATCGTAACTAGGACACTGACACAGTTCCATTTCAGATCTATTGTAACCAAAACACAGACACAGTTCCTTTTCAGATCTATCGTAACTAGGACACTGACACAGTTCCATTTCAGATCTATTGTAACAAGAACACAGACACAGTTCCATTTCAGATCTATTGTAACCAGAACACGGACACAGTTCCATTTCAGATCTATTGTAACCAGAATACTAACACAGTTCCATTTCAGATCTATCGTAACTAAGACACTGACACAGTTCCATTTCAGATCTATTGTAACCAGAACACAGGCACAGTTCCATTTCAGATCTATAGTAACAAGAACACAGACACAGTTCCATTTCAGATCTATTGTAACCAGAACACAGACACAGTTCCATTTCAGATCTATTGTAACCAGAACACAGGCACAGTTCCATTTCAGATCTATTGTAACCAGAACACAGGCACAGTTCCATTTCAGATCTATTGTAACTAGGACACAGGCACAGTTCCATTTCAGATCTATTGTAACAAGAACGCAGACACAGTTCCATTTCAGATCTATTGTAACTAGGACATATGCACAGTTCCATTTCAGATCTATTGTAACCAGAACACAGACACAGTTCCATTTCAGATCTATTGTAACCAGAACACAGGCACAGTTCTATTTCTGATCTATTGTAACTAGTACACTGACAGTTCCATTTCAAATCTATAAAAACTATAGCACAGGCAAAGTTCCATTTCAGATCTGTTGTAACCAGAACACTAACACAGTTCCAATTTCAGATCTATACTTTACCTACTTTTCATCAAGGTAACGGAATATGTATGGAGACTAGTAAAGATTTTTTTTTACTTTTTTTAAATTCAACATGAGCTTTAAACACCTGACTTAGGAGGATAGAAAAACTATGAAGAAAAATTGACTGATGAAACTTGATAATATTACTGTCATAAATTGTATTTTACTAAGAACTAATTAAAAGAGCTAATAAAATATTTGCAAGTAAAATCTAACAATGATGTTCTCTAATGTTCTGACATACTGTGGATCAATTTGAGGTATATCAATGCTAGGGAAGGTTACTTCTTAGAGGACATTTCATGGTTTTATCATTTATTTCCTTTCAGCACAACGAGGAATTTGTTTTTCATACTGAAATTGTTTCCCTAAATCCAGTAAGTTTGCATTTCTTTAAATGGCCCAGTTGTCGTCAGTTGATATTCACACTTCATAAGATTCTCTGAAATGGCACACTATGTGTTACCACTTCTGTGTTTTAACTAAGTATTTCTTCTCCCTGTCAGAGTTGTCATCGGTTTGTTTTCTTATATAGTATTTCCATAAGGCACAATTGTCATGATTTGATGTTCCCACTATTTTTACCATTTCATTAAAATTGCCAAATGATCTTTACTTGTGGTTCCCAATTGCAATAAGATGTCATTTTCACATCGATCTCCATTAGATAACCAATTATCACCCTTGCCGTTCCCACTTCCAATCGGTTTCCTATTCCAAAATGTCAGACACCGTAGAATATAGATTAACATAGAACCTCAAAAACCTGTTCACTTAATCATTTGAAATAAAATAAAAATACAACTAAATCAATCATGTCTCTTGTTCCTACAAAGTTGTGGTTTTACAGGCTCATTGTATAATTCGCTTTATTTATTTATTTAAATAAATCTATATCGAGTAAAAAGTGGGCGATCCGGAGAAGAAATTTTTGACTGATTTTAACTCTCCTCAACAGTCTTTTCATTTTTCAATCCGCCCCATTTATACCATAAAAATTTCGATTTTTTTTCACAAAAGTAAATTTTCAAGTAATCGGATTGTTCATTGTTTAGTTGAGGTTTATTAATTTTTTCCGAGCTATTGACCGAGAAATACAAGTAGTGTTGAAAATAGCTCGACTGGTAATCGCCAGATATTGTTTCAATTGTTATGTGACTATTGCGTAATTATTCACTAACATATTAAACCCGTTAAGATAGCGAAAAGAGTATCAAGTTCTTACTTTACACTCCGGTGTATCTCTACATCCCTCTGCCGTACTCCTATGCACTTTCTAAAGTTGCGCTTGAATTATCCAATTTTAAAAATATTCTGTTTAAAATCCCCATTATTGCAGCTACCCGCTGTCCTCCTCTTTTTCACCCATGTTAAATTTTCAAATTAATATGGATGGGTGCAAAAATAACCGAATTCAATTATTTTTCTAAACAATAAGGGATGTTCTTTTCACTTAAAAGTTGGATCATCATCTTTATATCAGAATAAAAAGAAGTTCGGGTTATGGTTTTCGCTTGTTTGATTTTTAACACCACTTTCAGCTTTTGTTAGCGATATCATTATGTTTTGTTTTATAGTAGGAAGAGTTCTAAATAAGTACCCCCGACCATCTGCTGGAAAACTCGTAATGCACGTCAATTAAAATTAAAAGGTTCTTTGATACGTTTTTGTGAAAGACCGGTTGATCTTTCGGGAGTGATAGAAATTTTTTGTTTTTTCGCGAGTGGAGCGCAGCGCAACGAGCCAAAAGACATAACAATTTCTATCACGAGTGAAAGATCACACGGACTTTTCCAAAAAACGTATGAAAGTACCTATTTCTTCCGTAAACCAACAACTTTCACATCGCTATAACCTATAGACTCTCCATTGTTTTAGACTCAATTGTCTCTGACGTCCAACCAGAACGCCGGAAACAAGAACGTTGTTATGTTTCCATAGCAACGTTCTTGTTTCTGGCGTTTTGATTGGATGACGCAGCAAGTACAGATGTGTGCGCTTGAGCTCATCTTTACCAGAAATCGGCCATTTACGGAAGAATTAAGTCACTCACACCCTTTTGGATTAAAACTTACAAACCCAGTGTTGATACTCCAGTGATAAATTTAACAGTCAATGTCGAAAACCACTCATGGTATTTTTTAAATTTTATTCATGTTCAGTTTGGGGCCTCGGTGGCAAAGTAGTTAAGGTAGTTAATTATCTGCTGTTGATCACGTGGTCTGTAAACACTGAGGTTGCAGGTTCGAATCTCGCTGCAGGCAGGATGTACTCGACTCCAATCTTACTTGACAAGGATTGTTTGTTTTCCTACCGCAGATCGGGGGTTTTCTCCGGGTACTCCGGCTTTCTCCCCCAATAAAAACAGGACGCCATGATATAGCTGAAAAATTGTTGCAAATTGCGTTAAACACCATTCAAACAAACTAACTAAATATCGTGTTCAGTTTTGTTTCGTTAGAATGACCTTTGTCGCGAGGTACTGTAACATGCCGGCGAATTAGTAAATTACAAATAAAATAAGGTTCTCCGTATTTCTATGTGCTATCTTGCATTTCTGTTAACAGACACGCATACTACATGGCATCAGCAGATTTATTAATGTTAAATTTATATTCGAATCAGTAAGGGACAACAGCTCAGAAAAATATTAGAGACTTTATTGATACCAGGATTAATATATATAATGTGTGTTAAAAATTCTTTGTTTAATTACAGTTATTATATATTAAAAATAACGTTTTCTCTTTATCGTTATTGTTGTGTAACTTTAATATTGCTGAACATTCCTCCGACAGCTTCAAAACATGGCGCACAGACACATTTGACACATGAGCTGTAAATGTCTTTCCACGATGAAAGATATATCCTCATCATCTTGATACAGGGGGTTGCGCACCAAATTGTGTTGAAACTGACACATGCAAACTTGATTCCCCACATCAAGGCCACTGGTACACCAAAGACTGCTGTAAGTCCTTTGTAGCAGCAATTCATACTTCCGGAGAAGGCTTTTTCATATGCCCGCCAAATACAGTGCAGGCTTTCTGCAGTTTGGGGTTCGCCGATGACGCCATCAAATTTAATCTGTAACGATCGATATATTTTTTAGTGTTAAATAGTTGCTGTATCTCTAGCAGACAAAGTAATGATAGAGTAACACAGTTTACAATTAATAAAACTTAAGATAAGTCATACAGAAACGTATACGCATTATATAGTTAATCAAAAGTGTACTGGGACGTTATATTCTCTCGGAATCTATTGATGTTAGAACTACAAAAATTTCACACCGAAATTTTCACATTGAATCTTTCTGGCTTCACTCAGTTGTGTGTGAATCTATATTGTTCCAGTCCGTAACTTAGCGTTAATGTAATGACAACCGTCTTTTATAGCTTCCAAAGCATTTTAATTTAACCGTAGTGGTTATTTATTTTCAATACAACGAGAATCAAAACTGTTATTTATAGCAAATATTGGTCCAGGTCGAGATTTTGTTCAACTTCATACGTACACATTCTTTCGGGGAATTCTACTTTTGGCTTAAATGTACTTTACAAGACCCAAATAATTTATACAGGACTAAAATCATAGGCTAGGGTTAGGGGTAAGTTTAGTGTTAGGGTTAAGGTAAGTAGAAGTTGTATGTTATCGGTGGCCGTTAATGTCACAATTGTGATGTTTCTATCGGCTTGCATTTTTCTATCTCGATACTTGTTTTAAGCATCGCGTTACTTGCTCAAAGCGTCACGATGCTTTGAAAAGTTTTTCACAAGTATCGCGATGCTTTGAAAAGCTTTTAACAAGTATCGCGATGCTTTTAAAAAAGTATCGCTATGCTTTATTAATTTCATTCATGATGTTTTTATCATCGCTATGTTTTTAATTGATTGATTGATTGATTGATTGGATGTTTGCTTTACGCCCAGCGAGCAGTATTTCAGCTATATTCAAGACGGGAACAAGTTAACAAACAATACATCAATTGAAAAAGGGGCGGAATGGGACACATGGAACACAATTTTGACTGCCACAGGAAAAGTACGGATTATTGGGTATGGTCGGAGAATTCAGCCTTTTGTAGTGGCTACAATGAGCCTACTCTTTTTTTAAATCTACAAAAGGGATCTTTATCGTGCAAGGAGCGTGGCACTCTCCAAACACGTTACCCACTATGGTCCGCGGCCAGGCTTTCCGTATTATGACCTGACAACCACCACCACCCCCCCCCCCCCCCCCAACGAGAGGGTTTCCCTATTCACCACCTGGGCTGCTGTGTGGGTTGAGCACTGGGTACCTCCCAGTATAGTCCCAGCGCGATGCTCATAACATTTGTCGCAATAGAAAATACAAGCAGATAGAAACATCACAATTGTGACACGATCGGTCAGGTAGATGAAAAAAGAAAGCCGATAATTTTTACAATATGCATAATGTTTTTTCATCGCGATGCTATTATAAGTTATATACGTTCATATCGGTAGATATGGAGATTTTAACACCTGAAGTGCCCCGAGTACGCCCTGAGGCGTATATGAACGTGTATAACGAATTTATCCGCGGTATTAGTTTGAAATAATGGATTTTTATGTACTTTGTCAACGCAATGGCGGACGTTAAAGTGACGTTTTCATCATTATCAAAGGAGTTTGATTGAAATTTGATAAAAGTGAGGCTTTTTTACAAGGTGTAGGGTACTAAATTTGGTAGAACCCTACAGTTTTTTGAAAAAGAACAGTTTTTTTGTTGGATTCATACAAATGTTTAAGAAATAAATTTTAAGGCTGAATGTCTTGCAGAGACGTCATAATAGTGTAACGTCGTTGTTTGACAAACTGCATATCTTTTGTTTCTTTTTATGTTAAAAATAAAACACATTTGGACCTTTTGTTAAAGACTTGATCATCCTATATATGATACAAACCGATTACCATTTATAATATAAACGCATCTTAAGTACTTTTGTGCAACAAACGGTTAGCAACAGGTATATGACTTAGCAACAAGCCGGGTATATTGGTTTTGTAAAGACGTGTAACTGACCAATCAAATTCCAGGAATAATACCGATACGGGGATAATAACAAGTATCGTAATAAGTTTAATAACATGCTTTTAATTATTGCTATAGAAAAATGCAAGCCGATAGAAACACCACAATTGTGACATGAACGGCCACTGATATTAAAGACATATCCTACTATTGTTTCTGCGCATTTTGATTTTAAACGTTATTGTTTCGTAATTCGTTTATGACGTCGTCGTCGTCAAAATTCCGCGAAATATCCATTTCAAATACCGTACTCTTTATGGATCAACTTAGAGGATTTTTTATGAGTAAAAAAGCAATACAGTCTTTTAGAATTCGGGAAAAAACAAAATTTATTACCAGAAATCGGCCATTTACGGAAGAATTAAGTCACTCACACCCTTTTGGATTAAAACTTACAAACCCAGTGTTGATACTCCAGTGATAAATTCAACAGTCAATGTCGAAAACCACCCATGGTATTTTGTAAATTTTATTCATGTTCAGTTTGGGGCCACGGTGGTTTACTTAGGCCAATCTAATATATTATCTTTACAAATGCACACGTGTATTTCAAATTGTTATCTTAATGATATAAAACAAACTATATGCTTAAAACGCAATCTGATTCAAATGATTGTTAATATTTTCTTGTTATATCACTTGTTTTAAATATATCGTACCATAACATGATCGTTGAGAGCATTGGGGTCCCTTATACCTCCTTGAAGTCCTTCGTACATGTTTACGTATCTGAAAATGAAAAGAAAATATTATGTTGCAATACATACATGTGACACATTTGAAATACAAAATTGAAGAAATGTTTAAATAGTTAAAATCACCATCTGTGCCCGAACACGAAAATGCTTATATTATTATTCATAAGAGTGTTTCCGCGGCTTACATTTGGTTATTAAGAATCTTCAAAATGAAATTAAAAATTATACTGCAGAATTAAACGTCCGAAAATGTAATATAGAGACCACAATTTGTCCAGGGAAGGTTAAATTAAATATATATTTTTAAAAATAATACCGAAACTGGAAGATACGTTACATGCGCTGAATCACCGGATGCGCGATAACCGGTTTGTCGACTGTAAAACAGTTGGCTGGCGATCTTTAATATTAGAGGTTCTTTGATATCTAAACAGATTCTGAACATCTAGATGCCGTCGTTTGTTTTTATATGGCAAGATTTAAGGACTATCCATTTTTCGGTTTGTCTGTAGTTGAACTGAATAATTTGTAAGAATAATTTTCAATGACACAATTGGCAACTCATCATATTTCAGAAGTTCGCTTCTAGCCATCTTATAGATTACCTTACATAGAAAAAAAGTACTTAATTTTTTGCCCTTTGTATTCGACCTTCATTCCATTTACAATCATGACATTATTAGCTGATTGTGATTGTACTTACGTGGGAAGACGGTGTACTTACTTGCTGGTGTTTCAGAAGTTTAGAACGTTCCTCTAAACAACTGACAACGTTTGGTTGTTAAGCAAGACGTCATGCAATTGTTACGTTACAATAACAACGTGGTGGATGCCATTCTCTGCCGCGTTGTTGTTTTTTTCTGAAATGAACGAATATGAGGTAGTTTGGAATCCTCCGTTGGTCAAAATATTATAATTGTGTAGGTATGTTGTTTTGTCTTGCCGACTCTACATAAGGCTTATCGTATCAGTTTTATAACACTTCTTAAATTGTGATTTTCCTTGAATTATAATTTTCCAGCAATTTGATTGGTAAAAATTGAGTTAAGGAGATCCTTAAATTTGAGATTTTTTAACCGGGATCTTATCCGCCATTCGACATACAGTGTAAATAAAAATGCACAAAATTTCGAACATTTCAAGGTTTTGTTAATTCTAAATTTGGAATTTGGAATCGTTTGATGAATCCATTGATCCTTGGTCAACCGCAAATAGACCTTTGTGAAATGTTGTCACGGGATCTTTACTCGCAAATTAACACTGCAATCACTATACAATCCAAAGAATAATTAGTGACGAAGTGGCCTACAGTAATCTGTTATATTAAGATAGATTATAACAGTTCAGTTTTGATTTTACTACCTACACCTGCTGTGAGGTAGGTGGGGGACACTATTATTGGCTGTTCTATCAAAGTTATTGCTAAAATGCCAACAAGCCGATCTGTGCCAATTAACTGCTAACCAACAGTCTGGCAGGTTAGACCGATTTGTAGTAAAAGGCCGATCCGGCTGATGTACGTACTAATTGCTAAAGATGCTGTCAAAGTAAAACGAATACATTTTGTTTGTGTGGTCTGTCTGACACGTAAATACACATTACTAACTATTTTGCAAGAATAAATTCAAAAGAAATCAATCCCCTAGTTAGCAAAAAACTACAGGAAGAGGGTTTATATACATGGTACATATTTGCCACCTCCATTATGAATGAGTATCAGTTTGAACAAAATGATTTTGAACATCCTGATAAATCATAGTGAAAAGTGTATTAAAGAAAAATATAATGAGCTCTTGACTGATAAAATTTCAACTTTTGATAACACCTCTCAACTTTACCTTTTAGCAAATTAAATTTTGATAATAAACCACAATACTTAAAAATCTCAAACTTTAATAGTCGCAAAATACTTACAAAGTTCCGGATAAGTGATCATAATTTGGTAATGGAGCTTGGTAGATATAAAAATATTATCAGGGAACAAATACTTTGCAGGTTATGTAAAGTCTTAGATTATGAAAATCATTTCTTTTTTAGTTGCCAAATTAATAATGATATAAGGACTAGTTTTCTTAGTAAAATCTCTAATAAAAACTTAGATTTTAACCAGCTTGACTCTTTTAATAAACTTATAACTACATTAAATTGTGATATGAATGTTTTGCCAATTATTATAGATTTTATAAAGCAATCTTTGGAGTTGCGAAAATTAGATCCATACTGGTCAAATCCATACATACTTGCAATTTGTTATATATCTTATGTCAATATTTGTTACATATGAATATATGCTTGTATGTTATATGTTTTGTTCAATTTTTGTATTACTATAGCCTATTTAGGTTATTTTGTTTGCAATAAATATATATACTAAAATCCAAAACAACTACTAACCCAAAGGGAAAACAATTCTGAAGTGCAAAATTTGTCTTGTACACTGCCTAGCACTCCCAAATCATGTACTCTGATGCCCCAAATACGGATACTGTTGCAGCAACCTTAACTTGCTCTAGTTATCAGTCATGGACTGTGGTGCAAAATAATCAATATCGGCCCATCGCGGCTACACAACATAAATGATACACTCACTCAATTTGTTGTCATGCGATTGTGAGAAGTGTATAAATCTGAACCCCTCTATTTAACACTACCTATCTTCTGTCTCTACAAACAATCTTCTGTCTCTACAAACAATAATACTAGTGACATTAAATTTGTTTCTTATATGCAAATTTTATGTGTTGTTTTATTTAGATTTATCACAAAAATTTGCTCTCCTAAGGATAATAATAAAGAATGAAGTGGTAAAGTTGAACCAGTTCATTAGTTCCCCAATCTCCATACCCCAACTCATATTAAACAACACAGAAATGCAGAAATGCGTCAACAAAATTTTAAAAAAAACCCCACCAAATTAAACACTACACCTGAACAATACAGAATTGACAGAAGCGACCCTTATTTCCAAAGACTCATAGAACATGTACAAACACTAGACATACAATGAAATACAAATACTTTAAAGTAAAAAGGAAAAGCTTTTAGGAGAAATTATACAATATCGAACACTAAAAGTTGCATTATACCGGGATATGCCGATAGTGGTAAAAAAAAATAACGATGAAACTTAAAATATTATGATCATTTTCAAAAATTATTTTCAATGAAACCTGTGGAAATTAGCTTTAATCCACAAACGATGGTTATACGCAAAAATGAATTAAACACCAGTGTCGAATAGGGTGACCAATTATGTCTCAAATAAACCAATGAGAGAGTGGGACGCTACGTTAACACAATTCGTACCCAAGGCAAACTAACTTATTTGATCTTTCTTTGTCTTCACTTAATACTTTTTAGTGGAAACGGAAAAACCCCAATTCCGGTAGTACTATTTTTACACACTATTGTCAGTAGCCGATTATGTTCAGATCGCGATGCGCGTATAAAATCACTTTACGCAAAGAATATATATATGTATAACATTGTACTTTGCGTTTTTTGTCTCGCCTGCGACGAAAGTCGCTGGAGGCGAGACATATGAATGGGAATCCGGCGGCGGCGGCGTAAACACTTGACATCTTACTTCATATCTTTGTAAGCCCAAGCCCTAGGTCCATCAAATTTGGTCCAGAGGTAGCTTATGATGAGTACTTGCCAGTCAGTCACCTGGCACCTGACCTTGACCTCAATTTCACGGTCCAGTGACTACGTTAAAGTTTTTGGGTTACGACAGTTCCTCTGTAACTATGCATGGTAGGATGACAATATTTGGTGTATAGGTTGCTGATGACTAGTACATGACTGTCTGGTAGGTGTCACCTGACCTTGACCTCAATTTCACGGTCCAGCGACTACGTTAAAGTTTTTGGGTTACGACAGTTCCTCTGTAACTACGCATGGTAGGATGACAATATTTGGTGTATAGGTTGCTGATGACTAGTACATGACTGTCTGGTAGGTGTCACCTGACCTTGACCTCAATTTCACGGTCCAGCGACTACGTTAAAGTTTTTGGGTTACGACAGTTCCTCTGTAACTACGCATGGTAGGATGACAATATTTGGTGTATAGGTTGCTGATGACTAGTACATGACTGTCTAGTAGGTGTCACCTGACCTTGACCTCAATTTCACGGTCCAGCGACTACGTTAAAGTTTTTGGGTTACGACAGTTTCTCTGTAACTACGCATGGTAGGATGACAATATTTGGTGTATAGGTTGCTGATGACTAGTACATGACTGTCTGGTAGGTGTCACCTGACCTTGACCTCAATTTCACGGTTCAGGGACTACGTTAAAGTTTTGGGGTTAAGACAGTTCCTCTGTTACAGACTTTATTGTCATCCTACCATGCATAGTTACTATGCATGGTAGGATGACAATATTAGGTGTATAGGTTGCTGATGACTAGTAGATGACTGTCTGGTAGGTGTCACCTGACCTTGACCTCAATTTCACGGTCCAGCGACTACGTTAAAGTTTTGGGGTTACGACAGTTCCTCTGTAACTACGCATGGTTGGATGACAATATTTGGTGTATAGGTTGCTGATGACTAGTACATGACTGTCTGGTAGATGTCACCTGACCTTGACCTCAATTTCACGGTCCAGCGACTGCGTTAAAGTTTTTGGGTTACGATAGTTCCTCTGTAACTACGCATGGTAGGATGACAATATTTGGTATATAGGTTGCTGATTAATAGTACATGACTGTCTGGTAGGTTCCACCTGACCTTGACCTCAATTTCACGGTCCAGTGACTACGTTAAAGTTTTTGGGTTACGGCTGTTCCCCTGTAACTATGCAGGGTATGGTGACAATATTTTGTATACAGGCCGCTGCTGATATTTAATGCTATTTACGTAATGCTTATGACGAAATTTATTTTCGTTACTGATGCGGAATGCAGGCGAGACGTTTTTCTGTCCACACTTGTATTGACTTCTTATTGCTTGTGCTAGACATACTACTTATATGCCAAGGTGTTGAACAGTTAACACAACAAGCAAGGTGGGGGTGTAATTGTATATGTAAAGAATTATATCAATGTCATTCGACGAAATGAGCTCGAATCAAACAAACTTGAAGTCGTATGGCTAGAATTGAAGTTTAAAGGGAAAAACATTTTATTTGGGACATTTTATATTCCACCAAACTGCGGACAGGACACTTGATCCGCTCTCGAGGATAACCTAGACAATGCAATGAATGATAATAAAAGTTATATCGTAGTAATGGGAGATTTTAACCAAAATCAATTTGATCCTAATAATAAAATTAAACCACTACTGACTCAATTGACGAGTCCACACATTTTACTGAGTACTCGTCAACACTACTTGACGTTATTATGACAAATAACGCGAACGCCTTTTGCTCACTCACGTGTAGGGCCACGCTTCTGGACCAAATCCGTTACCACTGCTCAGTTATCGGTTAACTTAATATCCCCAACATTGCTAGTCAAACTTTTAAGAGACAAACTGGGACTCAATTACAGACTCAAATAACGTAGACATTGTCGCAGAAAAATTTACAAACGAAATAATAACCGCCGCAAATTCAAGCATTCCCAATCGAGTTATTACGGTACGTAAGACTGACCCCCCATGGTTGACAGCTGATATTAAAAAAGTAATACGACGTAAGAATCGAATACACAAGAAAGCGAAACAATTAAACAACTGCCAACAATGGGCTAAGTTTAGGAAAATTATGAATGAAACGACGAATTTGATTCGAAAATCAAAAGCCGACTACGATAATAACCTACTTTACAAAATAAGAAATGGAAATTTATAGGACTCTAACTGGTGGAACACCGTAAAAAAATTTTCTGACATAATCTCAGCTGATCATGGTATTCCCCCGATCGTAAAATATGGTGACTCGGAAAAAGCAAACGAATTCAACGCTTTCTTTGTTAAGCAAACATTGCTAGTCGAAGATGATAAAGATATACGATTACCTATCTTGAATGAGCTATCCCCAGTAAAATTAGAGGAAATTTCAATTTCTGAAACTGAAGTAGAGGATGTTCTTAATCCTAAATCCTGGAAAGGCTTCTGGTCCCGATTTAATTAACCCACGAATTTTGATACAGGCTTCTGCAAATTATTTAACCTCTCATTGTCTCAATGTTCATTCCCCCACCTATGGAAAAGAGCAAACGTGACGCCTGTTTTCAAAAGCAATCAAGCAAACGATGTTAAAAATTACAGACCTACTTCGCTTCTGAGTGTTTTATCAAAATGTATGGAGCGCTATGTATATAGGCATATCCATAATTTTTTGAGACAACATGCTATCATTACAAATAATCAATTCGCTTTCACAAGCGGTGACTCTGCAGTGAGCCAATTGATTAATATTACTAACGATTTTGGAAAAGCTCTAGATGACGGAAATGAAATCTGAGATGTATTCTGCGACATATCGAAAACGTTTGATAGAGTTTGGCATAAGGGATTGTTACATAAGTTGCAAAAATAAGGTATATCAGGTAAAATATTAAAATGGTTTGCGGACCCCGCGGGCGTCAACAAAGTGTCAGTTGATCAATGGATCAAATTCAAACTGGCTATCGGTGACAGCAGGGTCCCTCAAGGCTCTATCCTAGGTCCTCTCTTGTTTCTCATATTCATAAATAATATTGTTACAGATATTCAAGAAAATATCAAGCTATTTGCAGACGACACAAGCTTATACATTATTGTAGATAACCCAATAACTGCTGCAAATATACTTGATCGAGATTTAGCAAAAATTCAAGAGCGGTCACAGATTTGGCTTGTTAAATTTATCTCTCAAAAAACCGAATCAATGATAATTTCACTAAAAAATCCATAAAATCTCATCATCCAAAACTCCAGATGGACTTCTCCAATAACGGCTCCTGGAATGAGCATATTGATTTCATCCTTCAAAAAGCCTATAAAAGAATAAATATTCTAAGGAAACTAAAAAAAAAACACTTTGGACAGATTCACTTCTATCATTCATTAGACCAATATTAAAGTACCCGGACGTTGTCTGGGATAATACAATACGCGGCACGAATAGTAACCGGAGGAACGAAATTAAAAAGTGCATCCAAACTTTAAGAAGAAAACAAATGGGAAAAACTAACTGACAGACGTAAAGCACATAAACTTTATACTGTTTCACAAAATAATTAACGGAAATACTCCTGCCAAATTACTTACATGACTTAATACCTGGCCGTATTTATAATCAACATAATCACCCAAGTAGTCAAGCAAATAATCTTACGCAAATCTTTGCCCGAACTTCTCTGTACTTGAATTCTTTTCTTCCATCAACAGTTAACTTATGGAACAACCTACCACGGGACATACAAAACTGCAAATCTCTTCCTATATTTAAAAATGGAATTCAGACTCATAATGACAAGGTACAAAAATATTATTATACCGGAACGAGACAAGGACAAATTCTGCATACTAGACTTGGACTAAATTCAAGTTCCTTAAATAACGATTTGTACTTGCGAAACTTAGTTGAATCACCTAACTGTAGATGTGGAAGTCTTGAAACCACTTCACACTATCTATTACACTGTCCAATGTACTCAGCACTGCGCCAGAAATGTTAAATTACACCATCAAGTCCAAAAGGTTTACATCAGTTCAAATCTAATGTTATATTTACTTGCATTTCATCAATTTTTCTTTTTTTTTCTTTTTAGATTTTTTTTTCACTTTTTTTCCTCACATTAATTTATCTTGCAATCTGTTTTCATGTAGTTTAATTTTCTTTTCTTCTTATTATTGTACCATTAATTATTCTACCTTTATTATTGAGGAAATAATAGTTATTCATTGTATTTTTACAAAAGCATTTGCATTTTTTTTTAATAATATTGTGTTTTTTCACTATATATCAAGGAGACAGATTAGCATAAGCATTTATTGCTGGTTTCTGAATCCTTCTTGTGTATGAAGAATGCTGTTATACTATTAATGATGATTTCTCTGTGAATAAATATGTTTACACTAAATCAATGCATAAAATAGGGAAAACGTCGGTATTATATTCACTTTTCAAACTTTGACCTCATGACACTTCACCTCTAGAAAAAGCAAGTCACGTGATCGTAATTCTGTTTCTTGATTAGTCAAAAACCAATAGAAAGGAGGTTTGGAACAGGGTGGACGGGGGTTTGGAACAGGGTGGTAAATTGGCAATTCTAATATGACGTGCTTAACATGCTTTGAGAACTGTGGTAAAAAAAGATTTATCTATGAGCAACACGCGCTGAGAAGGGCGTATTTTAAATGGCTGTTCCAATTACAAACTGTAACTCCCACCGGAAAGCTATTGCGTATGACGTAAAAATCTCATAAATAGCGACACGCGCTATCACGCGCTATCGTTATCCGTTGCAATATATTGTGTGTTACATTGACGGAACAGCCAGTTTATGGCGGAAATGATGTTTTCTATAGGTACGAAAATATTATAAATGTACCGTAATTGTCTTATTAGAATAGAAATAATTCAAGGAGGCTGTGATTTATCATTGTTTTACAAAGGGTTGACCATTTATGTCGTTATTTTATCCATCGCTATCGCTCGGGATACTGAAATAATACGACATAAATGGTCACGCCGTTGTAAAACAATGATAAACCACAGCCTGCGTGAATTATTTCTTAATTCACCTTTTAAAGTTTGTACTATTATTATTAGATACCGCCGTTTGTTTGCTTATAAAAATATTTTATAGTGCAATTTTAGTATTAAGAACGATAGAGATGAGCTGCAGTTTGTAAAATTTATATCAAACAACTGGTACAAAAATGTTAAATATTTTTATTTGACGTACAGCGCAAATTAAAACGAATATTAACACGCTGGGTTTTTGTGGGCCTTTCTGGGGTGTAAATTCAGACACAGGTCGGTATTATATTCACTTTTTACCCTTTGACTTCATGACGCTTCACCTCTAAAAAAAGCAAGTTACGTGATCGTAAATTTTCTGTTTCTTGATTAGTCAAAAACCAATTGGACGGGCGTTCGGGTCAGGGTGGTAAATTGGCAAATTTACCTTTCAAATTTTGCTTAGATTTCGCCGTTTGTTTGTTTATACAAATTTTTATAGTGCAATTTAAGTATTAAGAACGATAGAGATGAGCTGCAGTTTGTAAAATTTTATATCAAACAGCTTGCACAACAATGTTAAATACCGGTATTGTCTTGCCTCCCCCGTTTTGTGCATATATATTTAATGCTATGTATTGTGCTGCGTTGTAGGACGATGTCTAGCTCTTTCACGATCTTCAATATTCTGTGTAATTCAATAAAATAAGAAAATGCCTGTGCATGTATGTAATTATTATGACTGAAATTTGATGTAAATGTATACTAAGAAACAAAATAATAATAATATATATAGATATGTTTATTAATAATTAATATATATATACCTGTACATATATATAATTTATTAAAAAAAAGGTAATAGGAAATTTAAAGATAAAAAACTCCAAATGAAAAATGGCTGAAAGGAGTCTTGAGGGCGAACTGGACTATGATGATTGTTGTCCATGGATGAAGGAAGAGGGTGAGAAGTTAAAGGAAAAAGAGGATAACAGCGAGGAAGCAGATCAATGGAACGTTGTAGATGAGTTCAGCGATCCATCTGTTGTCGTTGATGTGGCCGGTAAGATATTCGAAATCCTTTACATCCCGTTGGAGCAGGTCCTCAAGACCACCACTGACAATGCCAGAGCACCCACAGCACAGCGTTAACATAGTTTGTGGACGAATACTTCGTTAATTTATAATTGTTAATGTTCATGTTAATAGTGTTGAGTTGTCTTGGTTTGAAAGTTTGGATCACGGCAATACCAATAGTTTCTGGTTGTTTTTATCACAATAAATGACCATAAATGCATTTTGTTGTTATTGCAACGGGAATCACACAAACGGGTGACGATTCCGTGTTTCTAATAATAAGCGGTCTAATAATAGATGCAGAACGAAATATACCTGTTTGGATGGTTTTGTATTAATAAACGTTTTCTATAGAGCAGTAATTCTGTCGGGAAATGTGCAGAAGTCAAAGTAATTATTTATTTTTGAAAAGACCCGATATTTATTTACAACATTGCGGATGCTGAAGATGCTTAACGGGAATTCCCCTTATGACGTTTTGACGTTTCACATGTTGCGTTGCGAATGGTCCGATATCTGCTAAAGAATTATGTGTTTGGTCAGTTCCTTTAAAAGAAACTAAAACGAACCTCTACATGGGGGCAGTTTGTATTAGTAATTAGAGCTGTTCACTTCAAGATAAAATATAGATAGATAAATAGTTATAGAGATGTCTGAACATTTGAGTCAAGTGGCAAAAGTTAGTATACACAGTTAAAAGTTGGCATTTTTACTTTTTCGGTGACGGTGATTGGCACATGCGTTTGTTTTAATATTAACGTAACCCGTGGGTGACAGGACGCTAATCTGGGTGACGGCGACGTTATTTAAATTTGGGAAACGGTGACGTTATTTATATTGGCAATCGGAACATCTCTCGGTCATTTCCGTCAAGGGTCGAGAAAGTGACCTCGGAGGTAAGTGATCTCCATTTTGAACTATTTTCAGGGATTTCAAAGAATTTGTGACGTCACAAGTTCGTTTGTGACGTCTCAGTTCATTCATTTGATTGGCTTGTCATTGACGTTTAGTTGATTGTTACTGATGACGTCAGATTGTAAACAATAACTTATCCATTTAAACGTTGTCAAAGAAGGAATTTTTTGGTAGTGTTAGCGAATTTAAGTTTAAAATATACAATCTTGTATTAGATTTTTAGTTCTGCTTCGATAAAGATCTGTATAGTTGAATAATAAAAGGATAATCTATTTCATCGCACTAAAATAATGTTGTTGTGTAAACAGGCTAACCGCATCACATTTGGACCGATTTTTGGTCCATATCCATACACTTACCTCCGAGATTACTTTCCGACCATAGGCGGAAATAACCGAGGTGATCCGATTGTTATATTGGGTGACTGTAATGGTACCTATGGGTGACGGTGGCGTTCACAATACTCTTAAATAAAGTTGGTTATATGTATACATAATAAAATTGACTATTAGTGTTGTATATATTAGTAACTTTGAGTGACAGTCACCAAGCAAGAGTTGGTGTTGATCTTATATTAATAGATTTGTGCAGTTTGTAATAATAATAAGTAAAGACCAGTTAACTACCTACTAGACCAGTTGTATTTCCGTCCCAAAGAGTGTTCCAGACCCTGTTATTTATTCAATAAATTATGTATTTATTTTTAAGTTCTGTAGTTTCCTTGTCAGCCCCTCGTGTGTGAGTCGTCTTTTGTCCTTTCCATTTCCGTTTAAGGTATAAATTATAAACTAAAGGTTGGTTTTCAAGCCAACATTTGATGTTTGCGGCTTCTTTGGGCGCCCGACTATATCGCACGAAGAGCGGCGTTACAATATTATTTATTTGAAGTTTAGCGCAAATTAAAACGCATATTACAACGTTGGATTATTACGCGCTTTTCTGGAGTGTAAAAAAGATGAAGAGAAGAAATTTTAAATAATTTCTTTATTAAATACAAATAGCTAATCATTTTTTTATACATGTTGATTTTAAATTAAATGTATTATTATTGTTCTTGGGCGTCTGTCGTATAGTACACACTGATAGAGTTGTGGCTCTAATTGTAAAGTATACTTTGCTTATTCTTTAAAGTTGAAACTATAAACATTTAATTAAAAATTTCTTATATTCAATTTGGTTACATTAGTGTAATTACTTTGGTGCTCGCAGAAAAACTTCATTACTATATCTTAGGCAAGTAAATTTCAACACGAACACCGGGACCATTCTGGGACGGTTCCCAGTGCTCGACCCACAGAGCAGCCAAGCGCGTTCCCGGGTGGCGGATAGGAAAAACCCTCTCGTTGGGGGGAGGGGGGTTGTCAGGTCATAATACGGAAAGCCTGTCGCGGATCATAGTGGGTAACGTGTTTGGAAAGTGCCACGCTCCTTGCACGATAAAGACCCCGTTCGTAAATTTCGAAAAAGAGTAGGCTCATAGCAGCCGCTACAAAAGGCTAAATTCTCCGACTCTTCCCAATACTCCGTACTTTTCAGTGGCAGTCAAAATTTGGTTCCCTGTGTCCCACCCACTCCTTTTTCAATTGATGTATTGCTTGTTAACTTGTTCCCGTCCTGAATATAGCTGAAACACTGCTCGCTGGACGTAAAGCAAACATCCAATCAATCAATCAATCAATCAATCAATCAATCCATCAATCCATCAAGTAGTATAGACTGTCTCTGGTTTCAATACATAATAGCAATAAACGTTCTTAAATAAACGTACATGTTCAACAAAGTACATGTAGTTGTATGTAAATGGTCAGTTTTAGGTTTACTGTATGCTTCGTAAATCTGTTAATATCGAAAACACGTAAACTGTTGAAATATACAAAAACACATATTAGGGGGTTGGGGGCACACATAAATAATACTTTTAAACTCGTTTCACCTGGGACTAGTACTAATTTATAGATTTCACGTAGTAATAATTGTCCGTCAGTACTTCCCCAAAAAATTCACATCAAACATTTCTAGTCTATTGAAACGGGGAATTTGTATGACAATATTGGCGATTCGTAGTTCAATTCATAACTCAATTTATATCTTTACTGCGTCGGTTATCTTTTTAAAGATAGTTCTTGTTTAATTGTATGCTTTGTGTTGTTCATCAGCGTAAATGTACACATGTCATTAATAATAATAATTATTAACTTATAGTATATATTTTTCATATGAAGTAATTTCGGATGTTTTCATTCATTTTTTTTCCAAAATGACGTCAGCGTGTAACAGTTAACTGTTTCACTCCTTCTGGAACGACTGTTCCATGCCCGAGAACGATGCGCAGTGTCAAGCGCACGGACTATCATTATTTGCTCAGATCGATTATTTGATCAACCAGTGACCATGGTGACATCCAAAAGTTTAAACATTACCAACCAAGATCCTTTAATGTGATCACTCTCTCTGTAAAGTCTATAAGTTAATAAAACAGTTATTTAATGCCTGTTCATGGAGCAGTCAAACTATTATGCCCTCGGTGCTCATGAGATGATTTAGGAACTGTTGCCTTCGGCCTGCGGCCTCAGGCAACAGTTCCTAAATAATCTCCAGCACCTCGGGATAATAGTTTTGACTGCTCCATGAACAGGCATTAAATAACTATATACTGTTAAACGAAAGGAAACAGAAATAAATTCAGTCAACTTGATTGAACTGTTTTTTTCTTTGAAGCGAAAATGTGCAATTAAAGAAGAAAAGAGAAAAGAAAATGAAACGACGGACTGTCGACTGTTGTTACTTGTGCGTAAGGAACTGTAAAATGATACATGGGCCGGTGCAAATCTGGACGGGGCATTTTCTGTTTTCCTGCTAATAATTAGTGGGGTGAATTTTGGAGGGATAAGCACTTTTTAGCTCACCTGACCCAAAGGGTCAGAGTGAGCTATTCTCATCACTTTGCGTCCGTCGTTGTCGTCGGTGTCGGCGGTGGCGTCGTCGTCGTCTTCGGCCGTAAACTTTTCACATTTCAATCTTTTTCTCCAAAAAGTGTTGATTAAATATTAAACATGGCTGCCAGAACCATTACTGCGTTCTGATTGGCTGAATTTAAAAAATCTTCTTCTCATAAACCGTTTGTCAGATTGATTTGAAATTTTGCAGAAATGCACCTTAGATGGTCCTCTACAAAGTTTGAGTTTTTTGTGCCAATCCAAAATCGAAGATAGCCGCCATCGCAGGTCATAGTTCAACATAGGACACTATGGGAAAAACATACAAACAGAGCTTCTTCTCAGAAACTGTTCCACACAATGAGGCCAAATTATGAGAAATAAAGGTTGGATAGTTATCTTAATATTTTGAGTTTTTTGGAGCCAATTCCAAATTCAACATGACTTCCAGGACCACAATGCGATCTGATTGGCTGAATTTCAGAATTCTTCTTCTCATAAACCGTTTGGCAGATTTATTTGAAATATTGCATTAATGTACCTTAGATGGTCCTCTACAAAGTTTGATTTTTTTGTGAAGATCCAAAATCCAAGATGGCCGCCATCGCAGGACATAGTTTAACATAGGACCCTAAGGGAAAAACATATAGACAAATTTTTCTTGAAAACTGTTCCACACAATGAAGCCAAATTTATAAGAAAATGAAGGTTGGATAATTATCTTATTATTTTGAGTTTTTCGAGCCAATTGCAAAATTCAACGTGACTTCCAGTGCCATAAATGCGTTCCGATTGGCTGAATTTTTAAATTCTTCTTCTCATAAACCGCATGGCAGATTGATTTGAAATATTGCATAAATGTACCTTAGATGGTCCTCTGCAAAGTTTGACCTTTTTGTGCTGATCCAAAATCCAAGATGGCCGTCATCGCTGGACTTAGTTTAACATAGGACCCTATGGGAAAAACATACAAACAACTTCGTCCTAGAAACTGTTCAATACAATGAAGCTAAATTATGAAGAAATGATGGATGGATATTTATCTTATTATTTGGGTTTTTCGAGCCAATTGCAAATTAAACATGGCTTTCAGTGCCACTAATGGGATCTGATTGGCTGAAATTTCAAAAATCTTCTTTTTACAAACAGCATGGCAGATTGATTTGAAATATTGCAATAATGTACCTTAGATGATCCTCTACAAAGTTTGAGTTGTGGTGATCCATAATCCAAGATGGCCGCCACCGTGTAACACAGCTTAACATACTTACCTATGAAAAAACATAAAATCTGCTTCTTCTCAGAAACTGTCCTACAAAATGCTGCTGATTGGAAATTCAAAAAGTTTTTTTGTAAGTCAAGTGAGCGATACAGGCTCTTAAGAGCCTCTAGTTAAAAATCTTGTAAAATACGAAAATATATAATTAAATTACTTTTATAAACTAATAAACTAATGAAGTTTAAATTATATTTATTACAAAATAAAAAAAACGCCGAGATATACCACTAATAATTCACATGTACTGTTAATAATATTATTTATATTTGTGTATTGTTGATCTTCTGGCGTGACATAAACTCTAACTTAATGAGTTACAACCGGAAAAAAGTGTGTAAACAATCAATATCAACAGCGCAAACATATGTTATATGAAATGTGGGTTTTATTTTCACTGGACCAACCTCATGTAAATATTGAACTGTATCAAAATAGTTTTTTAGTCTACCTATAGCGTATAAAAGGAACAGGGTTGATGTCCAGCTCGTCAAAACGTAAAAATTATGCCATGCCACGCTTGGATACTGAGCTACCAGAAACATCATCATCGGACTTCAAGCTGGTCTCCAAAAGATGTTGTTGCACGGACCGAGAATGTGCCCAGAGCACCATTTCCGGACTATTTACGCGATTCCAACAGATCGTCCAAGGGTGGTATACTACGCATTAGCACAGCATGTCAAGATCAATACATCCGGGTATTCCATCTATGGAATCGAACAGTCACAGCAACAACAACTGCAGTCGAGTACCTGGATTGCGAAGAATCCGCTCTCGAACTGCCAGAAAACGGCTCAAACAACATAGAATTAAATCCAGTAGACCGTATTTTTGGAGCAGGTTTAACGGAGTTACATAGACGGGAAATAGTCAAATGGTGATCTTAGATCTGACAGAAAATTAGAGCTTTTGTACGTACCACACAACGGCTCAGCGGTACTGAGACGACATCCTTCAACCACTTGTTCCAATTATCAACCGCGTAGATGGAGTTATTCTAACAAGACAATGTTAGGTCGCAGAGACTTTTTTGAGCGGAATAACATTAATGTGTTGCGATTGCCTTCAAAATCGCGGGATTTGAATCCCATCGAACAACTATGGGACCAACTGGACAAACGTGTGCTCCAGCGTCAACCACCACCGCAGACCTTGGATCAACTTCGACAGATGTTGCAAGAGAAAGGGCAAAGAATACCTCGCAATAATGTTCGTGTTTTGATAGAGTCCATGCCGAGGAGAGCAGAGCAGAGTTGGCTTTTCAACGTTACTAACTTGCAGTTGACCGGAATTTACTTTGAATTGTGATTAATTGACTGGGATTTGTGATTTGAACGGGCAATAACGGTTACGTTGCATACAACAAATAATATCGTTCGCGTGATTGAAAAAAAAAAAATATTTGAATGTCGCTTATTAAAATATGTAAAAACCAACTATGCGTTTCTTTTTTTTAAGAATATATATAAGAAAAGGAAACTTTATCATACAATGATGCTGAAGGAAAAACAACAGTGCGTAAGTCGAGTATGGTCTCACGTCACTGCAGCCACAGATAAAAATATTTATAAAAAAACATGGGCACAGTTGACAGCCGATTCTATTACGTAAGCAAATCTTAGGCGAATAAAAAATGGAAAATTTTATCTTGCACATTATAATATGATTCTGTAAATGCGTACATTCTCTATAAAAAATGCCGACAACCTAATTGAACCGAGACATAAAATTATTCGGGGCTTAGTCAAGGCTGGCCGTCCGTCCGCAGCAGATGTAGACACTAATTTTCTTGGGAGAAAATAAAAGTATGGTTTAGAGGCTTGCACAAAGATGTTAAGTTTTCAATATAGGATTGTAGAGAAGTTTGTTTGTTTGTTTGGATGAAAGGGTTTATAACGCCACTTTCAGCCATTTTTCAAGTATATGATGGCCTCCAGTTTTATAATGTGAGGAAGCCAGAGTAACCAGAGAAAACCTGGCAGGAAAACTGGCTTTTCTTGTAAATTTCGGTTGCAGTTGAGCACACCCTGTCCGCAGTAAGACACGAACTCGCAATGTTGTAGATGAATAACAATGTTTTAAATTTTAAGGCAATTAATCTCAATCAAGGCTAATCGAGCACAACCTGCCGGAAGAACTGGATACATCAGTGTTAAAAATAAAGACATTCGACATAAAAGTGATGAATTTCTATAAATTTTAGATTACGCTGATCTTTCTAGTCAATATGAAACAAATTTCTGGTACTTTTTGATAAGTTTGGCAAGACAGCTGCTTCATCTGTTACAAAAACATACAAGCAAACCACTTCAAAACACTTATTAAAATGAAATACTTATGGAATATCGACGCAAAGGCTGCAAAATATTAACTAAGGATCTTCGAGATTTTTGTATATATCAGACTTGATAGAGATATATAATTGCAAACCAACAGGACGAGGTTAGGTTAATCCTTAAATAACAGAAACAAAACCATTTCTGTGATCTTAATCTTATGTTGATTGTTATCTATTGAGGACAATCTATACTTAATTTTTTTTAATACTAGGTATTCCGACATCTGGGATGGATTTCTCGACCAAACAACTAGATACTAATTTCTCGTATGTGTATGACACGATAAAACGTCAAACGATATATTACCCGATATATCACCACTTCGCACACGCGCAATGCGAACGTCACAATATTAAGGTGAAGTTTGAAGTTTGATTAAAATAAAGGTCAATAAATAAGAAATATCGAGAGCATGTTATGGTAAAATATACAATTCATATTTTTATTAAAGTGTATTTTTTTTCACGGTACATTGCAAACTTTAAAGGATTTCTTGACTAAAATTATTCATCATGACTGGCGTCTACAAAATCATGGCCTTGAATAGGGAAACATAAGATTTTGTTATATTAGAATTGTTATAATTCGGTCTGGGTTTAAAGTTGTACTATTCACAAATTTGTTACCTTGTTTTCATACATTGCATAATAACCCTAATATCTTTTTTCTTTTAACCTTCTTTTTTTTATCTCATTTAGTTATATATTGCAACACATGACCGACATATGAAAAGGAAATTTAAGACATATCGTGTTTTTTAATGTTAAAAAAAAGAAAGCAAATATGTCACATTAAGGTTAAATACCCAAATGTGCAAGGATTTTATTTATTGTGATTCATTTAAAAGTAGAAATTTTGGTCAGCAAAACGGAATTGTGTTGTATATATATTTCAGAGGAAGCATTAAAACACAAACTATATTGTATTCCAGAGTTCAAAAGATAACGTCTAAAAGTTCAACAACTATAATCCAATTTACGACACTTGTGAAGCCATCAAGTTCTATACTAAATTAATTTTGTCTAAGAAACATCAAATAAAAAAGAAAAATTGCATTTTCTTCAGAATTCGACTGAAAGTTTTGAATATAGTCTTGTAGGTAATTAACCGGAACCCCTCTAGTGTTTTGTGAACTTTTATTATATATTGCTTTAACATACCACTCCGTACGCTTCTAGAGATTTATTTTATAATCACATACATTAGCCGACAGTGTTCTAAAAGAATCGTGTCAACACCCCTTACTTAAGATGTTTGATTACAATAACTGATTACTAACAGGAAAATGTTCACAACACTAGAAAACTGATACTTCTGTTATATCTTTGAAGTTTGTGAAAAGTGATACTAACATATTAGAAAAAAGAAGAAGAAAGAGGTAAGTTTGATGTCCATTTTTGTTGCTTATTAAAATAACGTAAAGTGTCAAAAAGAAATATACTGCTAATTCTGTAGGACACATTAAAACTGGAGATAATTGTTGTCTTCGCACTTGACGAAGATGTAAATTCGGTCTTTATGCATTTATATGATTGCAAAGTCAACACATTGAAACCGGAACATCACGAAAATTGCAAGCTCTCTGTTCCGAACCACTGTGTTCCGACCAAAGCTTCGGGGATGCTCTTCATATTTTCCAAGCCAGGACACTAGCGATAGCACGAATTTAAGTATATACTTGTGTATATATTTATGTAAGTCGATCTATCTACAATTGAATGTTGTGATTGACAGTTTTACGGCCCCCAATTGACAAGTACGAAGTACATCATTATGTTGTTTTATAGGGTAATGTTCATTCGTTCCAGAATTCGTTCATTCAAAAACAATGATGACTATTTCTTAATTAGAAACATTCTATCATAGAATGTTGATTTCAAGTTTTGTATATTTCAAAGAAATGGTATTTACAGAAATTTGAGACGAAGTTTTGTGACCAAAGCGACCCTTTGGTCAAAATAAGTAAGGAATAATTTGTCAAAACTGTGTGCAGCACATGAAAGAAAGGTCAGTTATTTTTCTTATTTTGTGCCTCAAGTCTCTTCATATTGTTTATATTTATCTATATTTATTTAAGCGCATTAAAAATTGGATTTATATTGATTTAGTTTTTATAATCAAGATCATATAGAAAATTTTATTTATATTTTTCCGGTTTCCTTGTTAATCTTGCATAGTACTCGGACAAAACAACTATATTTTTACAAAACGCATAACGAGTCTTGCTCACAAAATTATTTCTATCTAGTTTCTTCATGATGTACACATTTAGCACAGCCATACTTAACTATTTTTATCCAGCCTTTAACTTATCTTGCTAACACTTGTTTACCAGTTTCTGCAATTATTTTATTCACAATAGTCTAGTCCAACACTATTGTATCTCGTTTCCCGCCTACACTAGCGTTATTTTTTATGAAATTTCTTCATGAATCTATATTACATCCAAACTATCTTTTTTTTCAATCACGTTTCTTCATAAATCTTGCTCATATCTCGACATGCTCAACTGTTTTTCGTTATCTCACTCTAATTCAAATTTAACGGAGTCACAGTGAATTTTACTAAAATCCTTATTACTTTTTACTAATTTTGTTTTCAGTTAGCTTGTTCGAATATAAAGGGGCCTCGGTAATCTCTAATCTTAATTCACAGTCCTATTTGCCAGTATTCCTACAAAGGTCGGGGTTTTCTCCGGGTACTCCGTCATCCTCCCCAATAATCACTGGGCGCCATAATATAGCTGAAAAATTGTTTAAAATGGCGTTAAACAAACGCACAAAACAATCATATTCAGTTTTGTTTCATTCGTGACGTAAATTAACATTCAAACAAACGAACAAACTTTTAAATACCGGTAAGATGGACGAATAATTATGGATAATTAACAATTTCTTCCTTGATCTTGGTAACACTATATAGTGGCCAGTTTCGTCATTACTGTATTTTCCAAGGAAACGGATTTTAATAAGTATGTTGCTTTTACACTTACTTTAAATTGTAAATTAATAATTTAAATTTTTCATTTGTTTAAATGTTCCACTTACTTAAATTACAAAATTTTGTGACGTATTTGTACATTTATTCAATAAAATATTGTTTACACTAATCTGTATTTATTCAGACCAGTCAAACTTTTGTCCGTTTCTTCACGATTCTCACTCAGACTTGTGACGGTAGCCAGTTTATATCCAGTTTTTGTACAAATTTAGCAAACAAACTCTAACGTAAGCACAACAGTTTCATATCAAATTATCGTGCTAATCTTGCTCAAAATACAAACATGGGTCCAACTAAAATTGTTTCACAGTTTTGTGTATTCAAGTATAAAAAGTACAAAATGGTAGTTAAAGAAATCTGATATCACAAATTTAAGACTGGTGATTTGGGGGTTGTTTTGAGTTTCACGCCCTCAATTATAAGGATCATACTATACCCAAAAGTGTGCCATGCTTCACAGATATATCAGGCGAAACAAAGATCAATAACATAAATACCTTTTAAAGGTTTTCAAGCATTGTAGTCATGTGACTGTTCTAAGCCAGCATGTTATTCCATCATAGTTTGTTTTTCGTTAATTTTCGCTGATCTGTCTTCAGAAGTAAGGACTATGAGGTTTGTGTTTGGTTTATTTGCTCTTTAAATTCATGATATTAACGCAAGAAGTAAGCAGCAATCTGTTTCTAATCTGGAATAAATTTCGTTTCGTCTCTATATATTCTTTTGCTGAATCCGTTCAAGAGAAATTTAAAGATAGCGTAGTAGAACGGATTTTAGGAATACCTATAGCTAAGAGGCAGACATACTCTTTTCCCTATAGAATTAGCACATATAATGTTTTGGAACGATCCAGAGTACTTATTCACAATAAAAAATATTGCTTGTTTTTTTCCTGTAATAAATTATTGGTGATTATTTCACGCACGTCATGGGCATATGATCATTGTAATTATATGCGAGTACATGTAACGTGTCACCATTAACCATGAAAAAGGTCACGGAACGGACAGACCTATATTATTATTGGCCGTTACTCTCGTGACAATAGAGCATACATGAATGACAATATGTTTTGCAAAACTTCTCTAATATTTAATTTGTAAATTCGTGCAATTTTTATTTTGACAACAAGACCATTTCCTGAAAGCCTTAGTCATCTATGTTTTTGAATAACCTAACTTTCATGCAAAGTATGTCGATAAAAATTTTTAATATGACCACCTTGGTTTACAGGGTCTTAATCATTTTACTGACGCACCAGAGAACAACAATAAATTAATACATGAAATAAACAACTTATTTAATTTACAAATTGAAGTTGAAAGATTTCTGTCCTTTTTTGTTCGCATAGAATTTCTTGCCTTAATTATAAAGAACTACATGTTTATATCGTTTAATGTACGAGTAAATAAATTTTCCCAACAAATTTACACATGTTCTTGTGTATATTTAGCAGGAAAAATACAAAAAATGAAATATAATTCCCTACAGACAAATCCCAATGTCATTTGTTTCGTTTGATGTGTTTTTTATTTGTTGTCATTTACAGGAAACTAAAAATTAGTGTAATTTCCCCGGTACATAAATCGTGTACGGTGTCAAGCTGTTCGATTCAGATTGAGATTTCATTAAGAATTATGAAACTAAGTTAACCTACTGTTTTTAAATTGCGTCAATACAATCGGATTGCTTAAAGTACGACGGGTGTCGTTATTGGTGCTGGAAATGCTTGCCCTTTTCGAAGCCCGTGGTTTTACTCATGTTTTCTTTTTTTCCTTCGTGTTTTTTTAAATTTTAGTTCTGTGTTCATTGTTGGAATGTGGTTCCTTGTTACCATGTGATACAAACAATACCTTTTATGAACAGAACTTTGACATTTTGTACATTTATGACAGACGGCCAGAAACGTACTTTTGTAGTAAATAAACGTGAACGGTAAGCAGTTATGTCATAAAGGTGCTATAAAACTGTCTTATGTAATGTATATGGAAATGTGGTATGTAAGGAAAAAAGGCAAAGACCTTATATATTTTTTCTATGCGTTTTGTACTTCCCACATTTCGCGGTGTTCTTCATATTTCCCGAAATTTGAATAAGGAAAAACGTAGTAAACCTTATTAACTTATCTAATGTCGCAGTTATATTGTTGATTTGTAGCAAATCTTGTTCCAACTACAAAGCTAAATTTTGTTTTCATTGTTTACCCGGGATATTGATTACAAGTTTGTAGTTAAACCAACCTATTTCTGTAAATAGCATAATACCATATAATATCGCTAAATGCAAATTAATTTATGAGTATTTTACAAACGATGAAGGAACTATTTCACCACTCCTGTTTGACACATGCACAAACATTTTACGACTATGTAAAGAAATACTAAAAATTTTCTATACTTACAGAACCCAATAGAAAGACCATCTATACACCGTAATTTTTATTGGCTTGTAACATTGTCAGCCCACAAGACATGACTAAGTATTCACGTTTCCCAAAAACTGTGACAGTTAGAATTAACTAACAGTCATGACAGTGAAAGCAACTACAATTGAAGTTTTCAGGGGAAGATAAATGCGTTGGTACTGAAACACGACCCTTTTTTCATTGTGCACAGTTTATTCGGACTGTAAATAAAAACTACAAGCCCCTGTGCACAAGCAAAATTTTCGAGTCCTCGTTATTGTACTCATTGTTGACATGCGGATACCTGTAGAAGAAGAGTACACCTGACACAGACCGCGAAGATAGTATGCATAAATTAGTATTTCATTGTGCACAGTTTATTCGGACTGTAAATAAAAACTACAAGCCCCTGTGCACAAGCAAAATTTTCGAGTCCTCGTTATTGTACTCATTGTTGACATGCGGATACCTGTAGAAGAAGAGTACACCTGACACAGACCGCGAAGATAGTATGCATAAAATAGTGTGGACTGTGAGCACGCTCACAAAGCGATACCCCCCCCCTCCCCGCTTCCCTTTCAAGTCCAATTATCTCCCCTTAATGACACCTGGGGTCAATAAAAATCCTTCATGCACATCTACATATAATGTACGTCCTTTATGCTAAGTTTCATTAAATTTCGTCAAGCGGTTTAGGAGGAGTTGCGCTCAAAAGGTCTCCAACTAAATACTATGTCAAATTATCTCCCTTGAATAATATCCGACACCGGTGAAAATTCTTCATGCACATCTACATATGATGCACTTCCTTCATGTAAAGTTTCTTAAAAATCTGTGAAGCGGATAAGGAGGAGAAGCGCTTACAAGGGATGTGGACAGACAGACATACAGGGTGATTCCTATATACCCCCCCCCCAAACAAGTTTGCGGGGGTATAATAATTTATATTAAAAAAGACAAAAAGCAATTTATTCGTATACCTTTACTGTATACAGTAACGGTCTTTGGGATAATCTTATTTTATATAATAAACTGTGGCCAAGCAAATATATAGTACTTAACTAATCTAATTCAAATTTTCCATATTCGTTGTCGCTGTGTTCCTCCTCGCTTCTTTTATTGTCGCCAAGCGGTGTTTTTTTTATTGTAATACTTGCGTACAAAATGGACAAATGGATAAAGTATATAAAATGATTGATATATAGTGGAGTAATTGTAACATTCTAATTTTGTATATTTTATTCATTTATTAACACATACACCGGTGTGATTATCGAGAATGTCTGTTATAATCCCCATGTTTCCATCAGTTACTCCGGCTTCTTACACCCCCCCCCCCCCCAAATAAAAATGGACGCCTTGTTTGCTATCGCTAAATGTTTAAAATTTGTGTAAAACCATTGAAAAACACAATTTTGCAACATGTATATAATCTAATTAGTACCAGAAGTATTCTGACTGTTGCTAAAACATGAACATGTCGTTTATGTATTTTGTCTAATTTTGCCTAGCAACTAAAGTTTTAGTTGTAGTAATATTCTTGATTAAGGTCTATTTTGACGATTCGAAGTAACTATGGAAAAATAATTTTATTAAACGGTTAACAGAACCCTCAGTGAGGTTTGAGAGGATCCGTTAATAAAACGTAAAAAGTGGTAGTCTTGGTGTTAATGTGGTCTCTGTGTGTGACATAGCTAACAGTAATTGCTAATGTAATATGTCTCGATGCAAATTAGTAACATTTTAAACCCTCTGTTTTATTGCAAATAAATTTGCTGAACGTTACTTTTGTCAAACAAGCAAAAATGGTTTACAGTATTAGTTTGACTACAATATTACGTTAAACTACCTGGACATTTTTCAGGCGGAGGTGTCGTGTTAATCAGCCTTTGTTAAGGTCATTTCAAGTAGTCGATTTTTTTCTGTTTTTTGGTCACGTGTTTGTCTTTCCAGATTTATTTACGATTTTATTTATTGGTATCTTCTGCTGTCTTTGTTGATTTTCTTCATGTGATTGGTCTTTACTTTTCATTCATTTTAATTCAAACCTAAATAATCCCGTTTCATAATGAGTTCGTTGTTTTAATACCATATGGTTTTAAATGGAGAATCAAGAAGCAGTATATCAACACGATTAAAACGGTTAAGAGCTTGCGTAATGCATGACTTAAACAGCCAATAGCTCGTGTAACATCATGACTTAAACGGTCACGGGCTATGAAAGGCCGTTCATGTCAAAAACGCTATAAACTAACGCGTTAAAATTTAACGCGTTAAAATCGATTTTAACGCGTTAAAATCAGTTTTAACGCGTTAATACAATAATTTATCGCGTTAGTGGAGAATAAACTTTTACGCGATAAATTTAGTGATGAAATTTATCCCGTAAGTGCAATTTAACGTTTATCGCATTTAAAAAGAACACTTCTCTGGCCACGGATGTCATAATTAAAATATTTAACGCGTTAATAAAAGCTACTAGCATTTTGTTTTTAACGCGTTAAATATACTTTTAACGCGTTAAATATACTTTTAATGCGTTAAATTTAGTTTTAACGCGTTAAATGCAGTTTTAACGCATTAAATTTAGTTTTATCGCGTTAATTTTAAATTTAACGCGTTAAAATCGCTGTCATACATTGAGATCACTGTTAAAACGTTAAAGTCACTTTTAACTCGTTAAAATAAATTTTATCGCGTTTAAATTGCTTTTAACGCGTAAAATTCAGTTTTATCGGGTTAAATGCAATTTTAACACGTTAAATGCAGTTTTAACGCGTTAAATTTAATTTTAATGCGTTAAAATCGTTTTGATGCCTTCTAATCACAATTAAAATTTTAACGCGTTAAATACAATTTTAACGCGTTAAACTCAATTTTAACGAGTTAAAATCAATTTTATACATTCAAATCACTGTTAAAATATTGAAGTCACTTTAAACGCGTTAAATTCAGTTATATAGCGTTAAAATTGCTTTTAACGCGTTAAATTATGTTTTATCGCGTTAAATACAATTTTAACGCGTTAAATGCTGTTTTAACGCGTTAAATTTAGTTTTATCGCGTTAAATTTAATTTTAGCGCGTTAAAAGTTATTTTAACGCGTTAAAAATTACTTTTAATGGATAAAATAGTGTTTGCTGACCATCAATAGTGCATAATGTTTAACGCGTTAAATGCTCTTTTATCGCGTTAAATATCAAATATATGACACTTCTGGCCAAATAAATCTACAACTTACGGGTAAAATTCGACGACTTAAATTTCGTTTATGTCGAATGTTATATTATTTTCTTTGATTCGGTTTGGTGTTATATTTAACGCGTTAAAAATAATTTTAACGCGTTAATAGTAGTTTTTACGCGTTAAAAAGAACATTTTACGCGTTAAAATTACGTTTAACGCGTTAAATGTTAACGCGTTAGTTTATAGGGTTTTTGACATTAACGGCCTTTCATAACGGGCTAGCGTTATGCATAACATTAACGGTCAAGGCTCCCATAAATCATTACTTAAACGGTCAAGGGCTCGCGTTATGCATAACATTAACGGCCAAGACTAGCGTAATTCATAACTAAACGGTCAAGGGCTCGCGTTATGCATAACTTTAACGGTCAAGAATCGCGTAGTTCGTGACTTGAATGGTCAAGGCTCGCGTAACCCATGACTTAAACTGTCATGGGCTCGCGTTATGCATAACATAAACGAGCAAGGCTCGCGTAATATTTATTTTCCAAAACGAATAAGGTTTTACAAGAAACAAGAAGTTTGTTCCAAGTAAATTAATCAGCTTTATTAAGAGCTTAATAATGACAGAAATGGACTTTTTATTTATTGTTTTGCACGTTTGTATATTGACAAAGTTATATGTGGCATATGTTGGAATTCTTACTTATCGATAACGTTTATGTTTTCCGTTATTGGTCAAATATATCTTTGTAAGTACAAATTAAGCACAAATACGATATTAAATTTGTGCATGTTTATAGACATTATGTTGACTTCTCTAGCTATTTCTGTCCAGAATATCCTTTGCGTATTAAATAAAAATTGTGCTCTGGTATGTTGGGTATAGCCGAAAGTTTAAAAAAAACTTCAAAATGTTACCCTTTACACTTGTATCAAACAGATGTAAAACAGAAAGGAAAATTGAAGTAGGTTTGGTTGTCCGTACGCGTCAATCTTTGTATCAGATGCTTCTTCATTTTACTAATGTTTTTCACGTAACTATGAAGTCGGTCGACTGTTGACATTTCCCACAACAGGTCTGGTGAAGTGTGTGTTTATCGTTGTATCAACACAAAGCAATCCGATAGCATTATGACTCTGGTTCGGTTTATGTTTCTGGTGAAGAATATTTATTATTTTCTGTCACGTGTTGTGTTCTCGTGACGAAAACACTCAAACAAGTACACAAAATAAAACCGACGTATTACATTTTTTCACATTGTACAACACGAGGCAGGCACGTGCTTTTTCGTGTTCCTTGTTCAAAGTACTACCATCTAACAGTGGACCATATACCGATCCTTTTTAATGTATCGAACTGTTTTATTATTAGTATACAGTAACAGTATTTGTTGTTTTTATCGTTATAATTGTTTTTTTTTATAATTTTACACTTGATATCTTGAACTTTCTCGCTGAATAACTATAACAAATCGTCAAAAATTAATTATGTCAGTAAATTATAACGACAGATTATTGAAGTCCCAGTTATTAACTCATCACATACAATATTATATACAAATTTGTCCTTATCAGGGATTGCCGTGTATATGCCTATTTCAACAAATATTTCGTTCTGTTCAATTTACTTAGTGATAAATTAAAGTGTTTCCATGATGAATTCAAAACAATGTTCTAAAAGTTAAATCTAACATCATAAACTGGCGTCAACACCGAGTTACAAGGTGGGTATATGTGTTAGTGTTATTTCGTACATATTCGTTTTAGAATTTCAGGAAAGTTAATGAACGTGTAAAAAAGGAGCAAAGTTTGGATAAAAATGGAATTGCATTTTTAACAGAAACTGCGTTATTTTTTAGTAGTTGAAAGTCTGAAGGTAAATTTGTGTCACGGTTGTGTCTTAAACTATATTATAACATGAAAATATTAATTTCATTTTAAGGTCGAGAATATCTCTGACAGAACGGACACACGGGGGGGGGGGGGGTAACTTGGTATATATAGGGTAATACGGATGTGCGACCCGAAAGGGTACTTTTTTACGTCCGCATGTGTTAACAACGGTGATTTTACAAACACAGTGTTCCATTTACATCACTTGATCATTTTGGTAATGAATGGACTATTTTTTTGTCAATGAGAAAGTCCAGGTAATTAAATATATGACAGGTCTGATTTAATAATTCAATATATGATTAGGTCCCGCTTTATAACGTCCAAAAATATATGAAACAGGGTGCCCCCCCCCCTTTGAACGGCAAACACAAATATTTTGTTCTCCGTTTTGTTTTAAATTTAAACACTAGTAATAATCCACCTAAAAATGCCTTAAAGTTATGTTCACTTAAAAAAACAGCACTTGTCAGAAATCCAAGTTGTTTTATACACTGTAGATGGCTCTATAATTTTCATCAAAGTAGAATATAGTAGCATTTGTTCCGAGCATATATTAAACGATATTCATTAAATGGTCGCAACAAAAAACTCACAGATACGACTAAATTCTTTAATTTCTTAAATATTGCTTTTGAAATAACAGACGCAGATATACATGTCTTACATCTCTACATCGATTATGTCACTGTTTGGTCTCGTCATGCACTTGCAATTCACATTTTGCAGAACACAAGAAAATTAATTTATTGTTTTAAAACGCATTCTCCTCTTTGTTAGTGATGTATGGTGGATATTACATTACCTATTCTGACTAACAAGTGAACAGATTTTGACTTTCTATCGTCGTATGATCCCACGCCCTGTATTAAGCTACTGTACACATTATACAACAGGTTTTTGGGTGTATCTCATTCGGTTTTCCTTTTCACCATTAATCAAGATAGTATATAGAGTAAAATGACTTTGTTTCTACAACGTTTATGCAACAAGAAGAACGACTTTTCACCTCTATTTCCTGGTTGTTTAGTGTATTTTTTGTCCTATTTAGAAATTGCAGTTCGGATAGTTGTATTATCAAAAGTGTTAGACATTTAAAACTTTTGTTTAACTATTATGTGAAAATACGAATTATTTAATTTTCGGAAACATTTTTATATGTAAGTACATTTTACCCTTCTGCTAAATGGCATATCGAGTCAACAGAACACTTATATTGCATGTTTTTCCGATTTTGCGTTAGCAAATATTTTTATATTTTGTCACGTGGTAATTTGCTTTAATTGCACTATTGGGTTTTTTGTATTAACGTTATGCGTGCTTTTTAGTGTTTTGTTTCTTTGAATGAGGTGTACTCCAATTTCATCAACTTTTTTCAGCTATAATCTAGTTTTTATTTTCGGAGGGAACTGGGATACCCATGACCTTTGGAAGGAATCTGTCAATATTTTAAATGAACGTTGGAATCTAGCACACCCCGCCCGCTCTACATATCGAACCCGTAACTGCCACGTTGACATGCACGTTATCAAAAGTAGATAATTAACTACCGTAACTATTTTCTTTACCGTTAATGTGAAACAATTTTGTGTATTATTTCCAAAGAATATCGCACTACTGTTTAAAAACATACTAATCGATGGGCATAATACATGGTACTTTCATTTTGAAAATTCTCCCAGCTCTGTTATTAATTTCTTTTATTGAAGAATTACATGTATGTAGTGTAGATATGACTAAAGGTTGTAATTGATGAATACATATACTAATTTGGCAGTGTGTTCATGGAGAATAACAACGGTCTGACGAATTTAGCAGACAGTAAACATAAGAATAAGTATCAAAAATATCATTATTCATTTGCTTTGGAGAAAAAAGATGTCAAAAAGTAATCATATAGTACATTCATGGATAATTTGCACGAGGGAGATAAACTTTTGAAAATGTAGGTAAAACATTGTTAATGTGATTAAAATCTTAATTTTATCAAAATAAATTAAGATTAGTACATATAACAGATTACATGTACTTATGTTATTAATTTGATTATTTGTTGCTGAACGTCCAGCAAATGATATATATTTATAAAACTTCAATTTAAAATTATCAAAAAAGATGTCGACACTTATAAAACACTTTGATGCAGCGCAAAAGTGAAAGTTACTTTAATATTTAAAGCATTAGAGGAGAAAGTTACTTTGATCATAATTCATGAGGTGAATTCCATACCAGATTAAAGGTCTCATTCGTTTATATCAATTCAACATGTTTGCCAATTATTCGTATTCGATTGCAAACATAATTTGTATACCGTAGTTAATAGATATTTACCCTTTTCATTTATCACATGCACATTGCAAAACTGACATAAATCTGATAAATAATTGACGAGATATGTTATGAACACCTTCCTCAGTGGAGGTAATCAAAATTAACGGAAACTGATGAATGACTCTTTAAACTGGAATAACAAAGACATAGCTAATATTTTCACTATAGAAAAGATGCACACAAAATGGTTACAGGCAGTGTCGAACTATAACTGTAATTTGCATTAGTAAATGTTAATTTCGTAATGATTAATTTTAAAGTTATGATTGATTTTTAAAAAGCCATCTGATATTAATCACCATGCTTGCAAATCGAACCCATGCACATGATCAATAGTAGAAGACCACCTTAACCACTTGGCCACCGAGACACCGACCCGCAACATTTTAACACCGACCCGCAACATTTAAAAACATATAAATAATTAATTATCTAGCAATACGAAATAAATTATATTTATTTTTTTTTTTTTTTCTCATATTGTACATAACAGCATTTTACAATACCGTTATGTGAATGAATCATGGCGGGAGATACTTTCAGTATATACATAATTCGGTTTAATAATTTCGTAAAAAAACATACGACTCTTGAAGTATGAGTTAAACAACATGCAATACACCCTTAAATGAAAATGATAACTTTATGAAAAAGCATCGACGCAAATCCACTCCAATGAAGAAATTCCTGGAACCAGTCGTGGGTACCGACGATTAATTATTGCCTTGCAATGATGTAGAAACAATAATATTGTATTTTATTCAACGTTTTCTGATGTTTATCATTATAGTGACTTATCGTGGTACATAAATGTATTTACTTATCTAATTGATTTGCTGTATCACACCTGATCGATATTGACTGACGTATTGTTGTCAAACAACAATCATTATTAACAAATAAATATGTACAGCAGGTGAAGCATGACCGATTGACCAATAAATATGTACAGCAGGTGAAGCATGACCGATTGACCAATAAATATGTACAGCAGGTGAAGCATGACCGATTGACCAATAAATATGTACAGCAGGTGAAGCATGACCGATTGACCAATATAAATAACATTTATTCATCTTAATCATGATTATATCCAGACAACAATTAGAATAAAAACAATAACTATAAACTAAAACAATAATGAAAAAATATGTTAACTTGACCCTTATAAAACAAGGTATACAATCGAGACCATTTTGATTCCTGAATGAATATAGGTAATAATACGCACATTAGCGATAGATTTTGAATTGGAGTTCCCTATTCGTTAAGCTGCATAAGATTTCTGACAAGAACATAATTTTTAAAAAGATCATAGACCCTTCCCATCCAAATAAGAAAATAGTGTTGATCACTAAAGATGTAACTCTCGTAACAAAATATTATAAGTGCCTTGTAACAAGGATTAGTACTGCTAACTGACTTTTTTTTATAGGTTCCTGGTTGTAACAAGTATAAGTATGGTCAAAAACTTGCTACGCATCCAGCTTACTACAGTATATCGACAGGATATAAAATTATAAGAAGCGGTGATAAGTGATAAGTTTTCATTACCTGCCAGACAAAGTTTCGTTGCTTAATACACAAAATTTAAATGAAGAATAATGAAAATTATCTTTTGACCTACATTTTGTTATGTAGTATTATGCTTTATTACTCATCTGCACAGTGTGACCTTTAAAAATGAACGTTATAACTTATATAAATATTTGTATGCAAAAGTTCGCATATATCAAGTGTTTTACATTCTCTCGAGTCTAGGACATCCGGGAAACCAAGTATTGCTTGATTTTCCGTCACGGTATTGGTTCATTCAAAGAACAGTAATACGTTTTTCTTAGTCTTTCGTTCATAGATGCTGTTTTTAAATCAGAATTAAACATTCAAATATAAGAGACAAACACTAAACTTATGGTTATTGTTAATTGTAGGTAGAGACAATGCTTCCCTGCGGGAAGATCTTGGTGCTGTTGGTTTTATTGCCATTAATTAAAGGTAAGATATAAAATACCAGTGCATACTTTGTATACTTGTTTTAGTACGACCTTGTACAAGTGTAAATAATGAGGTGCACGGGTGAACATGTCATACATACTTTAGTTTTAAATATTTGTTAAGATCAGTTACTCAAAATGGACTATACGAAGAGTAAAACAAGTTTGTGAAGTCTGTCTTGAACTCGCAACCACAAGAACTCGGAGTTCATGATTTCTGTGTGTATATAATTAAATTATTAATTAAAAATAACTTGTAAATGCAGTAAAACACATCGAAAAATTATTTTGTGTGACTGCAATATTATATTGTATAGTTGATACAAATGTAACCGTTTGATAAATAAAGAAGAAATACATAAAAACAACATGCTGTGCTTTCAAACGACAATGAATCGAAACAATGTTTTGTAAAGTTATATGTCGTTTGTTTTAATCACAGTATACTCTTTGTTATCTCAGCATATACAACATTTAGCTCAATGCATGTTTCATCGTCGTAGCTTATATTCAGTCGAAAAAATGTATACCATTGCATCTCTGATTAACAATAAAGCAATTAAAATCTATCCTAAAGACTTGTTTTTTTCTTCGACAGCAAATGTTATTGATTTGAAAGTGATGAATAGGCTAAAGAGGTCAAAATGTCTCCAGCGGCTGGGGGACAAGGCTCTGCTCCCACGGCCCTCTGGCTCAGTATTATCTTATACCAAGCTACGCCAATGCTATTTGCGAGAATTGAAAACTACATAGATTTACGTTACAGCAAGGACAACTATTTAATTTTTGTGTTATTTTATTAATCAAACGGGATATTTGTTACATTTTTTTTTCAATCTATTTTTACCCTAACAAAAATGTTGGCGACATGTATTCAGTTCAATTTAACATAAGAAAGTACAAGTCTGATATCTCTTTGTCTTATTTCCTCTACAAGACCTGCAGTGTTTTTCACAAAAATTCGTAAGTGTAAATCTATCTTTCAAACACTTACGATATATTTTACACTTACGAAATTTTTTGAAATTCACTGCAGGAATGCTTTTCACAAAAAGTCCTAAGTGTAAAAATACATCGTAAGTGCTGACGTCACAATGGATTTTCCTTTGATCTAACACTTAAGATAGATTTTACATTTACGACTTTTTGTGAAATCGTCTATAAAGACAAACTTAGTTATTAAGGTTTACAATAAATTTTACAGCAATAAGATGTTATTTTCAAAAAGGAATTACTCCCCTTTCGCTCGAAATTACGTATTCACAACGCAGGCAGTTTGTATATACATAAATCGTCTTTAATACATAAAAAACATTTTAACAAAGAGCAGAACATCGTGTTATCATGTATACTGTAATGTAAAATGAATGCAATTAGTACTGGTAATCGTTAGGTGTATAGTACTCGACATTTGCAGGGTAACACTACTGATAACGGGATCATTAAAACGATAGACCGTTTAAGAGTAAAAGTAATGTTTTGTAGTATAAAGTTTGAATTATTGCAACACAGATATTGCTTCCGGGTAACGCCCATCTTAAAATCAACAATAAACCGAAAAAACGAACAAAACGTATTATCATAAATGCCAACGTATCAAGAGAAAAATGTAAAATATAAAATAATCTGTTTTAATCTTGACAATTAACCCTGATATATAGTACAGAGTCATTTGGTAAAGTGCAAAATGTTTGAATTATGAGAAATGTTTTCGACATTAGATCTTATCCGTAAAACTAATTATTTTTAATTATGCAATAAGATTGACTCAAACACAGAAACGATGCGGCGTCAATGGTTAAAAATTTTGAACAACATATTAATATACTAAATTGATTTTCCATTGGTGTTGTTCAATTGAAAATCACGGTTATTGACTGGGAAGCTTACGTCTGTAGATTGTTGCTATATTTCTATATTTAAAAGATAATCATCTTTGATCGTTTTATATGAACATTTTACATACCTAGTGTCTTGCTTTTAATGACGTCATCCTCCCAAGACAGGGGTTTGGAATCTGCGTTCGCTGCATCGTGATATCGTGATGATAGATCGAACGCTGACGCGGACTCAGAACCCCCGACTTGGGAGGATGATTGACGTTTATATTTAAAACAACAATGAAATATTTTCATGATATTCTATGCTTTCATTTAAAGTGAACGTTGATTTAAAATCTTAAAAAAACAACACTTACGCATCGTTTGATAAACTTAAGTGGATATGTTCTTTAATTAGCACTGAAAATGTTTTGATAAAACTTTTCTAAATGAACAGATACATCAATTATTTCTACACAAACATGTGCTTCGCTTCTTATACATGAATAAAATTGTACATAGCACTGCAGCAAATATTCAAATAGTTCTTCTTTATAGTGGTATATGATACCCATCTATTTTAATCAACCAACCAACTCCCATTCTACAGTAATGGAAGCGGGACGTTTGGCATGCCATAAAACCTGGTTTAACCCACCATTTCTTTGAAATGCCTGTACCAAGTCAGGACCATTGCTGTAGTTGCTTTATGTTGGTTGTTGGTTCTGGAGTTTGCCGGTTTTTCGGACTTTGATTTGTTGATTGTCTCTTTTTACAGTTTAATCGGTGTTCGGTATTTTAGTTAGCTGTACATGTTTAACACCGGTCCATATACTCCGGCTGTATACACTCTATACGAATTTATGAACCGTTTATGAACCGTTTATGCTGACAAATAAATTACAAAAATCAATCTTAAAAGTATAAGGTTACACAATAGGTGTTTGATAAACCTCTTCATTATTTATAAACAACTCTAGAAAACGTAGAATAAAACACGTTATATGATGGATATAAATAAAGGAGAGATATCATGATCTAAACAATCAATTCCGATTTGTCCTCAAATAATATAAAAATAACACAGAATAATAAATGATCATGACATACCTATGTAAAGTAGTGTGGTTACAGATATATGCATGTTTGAACATCATTATGGACATCACCGCTTTAAAAAATTTACCTGCAAATCTATCACGTGTTACCCTCAGTAAACTTTAAAATCATTATTGTCTTGCCGAAATTCCTAGTAATACTTGTACATGTTATTACACCGAATGACAATTTGCACTCATAAAATTAAATTATTTTTCGTTATATATATATAGAAAGAGAGAGTGTTTTATATGACGGAAATAACTGAATGCTATCTGTTAAGGTTATTTATAGTGCAGCTTGATAATTTATTTCTTGTAATTTCAAAGATTGTAATGTCATTTTTCAATTAAACATTGTTATATATACATTTCAAAATGTTTTGAGAAAGCCATAAGTATACAAGTATGTAGCTTGGTACCTGAACAGATATACAACCTGCAGAAAGTGTAGTCGAAGCAAATTAATTTTATTTCTTTCGATGGTTTTATATGCGGAAGAAAAACTAATTATAATATAAATATATCTACTCAAACGTTTTATTTTATTGCGAATACTATGACAACACTGAAGAAACGCAATTTGCATATTTGCATCGCAAAAGATGAATGACACGAATACATACGATTAATAAGATCAGTTTATGTACGATTTACCGATTTTGGATACCACTCACCATCTTAAATTCGTGTAACACATGAACGTAATGATCCTCCTTTGACGTAGTTCTAATTGTTCCTCATCATTATTGAAGAATCTGGCATAGAACTAGGATACCCTTTCTCGTATTTGTTTTCAAATGCTACGTAAGCTATTGTATACTAGGCAACATCTTAAAGAACATATCTGCAACGTCGATTATATACTTCGTGTGAAATACATCAACCAAACCTCATTTCCAGATTTGTTGATATTTAGAGTTACATAACAATTCATTCTGTGCCCAATAATTTGGCTGCATAACTAATCTCATTGTTTAAAAAAAGTTTATGACATAAGACATACCTCTGTTAAAATTTACTTTATTGTAACCAAAAACGTTTTCCAATATACAAAGCAACCAATATGTTTATAGACAATTCGGCAAATCGAACTCTACAAAGCATTGAAGACTTATATATACGCTATTTTTCAAGTTTTGAATACAATAAACCAGTTTACTGCTACGAGTGGCAGTTTATTGTATTCGAAGTTTTTAATTACTAGTATCAGTAGACATGTTTAGTAGATGTGTTAATTTCTTTGAAAGGAGATCGTAAGCCGAATGGTTAAGTTAGTCATCTACTACTGATCACGTGACTGTCATTATTGAGGTTGCGGGTTAGAGTCTCACTTTATTTTTAACAGACAAGGATTACCTGTTTTTTTACCGAAGGTCGTGGGTTTCTCTGGGTACTATGGCTCCTTTGACAATAAAAACTTTACGCCACAATATAGCTGAAAAACTGCTAAAACGCCACGTTAAACAAAATGCAAACAAACACATATTTCTCTTAAACTATAATTCTTGTAACAATCTAAAACAAAAATGGTCAGTGCAAACAGACTTATATAGAAAGTATTGTGTATGGCATATTAACTAGTACATGTATCTGTTTATTATTATTATTAAGAGAGATTGTTATCATTAAAAAACATTTTAATAGTTCGCCCGAAATAGTTGTTTTCTTATCGTAAACGAAACAGGTGAAAAGATTTATTATATGTCTGGAAGTAGTAAAATTAATGAATACCATGATATTCAGCCTAGATGTCAGGGAATCTATAGACCATCCCGGTAGTTTGAACACCCAGAATAAACAGTTTATTTTCGCCAATTATTCAATAAATGTAAGATAATGATATCTAACGGTCTGTGCAATTAATGAAAGCAGTTTCCATATGGAACAAAAGCAATATAACCAACATAAACATTTAGAAAAAACTCATAAACGTTGTATAGAACTTTATACATACTTACAAACAGAGTTTCCATGAATTCTTTTGAAGCATAAAGTGTTCTGATATTGAATTAATTCATATTGTAAACATGGCTTAATTCTGACGAAGAAAAGTGAAACGTGGATTTTAAAGGCAGAAAATGTAACTACTTTACAGAATAGTAAAATTGGAAACATAAGATTGTTACTTGACAAGTGCTTTGTACGTCAAATATTACATACAAGGAGAGATATATACCGAAATAACTATAAATTATCTGATATATGCACTGAACTATTTACAAATTAAGTAAATGTTTATTTTATAGAAATGACTTCATTATCAAACCGTTAATAACAGACCTTGTGCTTCTGAAGTAGTTGAAATAATGACAAAAGGTTGCTTATAATGACACTGATGTAACTAACTAGAAATGATGTATGTACTGTGTCACCTTCAAAGGACAGTGGTATATCGGATACAAGATTTAATAAATATAAATCATTTGCATTAAACAAACAAAGGAATATTTTAAAATGAAGCAGATTTTTCGAATGCGTGCTAAAAATTCAATTTTCATAGTCGGTTAAGATAATGAAACTGTTAATATTATTGAAGATATGGAGTAGTTTAATAGATATCGTAAGTTGTTCCCTTAGCATTCAACTGTCGACCAATAATATAACGTTAAACATATATGGAATAAAGGTGACATCATCAGTGCCAGGTAAGTTACAAGTAAGGGACAACACAATATAATGTAGTAGGGGACATCAAAATAATAAAAAAGGGAGCACTAATAATGCTAAAAATATTGATCTTATATTATCAAAATGTGCATGCATTATAATTATAGGCAAATTTTAAAATGATCTGTAACAAATGTCACATTTAGTATTGTTATATAGTTATCATTAAATACATTTAACAACTGAAGATTAATTTAACTTGATAAAATTTGACACTGCGGTCTTATTACATAAAGTAACACTACTAATAATGTAAATGTACGAATTCACTAATATATGAATGTTTAAATGCAATTGTTTAAATGTTTATTTGGAACAGATGTATTCCTATTTATTTAGTCAGATATGGATATAATTAAAAATTGTAGCTATCATGAATTAATTGATCATTATGGAGTGTCTGTTACACAGATGGAGACGATTATTCTTAATTAACTTAACTATCCCTCCTCCCATTCTTGACCAAACACAGATTTTTATTTAGGAATATTTAAAATTCTGAAAAGGGTTTAGAGTATAACCTGTTCAAAAATTTGAAATTTTTATTATATTTTTTTCTCACTTTAATATGTTACAATTTAAACGGTATACAAGCAACATGACGTCATGGAACGTTTTGAATATTTACGGCCTAATAATAGGTCATGAGACCAATGCATGTTATTTTGTATAACCTATGTTGTTTCATTTGAATTGGCCAATCAGATTTCATCTTACAAAACCAATTAAATTATTTACCAGTATAACAACAGTTGCCACTATTAAAGCAGGATATTCTCACCGTCTTGAACACCTGATACATGTATTATTCCTGTGAAAGAAGTGGTTTGCGTTAGCCATAAGTTTTTGTGTGTTTTGCACTGGTTCTATTCACGAGTTTGCTCTTAGCCGAACAGTGGAATTTGTCTTGATTACACATCGGTTTATTCTGATTTAATTGCAAGGGATTTCCTCTCTCAGATATTTATAAGTGATGTTCTTTTAACTGTCTTTTAAGAAATAGAAACATTAAACGTGTATGTGTATTTTATGTATTTTATGTATTTAATTGAATGAAGTATCCTTGATTGTTGTCAAAATGTATTGACTTTCTTCACTGCTAACGTCAAACAAATTATTACTTAAATAATTGTAACTCATATCTAACCCTAAGTACTTTTTTTATTGTAGCTTCAACGTTCAGACAGTTGATTCTAACAGTCCAGCCGTATCCAGCTCTGATCCATGTAAATGCTCCACCTCACACACCCGTTCTGTCTATAACTGGGTACGACAAGGCAACCGGCGAGCGTCTAGAACAAGTCCAGACTACCAACACAGCGGATGCCCAATATTTTACATTGCAAGAACCTGTTCCAAACGACAATAAGTGGTATCTATACTCAAAAATGTTTATGGACAAGCCAATCAATTATATTTTTAGGTTCCGAATACTTGGTACTCATAAAGGTACAGTTCGTGACAGCGAAGTCGTTATAAAAGTTACCAAGCCTAACTTATATCCACCTATATTCGAGAGTAATGCGTACGAGTTTATAGCTTACAGAAAATCTGTTGACCTTAATATTAAAGTAATTGGTACTGTAAAGGCAAACGATGCTGACTTTGAATCATATAATTCCAAGTTTGATTATTTTATTTTTGACCAACACGTAGCAGGGTTATTTAGCGTTGACTCCAACGGAAAAGTAATCATCGTGTCCAAACAGAACTTTCCAAGCTATCCTGATTCCTATACTTTCTTTGTTGTGGCCATTGATGGTGGATCTCCACAGAAAATGAGCAACACGACAATTCACGTGAAAATATCAGATATACCACGTAGGTATTAATATTAAGTAAAAAAATCACTCACAACGTGATCATTAACTAAATAATTTATATACAAAATTTAAAAAATGAAATATTATAACACACAATATTTTAGATTAGAAATAAAGCATTACAGTAAAATGATTATATAACTAGAATTGTTGACATAACTGCGAAAAATACAATTAACACCACAAAAAAAAACATTTGAGATCAAAATGTAACATTGCAAGAGAAAAACAACTTATTACTATCAGGGGAAGAAGATGGTTCTGTTGAATAACACGAGTATTTGTTCGCTTCTATAATGTGTATCAAATGGAAAAGAGCCATGATGTTAAATGTATACTAGTGTCTTATACATGTATAATTATAGATAGAATTGTTTGTAATGACTTTTCATGGAAGCGTTTAATGTTTACGTTTTTCACAATTGTTTCATACGCGGAAGGTCACCAAAACAAAATTAACAGCATCGAAGAAAAAAATCAGTTTTTTTTAATATTAATTACAGCTTGCTACAATTGTATTTTGCTATTGTTAACTAATACAAAAGTAAAATCTCAAAAGTATATTTGAACCTGTGTCAATTGTTCGAATAAGGTTAACAGAAGTTTTACTATGATTACAATACACGATATTTTAAGGTTAAGCCATGTCATGCTGAAGAGTATTATCCAAAACATATGTCATCTTTTTATATGGACGTGTTGTACCGGTCAAGATTATTTCACTGAAACGGTCTGACATCACAGACAAAGTAAACTAACGTCTTCTTAAAGATTAACTTTATTTTAATGTTATAGCATCTTCGGCTGTTGCCACCATACCGTATTCTTGCTAATAAACTAGAAATAGAACGAGTTACATGATGTATTGACAACTACGTTAACTTGTTGTCAAAGATTAATTAAACATTATCTTAGTTAAATGATTTATTTAAAAACCTGAATAAATTTGTCAGTAGTTTTATTTGTTAGTTCTTATTAAATTTTGCCGGAAACCTTGTCTTTTATTTGATGAATGTGGTATTTTTATAAGGTAATCTACCTTTATTCGACAAGTAAATTTAATATCGACAATTTCATAAGTTATATAGCAAAAGAAGAATTATCAGTTTAAGATATCGGAGGCGTTTTTCAGCTTTTCTTCACAACGCCTTTAACATTGACAAATTGTCCCGGTTAACTTGTGGCGTTATTGTACTGCGGAGTTGATAATGAATTGCTAAAACATAAGTCGACAGGCGCTTTTGATGTCTGGATATAACCCGTAGTCATCTTTTCCGTTCAGTTGCATGTTTTTGTCAACATAAAGAATTTATGGTCGCTTGTCCGGTCAACAGGAATACTGTTATTTGTCATTCAGGAGTTTATTAGTGTTTTTTCTTCGTTATACGTGTGTGTATTAGGACAACTGATCGTACCGCTAGGTTAATATCATACATTGTAGAGACTTAAAAGAACCGGATATCTATTAGTCTGTCTTTGTTGTTAGTAGCAGCACTAAACTATTTAAAATTTGATATAGCTTGTACAATTATTTCACGATGCTATCACTAACTCTTACATTTTACTTCACACTAGCTCCGGACATATTTTGTGTATCTGTGGAGGGTGTCAGTGCTAAATTCTGCTGGAAAGATCCAACAAATGGACAGTTTGTCAATAATTACCAGCTACAATTTACCGTAAATGACAAAAATATAACGACCCGTCCGGTTGCTATCCATGGTAAACAGAATGAAATTTGTACTAGTGTCAGTGGGCAGCACATGGAAAGGGCATATCGGTTCACTGTCCAGGTCTTCAATGGCACTGATCAGAGTCCAGCTAGTGTACAGAGATTTGTAAATATTTCTAAGCCAGGTAAGTGTTCTACTTGGTCAAATACATGTTGCTTTTAATTCTACAAATGAAACGAAGGAATGGTTTTGCGGGTTATCTATAAATAAAGTTTTTACACGACGAGGGTTTTTAGGCAACAAAATAGCTTACAAACTGTTGACGAGAATTCCAAAATTAGCGAAATTACCCAAACAGTTTGTTTGTTGGTGTTCTTGCTGCTAACAAACAACTTTCTTCTTAACCCAAACAATACCATGTGTGCATACATTAACAATTGTGTCATAGTAACAAACCTTTCTAGAGTATCGTAGGATGTCCTGATTAGGTATACGAGTGAGAAAATGTTTTAATGTAGATCGTTCTTGTCATTTCTGACAGTTTGGTATTTACTTTCATGTTCGAAACATTCATATTGAGATTGTAAATATATTTTATTCAAGTACACAAGAACATATATTTATTAGGTTAAAGTTACTACAAGTATCCTTTGATCTTCCAAATAATTGTACATTGCATCACGCTACAGAAATCTATTTGATCGGCTATATATTTGTTCACTTTTATTCGTGATTCATCGATTTCTGCCTAAATTTTACGAAAACACATTGTTATCTGTAAGGGATAGGCCATTAGTTATGTGCGTGGTCATCCCCTTAAACATTTTAAAAACTCATCTAGACACTTTCATTAGTATAACCTATATTTAAATGCTGATTAAACTACATGTACGTAATTCTGTACTGTAATTTACTACAAACTAAGTTCAACATTACGTGTACTTCATGGAAGTACGTTTAAAAGTTAACATGTTTGCAGTAATTACTTTAAGAACATTAATTGTTTTTTATAATGTAAACTAACCATGTCAGTTGTTGCACTATGTTGTAATTTTGTTATATTACTTTGTGCGAGTTGACAACACTAAATATTCGAAAATCAAACGCTTTCTCTTCAAATTGTCTATCAAAACGATACCTGCATGATTCTGGCTTTTACAAGTTGTTGCGTTCTTAGCGAGCTCCTTTTATTTATTTTTGGTGTAAAAATGAACGTCGAATAACTTTGTCATTTACTTTTTGTACTATTGTTTGATTGTGCTTCTTAGAGCGAAAGGTACGGTTTAGCGTTTAATATCCGTGTACGTCCAACTCCTAAACAATTTCTGCTAAATAAAGATTTACAGATTAAGCCTTGTCGATTCTAGAGCAGATAACACATATTTATATTTTATTAATAAACAAAAATAATTTAACAAGTCACAACAAAGGAAATATAAACTTAGATGAAAACCATAATGTCAGGCGCCACCTCAAACACCAACATATTATAACGATAGGACAAATTAACAATGGGTAGGAAAGACTTCTGCATGGAACAATTACTTCTCATAATTGTAGAAGAGTTAAACCACGTGATTGATACTCGCATAATACCACAGATCGTGGGTTTTCTCCGGGTTCTTCCCCCGATAAAAACTGGACGCCATGATATAGCTGAAAAATTGCTGAAAATGGCGTTTTATATCATTCAAACAAACAAACAAACATACTCGCATAACAGTATACCAACTCGTATCAATAAATAATTAGACTGACAAAGTATTATAATGTTTTCTTAGGGTAAGTTGTGCTCGACTCCATCCTTATCGGGAAAGGTTCAATGGATCATGCCGTATGTGTGTGATTCTTGTCGGTTTTTACTCTTAAAATAAACAATATAGCTAAAAAAATCGCTGAACGATAAGTAATGACACTTTTAAATAAACAATCCTATATATAGACACGTACCTTATAAATCCAATTAGCAAACTTACTTGTCATTTTAACAGGTCTATATGGCGACTGCTTACATTTTAGCAACTGTAGTATTTGGAAACCTTGTAAATACGGTAAATGTCTAACAAAGAAAGACATGTCATATGAATGTGAGTGTTTACCAGGCTGGATTGGAAGAAACTGTACCGAAAAGGATCCTTGTTTCCCATCTCCTTGTTTGAATAATGGACAGTGTATTCGTCAGGAAGATAATGGATTTCAGTGTAGTTGCAATTCTCCTTTCTTTGGAACATATTGCCATTTACAAGATAGCTGTATTAGAAATCCATGTTTGAACAATGGATCTTGCCTGTCACAAGCTGATGGTACTTATCAGTGTTTCTGTCCATCCAACTTTACAGGAAAACACTGTGAAGTACGAGATCCATGTCGTCCAAGTCCGTGTGAAAACCTTGGCCTATGCCACAATGTCACAAGTACTGAGTATATTTGTTCTTGTGTACAAGGATATTATGGGCACCACTGTGAACAAATAAACCCTTGCGAATTAAACAGTCCATGTAAGTGGGGTTGGTGCAACCATCTTGATGATAACCAGTTTAACTGTACATGTAATCACGGAATATCAGGAAAATTGTGTGATATATCCGATGCTTGTCATAATAATGGATGTCAAAATGGCGCTACATGCGCTCCTTTGATTGGAGAGAACAAATTCAAGTACGAGTGCAAATGTTTGGACGGATTCTACGGTGATGAGTGCCAATTCTACAATCCATGTGCCAGCAATCCTTGTCAGTTTGATGGAACTTGCCACAAACTATCCGCTACTACTTACAGGTGTGAATGTAAAAAAGAAAGATACGGTGACAATTGTCAGTTCGTGGATGGATGTAAAATTCATTCTTGTGGAGATAATATGGTTTGTACAAATATAACTACCACCGGAAATATTGAATGTGAATGTAACTCCTCACCTTGTAGAAATGGCGGATTATGTAAAATTGGACAAAATTCACAGCTATTTTGCGAGTGTACGGGTGGTTTTAGTGGCCGCTTTTGCGAAAGGTCTTGTAAGAACGATCGATGTCTGAATGAAGGCACTTGCGAATTAATTGATGGTTCGTATACGTGTGTTTGTCCAGATAATTTCTTTGGATCCCGATGTGAAAAATATGAGTTCTGCAATGCTACTAGAATGTGCATCAACGGTGCTCGATGTGAACTTACAGATGAAAACTATCATCATTTAATAGTGATAAACCAGACAATGACGGCAAATGTGACGAATTGGTATATGTGTTCACATTGTCCACTCGGATATACAGGTAAGTGCACACATATTTAAAATATTTTAAAACCTATTGTGTAGCAAATGAAATATCTAGCATGAAAGTTAGCTTCAATTTAGTTTCACTCGATGCTTGTAGTCAGTAATGCAAAGGTTAATTCTTTAGTTATAGTGGCAACAATTGTCTGGTACCAAACTGAACATTAAAAATAGAAAAGATAAATTACCTGTTAACAAATATAGGGTACAATCCTAGTGATTTGCTGCTCTTTTATTCTTCAAAATCTTGTTTGTCGATTAAAAACTTGTTATTTTTAAAATAATAGTTCCACAGTTGATAATTTAACACGTTATAGCAATTAAAATATAAACAACACTATCAATAAATTCAGTTAAAGCAGAAGCACGAACTAGGAAAACTGTGAGTCATGCTAACTAGTTAACATCCTGTAACACGTTGTCAAAAAATAAACAGCAATGTGCAAACCCACATCTAATTCCATCAAAATGTAAAATATCTGGTGCACAATGGCCACGTGTGACGAAATTCGGTTAAATTTAAATTAAATTACCATGCAGTGGTGTAGGATTAGAGGGGTTAACGAATAGTACCACTATGTCAAAGTATAAATTTCGCTACGGGAAACCCAAAATATCATTCCGATCAAACTGTGAAAAAAACAATGGCAACATACGACAGTTTGATTTTAATTCCATGTAGTGGTGTAGGAGGACTCGCAGATTCAGAGATGGGGAAACCCAAGTGGAACGGAAAGACGAACACCCTCATTACTATATAAAGAATTTATTGCAAACAAAATAACCTAATTGGCTATAGCAATACAACATTTGAACAAATTATATAACATACAAGCATATATTCATAGGTAACAAATGTTGAAATAAGATATATAACAAATTGCAAGTATGTATGGATTTGACCAGTATGGATCTTATTTTCGCAACTATAAAGGTTGCTTTATAAAATCTATAATAATACAATGTACCACCATCTTTGCATTTTTGGTGGGGGGGGGGGATAAAATAAGACACACTTTCAATTGTTGAAAAGATTCGGGCAAGAAACATACACTTGAAAATAAATTTACGTGGTTATTCTGTGGAATTTAACTTCGCATACTAGTTTTTTATGAACCCCAATTTACACCCTTAAATATTTTAATGTTTAAAGCAATGATTTGTCGTGTGCACTATACGGAACTAGATTAAAAAAAGATAAAGGAATATTATATCAGTGTTAATTTCCTATTTTTTGTTTTCTTCATATTCTTGTATTTGTAGAACTAAAACGTGTTTCTGACAGATACACGTGTTTCTGATACATTTTTTGTACAAGTTATTCTCACCTATAAGTGTTTAGACGACATTAATTGTGTTGTATTGCGTGTGACCAAGTTTTATTATTATACCAGTGAATATAATTTTACTATTACTACCAAGAATATCGGAAAATGTATATTAATGTATTAAATTTTAAAGTTAGACTTTATAAATGACGATTTTTTTTCTTTTAATTATAACGCCAAGTAAGCGATACACGATTTTGTCCTGATGCATTAAAAAAGAGAGAAAGACTTACAATGTTTGTCAAACTGTGTTTACACTTTAGCAAAAATAATTTTTATATTGAAGATGCTAGCTGAGGCTGTTTTGGAATTTTATAAATAAATCGAAATAAATTATCATGAAAGTGGACATTAAATCATTAGGAAAATGTAGACATTGCTGGTATGGAACAACACAGATTCATACTTTAAAAATGAAATTGCACATGAAAAAGGTATCACCATATAGTAGATAACCCCACCTTGTACTAAATAAAACCTAAATACAACAAATATAGTCTGATGAATTAAAAGAAATTTTTTTGTTTATTGAAACAAGATTGACATTATGTAAAAGATAAAGCACATAAAATAAACACTTAAAGTAGTAGAAACATTGTTTAGGATGTTAGCAACAACATATATGTTTACAATATTTGTTTTCTACTTGATCGATTATACAACAGATTGATATGCAATCATTTATATCTTATTAAGTTATTAAATTAAATCCGTTACCATTTAATATCTTTTAATTTAAAGTCCTACAACTGTTAGAGCTTTACCGACGAAAGAATTTTAATATTTATTGTTTACTGGAGAATTACATGTAACTTAATGTTGGACTGTTTTTAAAACGCCACCCCCACTAGAAATATCGAGTTTTGTCTAGTTGTACAACTCATACAAAGCTACAAATCAGAACATGAAAATAGACAATAAACAAAATATTTGTATAAGCTCCTTATATTCATGACATTTTCTTAAATCTAAATTTAACGCATGCTCAATTATTGCTGGTACATAAACTCTTAATTCCTTTAATGAAAGATTATATTATCTATATCGTTAAGTTATATGGAAAGAAAAGTGATATAATCTACACATCGTTTAAAGTAGGCGATTTTTGCGTTGCTAAGAATTGTAGAAATATTCTTTTTGTTTAAATCTGGTTTCACCAGGTATGTGTATCCATTGATTTTTACCGTCTTCTGCTTTTCATGTGCTAGAATATAAAATAAAAGTACAGATTTAAATTAAATGTATGTTATAGGAATAAAAACTAGTATCTAAAAGTATTTGATTCGTGTGAAAAACATTCAAGTGTACAGTTAAGAAAAAAAGTAAAATATGCATAGTAGTAAGGGGAATTATTCTTCGCCTGGGCTGATTATTTTGGTATCAGTTTCTAGAACTTTCTGATAAAGTTTGCTAAAGTTATTTTAAAATTATCCCCAGGTCCAAGGTGTCTAGGATCGTTTATTAAACAAAATCCAGGGAAGTGAAACTCTTGAATCAAATTTCTTATATGTGTCACAAGCAAACAAATTTTTATATGACAATAAATAGTATTATTTAAAAATTTTGCTTAGTAAGAAAGTTGTTATAAAATTGTTCATCCATACCTGATGAAGATATGTTAATCTATTTAAATATTGTGGATTAATTTAATTTCGTAGGTACCGGGACATTTTATTTCTTTGAGCGCTGAAATTCTTGGTTTGTCAGTCACAAAATCTACAAAACTTTTGAAACGACTAATAATGATGAATAAATCCGAATTCTGACGGATCTTATTTAGTTTAGATTTTTTACTAATCAGATTGACAATATACGAAAAGTATAAAATATGAAAAATATAAGTTTTACTCGTAAAACTATATACATTCTGTAACGACTTTGTACTGTAACGTCAAAACAGGAACTACACGATATTTACAATAATTATGTTATGATCGTTTAGTGAACACGTATTTCCGTCAATTAAACCATGTCAGTTGTCACGTCTGTCACCAATCTTCGGTATAATGATAATACAATTCGCCTTTCAATTGTCAATCAAACTTAATACACATCTTTACGGACATTATGAATGCTGTACAAATTAGGTCAATTTCTCACATAGTGTAGAACAAAGAAACAACAATTATTAATGCGTTAATGTTTTACTTTTCTTCTAGGCATAGGTATTACGCAGTTATCATATGACTTTGTATTTCTCGCGGGTGTAGACTAACACATTTTTCATACTTGACATCCAAAAGAAGCAAACGGTTAAACTTATCATCAGCTTAATATTTTTAATGAGATTTTGTATTTAAAAACAAAACAAAAAACAATGATAAAATTAGGCAACAATAAATATAAATATCTCAGTGAAATTTTTAAAAACATCTAATCGTCGTTCTAAACTAACTTAGCATCATGAACCATGTTTATTAAATATAACAGACACACGCTGATAACAATTTGGATTGCAACATGGGTATCATTTTCCCCAGTACGAATTCGGAAAGGCAAACAATTTAATAAATTCTACATCGTTATAGCTATAAAATTAATTGAATAACAATTTGTGTAAACATACGTAAAAGGTAAAAAAAAAAGTTGATAAATTATTGATTGATACATAATTTATAATTCGCTGACAGGAAATAAATCGGTAACAAATATATGTAGAATAGTATACTCGTGTCAAAATATATATGTGATATAAATTTATGTTGATCGAAGACATTTATGTCATTTCAGCCATGTTCTATTACCACATTTTTCATTGTTGTGGTTAGTAAAAATATGAACCGCTTCCTGTTTGTCATTTTTAAAATGCCTGTAAATTGCAAGTTACACAGTAATAAAAGCTTAATTTAAATTGTCTAGTCTTGACTGGTAAAATTGTATGACATGTTAATCTATGTTTAAATTAACAAAGATAAATCATATAGTAGAATCATGCAATCTTTAAGTCCACTCAGTATTAAAGACTTTTTAATAAATGAAACAACAAACTGCAAATGACTCCAAGAAGACATAATATTTATAAATTTATTGATATCATTTTCATAACTATTTTTAATATTATTTTCTAAATAATTTCTTATATCTGACTATTTCGAACAAATAAGTGAATTTCATCTTTCAATACATTTTTAGTATACATTGGACAATTTCAAGGAAATGATCACTTATTCTCATTTAACTGATGTTTCTTCTGTTATCAAAGTTTGTTTATAATATATCATCTATGTTATATTCAGTTTTAATTTTACTATATATATATATATTTTATTTTCTGGTGTAAGTTTGTTTAGTTAAAGAAAAAAAAACCATTTTACATAGTTATCTTTAAAATTTTTGTTTAATTTCTTTGTAAAAAAAATCTAGTTTTTATTACAGTAAATATTTTTAGTTCTATTTCCATATTATTTGAACTGCATATATTATGTAAATCTCAAAACCAGGAGAATGTACCTTTATTATGCGGGGACTGTGATAATAAGAATGCATTATCTAGCAAAGGATTACTAGTATGGTTAGGTATTTGATTGACTGTATTTTAATAAATGTATCTATAGGATATTGAGCTAATTCAGCTCTATCTGCTGTGTTTACAGACTGTTTACTAAAACCTTATGTGTATTTACACAATTTTAGATTTAGTTTTTCAATGAAACTAGTATCAATTAATGAAATTATTCTCTTCTCCCCGTTTAGATGCTTAATAATATTTTCATAGAAGTCCATGTACCAAATTTCAGAGTTATAATTAAGGTTAGTTTAACATGTGAATCAAATAACGTTTTATAAATACGTATTGAAATATTGTATGAGGTGTAGATATTTGAACTTTCCAAACATTACTTTGTTCCTTGTTTGAAATTTAAAAAGAAAATTTAAGTAGTAGTTGCCACGTAATTGTTATAGTCATAGGGATATAAAGATAAAAAACGTTCTTTTCAATTCATACTTAAAATTTACACCAACATTTAACATATTTTGACCCCTTATTTTTTCCAAACTACTTTAGCAGCTTAGGCGTATAATGTTTACATTTCACAACTTTTATGCTAGATCCTGCGATCGATTTTATTAACTGGCATAATGGTTGTACCTAGTTTCAGTAGTTCTTTAGCCGTCACCATGACTTAAATAATCGTTATGGAAATCCATCTCTCCAATACGATCAGATATATTTGCTGATTCATAGTAGCGGATTTTTCATAGATATGACAATGAGTAACTCAATGGGTGTGTAATTAGATACACGCACTGCTTACTCTCACGGTTTTTATTGGGTATATAAAAAACTACTGTATAAATAAATTTCTAAATTATTTGTTTATGTAACTACCTTTTCTATTTAACATGTATGTTTCTTTAAAAAGGTGCTCGTTGTCAATTTTTAACCGATCCATGCGACAGCAATCCATGTGGTCCTGGAACTTGTCAGAAAAACGGAAACAGTTACATATGTATTTGTCCTGATAGTTCCCTACAAAAGAGATGCAGCAATGGTATGTAGAAAATTTTGAATCCATCAGTATTGTTGGATTTTTTATTGGCAATAATTTTATCCTTTTTTCATAGTGACCATTGTTACTTCAGAGGAAGGAACTGACAACCCATCCATTTAATTTGTAAGCTATATTTATGATGGTTGTAAATGAACTGCAATTATACAAAGATGTGGTAGAATGAAAACTTGAAGAGGCATATTACTAATTGCGATTTGATAAATTGCATAACAAACATTTGTTCGATTTATTGACAGATTTCTGTCCAGAAGACAACAAGTATAACGACAGAACTGGACGATATTCCTGGCCTAGAACAAAAGTTGGTATGAGGGTAGAAATCAAATGCCCTCATGGTAGTACAACAATAATAGAAGCTATAAGGCAATGTCGATTGGATACCAATGGATTGCCAACCTGGCTTGCTCCAGATACCTCAAACTGTAAACAGGTATACAATCTTACCACACGTCTTCCCAGTCAGGTTTACTTTAGCTATTAAAGAAATACATAAATAGTGGTCAAAAGTATCAATCATGAAAGTTAGGCATATAAATGACGATTTATGTTGTTAGATCTACAACTACTTGAATATATTTTATCTATAATATACATTATAGATTGATATTGACACTGAAGAAGGCCATCAGTTGGTCGAAAATTTTGTCATATTTATTAATATAATTATTTTATAGTAGAAACATCTTTATAGTTGTATCGTTGCATAATTCTCTAGACTTATATATTATTTTTTTGTTTATGCTGTATCGTCATGTTGGCGATCCGATACTTAGTAAGTGTATTGGTTGGTAGCTTCCTTTAGACTTTATATATATATATATATATATATATATATATATATATATATATATATATATATATATATATATATATATATATATATATATATATATATATATATATATATATATATATATATATAATTGTCTATTTATATATGCCCAACATCTGATTGTATTTCAACATTGGATCTTTAGAAATGCACTAAAGATACATAGTTAAGATAAATGATATTTATAAGTGTCTAATGAATTAGACACTTATATATATATATATATATATATATATATATATATATATATATATATATATATATATATATATATATATATATATATATATATATATATATATATATATATATATATATATATATATTCATACAGTAAGTTTTGTTTTAAACAAAGTGCTAAAACAACAATAAATAGTTTTTGATTCATACTTAATTGTATTGCCTTTATTAAATTAATATTCTTTGTCTCTAGCTTATTGTTTTTATGGATGTGCTAAGAAGAATAACAAAGTCAGGTCGCATTAGTGTTTATCCTGAAAATTTTATTTTTTAAAAGTTGTCACATTATTAAATTAAATTAATTAAATATATGTGTGCCGCCTAATTGTAAGTTGCTTCACTGCACACTAGCAACAAAATTCAGAACATCCATAAAATTAACACAGCAATTAAAAAAATAATTTGTTTATTTACAGCTCAGTGCAGAAGAAGCTGATATGGCATTGCGCAGCCTTGTCCAATATACAGGCGATGGTGCTCATTTGACGTCACAAGAAGTAGCGAATGTAACCAACCAGCTTGAAGGTCTTGCTGCATATGCTGTTGAAGATGTCAAGGTTATTATATAGAAAATGTGTATTTAACTTGGACAACTTTTTGCAAAACAGCGTTTTAAAGTTGTTAAGAAATCAAATCAAGCAATAATAAATAAATATTTGATTGATTGTTTGATTGGATGTTTGCTTTGCGTTCAGCGAGCAGTATTTTAGCTATATTCAGGACGAGAACAGAACAAATTAACAAACAATTAATCAATTCATGAAAGGTGAACCAGCAGGCAAAAATTTTGAATGCCACTGGAAAAGTATGGGTAGGGGCGGAATATTTAGCCTTTTGTAGCGGCTACAACGAGCCTGCTCTTATCGATATCTACAAAAGAGGGACGTGCTGGGCAGACAAGTGGGTCGATGACTGTGAACCATCACAGTATGGTCCTAGTAACAAATAAATAAATAAATAAAATTAAAAATGCCCATTTTCAGATCGCCAAGGATATGACGGTGGTAATCAGTAATCTCTTAGAAGCAAGGGAATCCGTATTGATAGAAAGTAACCACAAGAATCATTCAAGTGAAAGGTAACAAAATATAAGTAGATAATACAAGGACTGGCAGTCTTAAGGACAGTCAAAACAACTAATAAAACTAGAAAAATAGAGCAAAAGGGGAGAATTAATGTTCCTTTTTTAAATGTTTGTTTCTTTACTTTTTTCAATTATTCAAACATTTTAGTTAAAATATCTTAATCCAACACAACTAGCAACACATCATTCAATAATTGCTTTATTTTTTAGATTAGTTGAGCTGTTACACGAATACACATCTGGCGTACCAATGAATTCAAACTACAATGCAACCATCGAAACAAAGAATATCAACATAATGGTCGTCAACCATTCTTTGTCGCACGACAATAAAGATTTCCACTACCGACCATACCTTTCTACTAATAATAATTTCGAAGAAGTAAGCATTTAATGAAATCTACTCTAAATATATTCAGAAAATTCGTTTTAACTGTTTGCTTTTAGTTCTTTATTTTCGTGTAAAGAAATTAACAATTTCCCTACTTTTTACACAATACAACTGTTCAGTGGCATCTTTAGTAAAATGCTTATTATTTTTCTCAGGGTGGAATAAGTATGACGGTGCCAGGTGAAGTGATGAAACAAACTCGGGAAAACAATGTAAGACTACATTTCATTGCGTACCGAACTTCTGCGTTCTTTATAGCGGAAGATGCTACTGAAGAAGAAGTAGTTCTTAAACAAAGAGTGGTCACAGCAGAAATAAAAGGTCGAAACATTGAAAATCTCTCTACGCCTATTAAATACAGCGTTGTAAATATTCAGGTAATAGTTGTAGTGGGTACTTAACAGTACAGTTACCTTTTATTTTATTTGGGTTTCATGTAATAGTTGTAGTGGCTACTTAACAGTACAGTTATCTTTTATTTTATTTGGGTTGATTATAAGAATTCCCCAAATTAGATAGAAGGCTATCCTTTGTTTGTATGCCAAATATTGAGAAATATGAGAAAAAGAAGGGTTGAAAAAATGCGTTGTAAAGCTAATTTTTTAAATTTACAAAACTTTCCATTGTTTATATATTTTTTGCAGCTAATTACTTTGGAGAAAAACACCATTGAATAGAATTATATGCAAGTATTATAACCAAAAATCGTTTCATTGTTTTGAATTCCGCATAACATAATTGAATTTTAAAATTACTGAAACTGCAATTTGATGTTTTAATATGGACAAAAAAACTACTTGCCGATTTGTATGTATTCATTTAGTCATGTTTTTTCTTGCGTCTAATTTAGGGTGACAGGAATCACACGTGTGTGTATTGGAATAAAACAGGTAAGTTATTATTTTTTTTTCTAATGCTTATTTGTAATGCTGAAAACTCGAGTTAAATGAAAACGTCTTTATTATATAATTGCAGATATATATCCATGTGGAAATAAGAAAAACCCAACTTTTTACTTTTCAGTTCTGTTGTTCCGAGCAGATAACACAATATCACAAATTCACAAAACATTACATGTATTGAAAGTTATAGACAAAAGTAAAAAAAGATGTAAAAAGGTTTAACAAATTATCTAAGACTGAATATAAATACATGATAATTATTTGTAAGTGAACCTTAACATAATGCTTTTGTTGTCACCTCTAATTCTTTATAATATTACAGGCTGGTCGACCAAAGGAGTATATACCATATCTACTGGTGGTAACAGAACAGAATGTCATACCACACATCTGACTAGTTTCGCTATTCTACTGGTAAGTAAAATAGTAAAAAGATGCGCATCGTTTCGTTAGCTAACTGTATAGGAATTAAACATATTATTTCATAATGACTTTGGTAAACTGAAAACAAAAATAAAAAAAATATTAGAAATGGCCAAACGTTTTTATTTTAAAGCTATGTTTTTACATTAAGTTGCATTTAAGTCTACACTTTATTACCAAAAAAATACTTCATTCGAGGAATACACATTCAAATTACAACAGAATAAAGAAACATTAAGTATATCTTCTGATTGTGTGTCTTGGTAATGAAACCGATTAATTTTATATATCCACTTGTACTCTTACTTTAAACATACAATTCAATGTTAATGTCATCCAAAAGTTCAACACGGAGCCAGAGACATCTACAGACTCGAAAAATAGATGAAACTTATTCTAGCCATTTATTAGCATTTTTAAAATAAATTCAATATTTTAACATACCAATAAAAACACTTAAAGCTGGTTTACATCTATTCTTATTTTTGTTATGTAAAATGAAATGTTATGTTGTCTAATATTCTTGTAATCTATATTTTCTAAATAAAGTTTCCAGCAGCCATATTTAATTTGTTTACGTCCAATACTTTAAATCAGAAAGAATATAACTTTTAACACCCGATTGTATTAGATTTAAGCCAATTTAAAGCATCGAAGTTTTAGTTCTTCGCGTCATGTAAATAAGTAAAGTCACTGGTTTTTAATGACGATTATTTGCCTAAGTGACCAGCAACATTTCGCAAAATTCTTGACATTTGCAACACGGGAACCCATGATTTACCTCAGTAAATCTTCACATTTATTATACGTATTCTCTAAGTGTTAGGACATTCAAGTGATTGTTAGACTATTCTTAAATGCATCAAAGACGAAATCAGATACAAACTAAGTTATGAGCTATAATAAAACTAGTTGTAAAACATTGAACATTTCTGTCCGGCTTTCAGGACCCTGTTCCCACATATACACTAGGAGATGTTCACGATAAAGCTATGACGTATATCTCCTATATTGGTTGTGCAGTTTCCATTTTTGGTTTAGCTGTGACGATTATTACATATAGTATGTTCAGGTATGTCGCTTTATATTCTAAACATACGTAATTAATATGTTTGAAATGTGTACTTTTTAACAATTTAAAGAATTCAGTTAAAGCTGAAGTAATTATAGTCTTTAATTGTATTTGTTCATGTTTTATTTTTGTATGTCATGGGGTCATAAAAAGCAAGCACTCTAAAATAAATCAAATACCCAATTAGTTCAGTTTTTAGTTTAACATGTCGCGTTTTACCTTTTTAGGTCTTTAAACAGAGAAAGGTCAAGTCGAATTTTACTTAACATGTGTGTGTCGATGCTATTGATGAATGTTTCATTTCTGATGATGGCTGAAACTACTAAATCTGAAAGTAATGCTCTGTGTACTACCATTGCAATATTGCTTCATTACTTCCTGTTAACATCATTAATGTGGATGTTAACTGAGGCCATCAATATGTATCACGCTTTGATAACAGTATTCACAACGTATTCATCACAGTTCATCCTCAAACGATGTATTGTAGCATGGGGTATGTTTTACGAGTATTAGAGCTATAAAATGTTGATAATGTAAAATTATTTGTAATAGATCAAACCTAAGTAGAGTGTATTTAACTTTAAGTTAACAAAAATATAGTAGAGTGTATTCGACTTTAAATGAACTAAATCTCAGCAGTATTATAATCGTACTATATGCCATTCAAGAGTATGCTACCTTTACATACATTTTTAGTATTAAAATAATAATTGATTACATGTCTTCTAAATGTACAGCTAGTAATATATAAATCAGATTCACCAACGGGAAAACAATTGTGTTCATGATACAATATGCCTACTTAAAAAAAATATGCAATAGTGGTCTTCATTCTGCAAAAATGCATGGCCCTCTCACGTATGATTTGCCATGCTTTCCATATCGAGACCTGAAAACTTCCTTTGTCGAACACCACGAAAGGGGCTGGACAGTTCTTCGGATAGAGCACTGGAAACCCACCCAGTGTCGTCACGGGCGTATAATAATAAAATATCGATGTGGACAAATAATTCCACACTGAAAAGTACCTTTTGTAACTAATTACTTGTCGTCATGGCTTAATGATATTGTAGGTGTACCAGCAATAATTGTTGCAGTAACTATGGGAGTCAACAAATTGGACAATTACAACTCTCAAACAGATTTGTATGTATATTTATACGGTCTAGTGTTATTTGTGATAAAGATAATATAATAAGATTGTTATGTGAACATTTTAAGCTTTTAACATATAAAATGTTTTGAAAGTTTTTGTAATGAAAAATCATTTGATCTAATTAATCTCTGCTTTGCTTCATAATTTATTATCAAGATAACAAACCATCAAGCAAGCTAAGAATTTTAAGAGAGATTGTTTTGTGTTCATATTATATCGTCGACTTATAAGAATTTTATTGTTTATTCTTAACTCAAAAACTTAAAGGTTGTTTCCATTAAACATTTTCTCCATCAGTCATGTAAACTGCATTAAATTATGAAACTAAGATTTACTAATTTAGAGTGAGTTGTCTATCCGATTATTTTGCACGTATTGTCAGTAAATTTGATATGAGGGTATTATGTTTGTTTTCAGTTTAAAATTCCTACTATTTAGCATCCATGTCTTCATTTGCCATTTCTTTTTCAGTTGCTTTATCTCGCATGCCAATACAGTGGCATTCTATATTGCCTTACTCGGACCAGCTTGCTGTATTCTCATCATCAACACTGTTGTGTTTACTTTGGTTGCCAGGGTCATTTTAAAACCAAAGTTCAGAGGTCATCCAAATGGTGGTAAAAGGGACACAGTTACACCAACACAAGTGCGTGGCGCATTTACTGTCATGGTTCTTCTTGGAATAACCTGGGTTTTTGGACCTGTTGCAATCAACGAATCAAAAGTAGTGTTTAATTACATTTTTGTAGTCTTAAATTCTCTGCAAGGATTTTTAATATTTGTTTTTCGATGTTTGATTAATACTGAGGTGCGGCTATCCTGGCTGTACCTGATAAAGACTGGAAAGTGTAAACGAAGAAGAGGTCCAGTGAAATCTACAACAGAATCGTCATCATCTAAAGCGTTTCATGACTCCAAAATGAACAATTGTAGCACAATAGACAGTACTGTTGACACAAATAGTCCTAGCACTGGACGGGTGTCTTTTCCGAAAAGTAACGGAAAAGAAAATGGAATAGGTGAATATGATACAAACAAAAACAAACACGACTTAGTATTAAATAATTTCACATGAGTTTGATAACGACCACATTTGTTGACCTGAATAGTCTGTCTCAATGTGAAGTCCGTTGGCATTCGCTTTTTCAAGAAATATCACGCTGGTGGAAGTGAAATGGCGCAGAAATGCATAAACAGCTTTGTTCTCCTGGTATGTCACTACAAGAGGAAAATTGAAAATATAGTAATACTTTACTTAGCAAAGAAATGAACCGCAATTTGAATGAATTAAGACAGTCATGAAAATCTTTTAAAAAATTGGTTTTCGTGTTTAATTTGATTGTTTTTTAAATGATGTTTTTTTTAGAAATGTAGAACATATGTTTTCGCTTATATTTGATTTTAATATTTGGTTGACTTACTAGTAACAATCACATGTCCTTGTTGTTTCATTAGAACTTAAAATTAAAACTTAATATTATTGAACAAAAAAATCTAACGGTCAATGCCCTGTGGTTTTAAGCAATATGTACCTAGTTTACTTAGTTTTTTATGTACCAAAGAAAAGACAGTAAAAAAGCAAGGGTGCACGCCTGCAGACCCATTACTCAAATTAAATATCTTAAATTCTCTAGTACACGTCCCATCCCTGCTCTGTATAGTTATTGTGTAGACGAAGTCCAGATGGTAAGCGAATCTCAAATCGTCTAATTGCCGAGATTTTCATTATAAAACTTCAAATATTCTTTATGCCTGGCAGATATTTCAGATAAAGATATTACAACCGCAACCATTCAGACAATTTCTTTCATTTCACATGTTGTTTAAATACTGGTGTAAAACAATACAAGTGTAAGGCCTAAATTGATGCAGTATCGTCATATTGTTTGTGTGTTGGACCAGTACGCTAATATTAACATTTCTTTTATAACCAGTCTTTGTTTTTGCCACACAATTTAAATCATTTTTGTAAGCGTTTTTTTTTCGCGTTCCCTTAAGCATGCTTCTATACGTTCGTGTAAAAACGGTATAAAGCTTCTTCGAGATGTATTATATCAATGCGCTACATAAAAGAATTTCACTTATTTTATTTTAAAGAAAACAACCATGAAATGGTTGTTATAATGCGGTACACACATTCATTTATATTGTAGTAAAGAAATTCTTTTTTCTGTGGTTATCGCGCCTTTTGCAAACACACACACACACACACACACTCGTTTAAGGAATGATATTGGCTGTTGGTTCTGGAGTTTCTCGGACTTTGATTCATGGATTGTCTTTTTTGACAGTTTCCTCTGTGTTCGGTTATTTTGTTATTTCGTTCATACATCTACTGTCAGCTGGTATTTTAAGTAACAATATAAATTGATTAAATGTATTATTGCAACATAATTTGACTGCTAAAATATTAAGTTTGCATATTTATAGGAAATGAAGAATCGTACTTGTCTTTTTTGCATGCATTAGTTTTACTATACAGACCACCCATGATTACGACATGAATACATTTAACAAAAAAAAAATAATTCAATGAGTGAGGTACATAGGTTTTGTAATAAAAATTTAACGATTTTGTTATGTGTGAAAAGGACGTTGTATTTAAGCAAAGTTCAGCCTACTTCTTTAATTCAATTTTGTATTATTATTAAAATAGGTTGCCAAAACAAACTATCCTTTTCCCCAATTCACTGACTCTATCAACAAATTATTGCTTAAACATTAACAAAAAGCGTAATCTGTATTTGAGTAGTCAATATTATATTTGTTAGTATCAATATTATACAAATCGGTTGAGAGCTAGATTTTTACAATATCAATGGTTATATATTTAAGTCCCTGTGTTGCCAAATTGTGATATATTGTAACGTTTGTTGTTGTCCTTAAATAACTGGATCATTCATTTAGCTTTCATTTTTTATATATTGATATAGATGTAAATATGCTAATTAGTTTTAAAATTAGTCTAATAAGTTATCTGAATGCCGAATTTGCCACCTGCACATTACATTTTCGTTTGTTCTGTAATATATATTCCATTATTTGAAAAACACGACATTTTTGTAGGAATATTTTATGTTTCATACAGGCATATCTAATAACTTTCTTCCATCATTTGATAATTTAATAGGTCATGTTTTAGTTAAGAGTAAAAGGGAAAGCAGTATTCTATTAGAGCTAGTCGTTAAATATACACAAATGAATATGAAGAGCATAGAACAATAAAACCAAAATATGCCCAACTGAAAACCAAATTATGACTACGATCAACATATAACTGTGATAAGAAGAACCTTAGGGTTTTGACAATTTTGAAATTTACACAAACAATTTCATAGCCTTGATGTTTTCTTCAACACAAAAGTGTTGATGCCGGAGCGGGCTAACCTCGGGGAATTAAAACCACCAGGAGCGCTAACCATCACAGATGTTCAATATAGAATCCTATAAATATGTTGTTAGAATCAGTGCTGTTTAAACGCTTTTTGTTGTTAAACTAAAACAGTAACAGGTTGAAAAGGTTTCCTTCGATAGATCATTGGTATTCCAATAAGATGTTCTAAAACATGGATTGTATATACCTAATTATTGTTATGTGTTTTTGAAAACCGGAAAACAGTATCTGAAAAAAAAAAGATTTAACAATTTATCAACTTAAATTAATTAAAGTGCATTCATTACCTAATCTTATTCTTTTTACATATGTGTAGATTTTCATATTTGCCTATTTCAGTATTTACATACTTTTGTCCACAAATCGTGTTTCGTTAAAGTGTCTTCGACATTCTCTATAAATGAGTACTGCTGTATAGCGAGTTTTTTTTATCTTAACAGAATACTTATTTTCGTTTTTTGCTTTTATCATGGTTTCATAACAAAGTTTATAACTGATTCAAATAACCAAACATAGATTATCATAATGACATGATACCTTGGTGTTTGCACATTTTTACCATTTAGAACCGAATACAATATTATATGTTTTAACAAATTAGTAAAAATATTTTTACCTTAATTCAAGCAGGGTGACATTAAGTCACAGAAATTAAAAAATTTAAATGCCACTGATACCATGCAATTCTTTAACTTCTGTTCATTACATCTTTAAAAATAAATGTTAGAAGCATTGGAAACTTACATCTAGAATGCCAAGTTCTTATTGTTATTACTCTGTTAATCTGTCTTTCTATTCATTTTCGTATATTTTTTATAAAAAAGGTTTTAAGATTCCTTCACAATTATATGAATATTCTTGATAAAAATGCGTCACTTTTTGGAAATGGTATTTGGAAGTATGTATTTTTATATCTCAATGTTGTCATGGGTACAATTTGTCTACGACGTCCTAACAAGAAAACAAAACGTCAATCTGCATTTGAACAAGTAACTAACTGTTTTCTTAGCGCAATAATGTTTTAGACTTTTGTCTTTTAATGGACAATATTATTATATATTGTAAAATATTTTTGATATTTTGTTCATTATTTGTATTATTTTATAAAATAGTTTGGATATATGCTGCCAAAAAAGTTGTGTCAATATATCACGAAAAAACATACTAGTATTTTTTAATGACAAAAATGTTGTTTCTGTCATGCTATTCATTTCTCTTAGTAGCTTTCATCATGTTAAACATATTTAGTGTGTATTTGTTATCATGATTTCTGATAACCTAAATACAAATTATTCAAATTGTATATGGTATGTGTGTATATATATATTCTAGTATTTTATTGCATTGTCATTTTCATTTACATTATCATGAATAAAATTTGTTTCAGATTTTAGGTCATGTTTTAAAATGCAATAAACTGTTTCATTATGATAATTTTGCTTTTGTTTAAATGCCTAAATGATTAAAATCGAGGACAAAAGAACAAAAGCCATTTATTTCACTTTATTTCAAGTACTACGAACATTCTTGTGTAATTCTTGAGGTTATTACTAAGGGTACTTATAGATCCATTCACTACCAAACGTTAATATAACAAAAGTTATAAAAAGACATTTAAGCGACATCTTAGGACATAAAATATACTTGTTTTCTTGTTCGTTTACATCCTCACGTAAGGGTTTCTGTGTCTACATTGAACTTGTTTATTTCCTGTCTTGGCGTCACAATGAGAGAGCTTCGCGCATCAATTTAGATTATGTACAACTTCCCAATTATGTAACTTTTTACGATTAAAGCTACATTTTCATATATTTCGAAGAGACCTTTTGGGCAACACATCTGTATTGCCCATATATTTAAAAATCCCCCCTCCCCCCCCCAATCCAACGTGAATCCGAGTCTATTAACCTAAAGTAAGCTGGCACCACGATCCGTTAGTATATGTAGTAACAGAAAGTAACAGAAAACGTGTAATTTGATTGCTTCGCCTACTGTTATTATAATGAAATGTTTAAACTCCAGATGCGATCGTTTACTCTCACAAATGCTATGGCAACAATCTAAAGTTTTAGTAGACTTTTACATCTGTCGGATTCAAAATAGTAGCCCGATTGAAATTTGTATCAAGTTGAAGAAAAATATGGTGAACTCATAAAGCGTTCCCGCGCAGTTAGTAGTTTGTAACGCAAGAAATTGCAATGTCCACGAAGTATAACTTCTGCACTTCTTCAATTATATGTGTGGTGCGGTTTACAAGAAGCATGTACAGTGAATATCTTAGCGATAGATATGACGGTTATAGTAAAATTCAATTCTCATGTAAATGACTACTGTTGTTGGGCAGTCAACTATATTATAGCGGTTTAACGAATTAACCAAAAAACAACAAGGTATAAAGTGAATGACATGCACCGAGAGGTGGCTATCTAGAAGGGATTATTCTGAAAAGGCAGAACATTCTAAGACCGATGAATGACGGATGTACAGAAAAACAAAAATGCCAACACCGGAAGCAACAGTTGGCGTAAGAGTCATGTTCAACGTGTTTAAAAGGAGCAGTGGCTATGTAGACAATTTAGATGAATCCTAGTCAACTCGTACCCTACCAACTCGTACCTCTACCTACTCGTGCCTTTGCATTATTTGGTAAATAAAAAGTTACACAATCTGACATATATTTTAAAATAGATGCTTATGCAACACCAGTCTTTGGTACTCTATAGGCACTATACAGTTATAAGAAATATCTTAAGCATTTAGAGTTAAACGCCACTGATGAGTCTTGAATAGACGAAACGCGCGTCTGGTGTAATGAGTTAGTCACCTTGGTAATTTTGACATTTTGTTGGAATATTTGAGCACCAAGTAACAGCGCGTACGCGGGTGGCGGACGGGAAAGCCATATATAGAAGTTTCAAGTTCAGTTGGAGTGAGAAAGTTTAAGATCAATATGTTATGACTTACGTTATTTATTTTTATTGACACTCAATGACTAAGCCATTCATTGGTCAGTCTGTGTCTATAATTTTGACAACAAAACACCTTCATTTGTATCGTTGCATAATCTTCTAGACTTATAAACAGTTTGTATTTAATTTAGGCTTCTTGTGATGGTCCATTCAACTGACCACACTGCCGCAGAAGTTGGCTGGCGGCTAGAAAAGAAATCTCACAACTTCAAAAATTCCGCCTGAATGTATTTCGTAGCGGATCTCTGCTTCCGACTAAGTTTTGGATTCTGTAACCATTTTCAGTTGTGTGGGTAGAAGAGCAGCTACTTCTTGTACTTTTAGAACTAGCAAATAAAAAGTCTTCTTCTCTTCGCCGGATCTCTTGTCAATGTGACGACGCCATCCTTCAACATCGTTGTTCGTCCTTGTGGGTTGACGGTAAAACGTCAATGACTCGACAAGCAAAACATTAGTAATTAGTAATCACATAAGTAAAAACTTGAAATTCACAAAATGGCGACCAGAGAAAAATAAGGGGTCGTTATTTAAGGACAGTTAATAATAATAATTGGATCCCTTTCTTTGAATTTAATTGTGGAAAAAGCAAAATCTATTAGCAACTCATATACCCAAGCCTAAAAAGAAAGTTGTTCTTATTAACGGTTGCTGAAATATGCACTGCATTTGTATTGTTTAGAAACTGCAAAATAATTGTAAAAGGTTAGAATATTTTATATATATATTTATCTAATATACAATAAATATTTTTATTTTTAACTAAATTAGAACATTCCGTACAGAATATTCAAATTTACCGTATTAAAATGCAAAGGTACGAGTTGGTCAAGGTACGAGCTGACCTGCACCCATTTAGATGATGTGGTCTTACCTCCTCTATGTTAAATGGCCTTCGAGACAGTCAAACTTCTTTCAAATCTGTAACTGCATTATTATCTTGATTACAAGGTTTTTCGTATTTTTAGATTTCTCTTTCTATAATAAATGTATTTATGGGAAATAGGGGCACATTATGAAATTTGGAAGTGTTCCCATTTTTGTTCTGTTGTCATACGTTTGTACATGTTTAACATCTAAAAACCTTTTGGCAATCAGAACAAAGCTTGGTATAAATAATCCTTGGAGGTTACCAACAACACTAACCATAGAAAATTCTTGCCCATTCTTTCCTGTTCATTATGTATTTATATGTCACCCAAAATGTCGGCTAGTTATTTGTCAAGTTACAGGTACCCATTTGGTGTAATCTAACATTTTTTCGCACACTGTAAATACGAGTACGGTTTGTGTACTTATTCAGGCTTCAACTGAAACGTGACGAGTTTGTATTCGGTATATGAATATTAACTATCGAATTACGATCGTAATCAAAGTTATTAGTTACCGTAAATGACAATAAGAAAGAGGTTACACAGTCGAGCTGTTCAGGGTTTATACCGTAAGCTTGATCATGTAATTAATAGGTCATGTCTGAACTGTTTTCACATGTAGATGGGTACAGTATTACACGCCTGTCCACAGTAAAGTCTATATAAAAAGCGTTAGAATGGGGAAAGGTTAATAAATTCACCGTTAACTCAGAAAAGTTTATAAAAAAAGAATCAATAAACAGCTTACATCAGTCACGTTATCTTCCCAATTGTTATGAAAATGTACTTTGAAAGTTCATATTAAGGAACTGCTGCATTTTTAAATTCATAATTTTTTCTTCATCACAATATGCAATTCTTGCTATTTACCACATTAATTTAATAAAAGGTGATGCTGAACCTTAAACTTCTATCACTACAAACTAGCATGTAGACTGATGGATAGAAGGTCCCAATAAGGAGTAGGCTATATTTTAAAATTTGACAGTCCACAGAGATACAATTTATCACAATAGGTGCAAGTCAGAAACCCACGGCCGTCTCAGTGGTAACAAAACAGAACGGACGTGGGTTTCCGACGATACAAAGGGTGCAATCACATAGTGTTCTGTGCATTTCTTTAACATATGCTAAAGAAAGAACATGTCAATGGGTCAACAGGTAGAAATGTTGGTGCTAGTTTAGTATTCTCCGATAGCGCAGTACATGTTTTTATGATGGTATAAATGTGTTGTAGTTTATTACATTTTTCTATACTACGTGTATATGCATACAGGAACCTATAAATCAAGTTAGTTATACTAGTCCCTGATGCATGGTAGAACTTATTGTTCATTAGGAATTTTTTACCAGAATAATGTTACTTTTGGATACATTTCTCGCCACTAAATGCTAATGAAAGTTATGTTTTTTGACATTAACATGGAAATAAAAATAAGAAAGCTATAGATGTTATAAAGTGTTGTTTATAAAGTACTGTTCAACTTAATAGACTATAAACATATGAGGATCCACAACATAACTTGTTCCACAATTCAGTATACCATCAGTTGTGTTTGTTTACACACTAATAAAAAGAAAGTTTTTTATAAGCATTAGAATTCTGCAGCAAAATGATGTGGGGGAAACATTCCATAAAGAGTTTGAAGAGATCAGGTGTACTTCAATAAGTTATGTAGTTTCAAGGATCCAGTTCAAACCTGTAGTAGTTGATAACATGAAATATGTATCTCTTCTGTAAAATTTGCTGAAAAATGACCATGTTCCAAAGCCTGGAAAAATAAGAAAAAAATACTAGAATTATTCAATAATTACAGTGCACAAATTCAATTTGTGACCACACTATAAACCCGTGTTTGCACTTCACACAACCAGACACAAAATTGCAAAGAAACTTCTTGCCATATAACCATAATCTCATTTATTAAGGAAAAAACAACAAACAAAATTTAATCTAAAATATTGAATAATGTGTCCATGTGACACAGATGCACCCACTAAATCAAGTCCCAAACAGGAAGTAAATGTCCGACAGGTCTGAAAGTCGCTTAGGGCATACAACTTGTGATGATACTAGATATTACTAGAATTATTCAATAATTACAGTGCACAAATTCAATTTGTGACCACACTATAAACCCGTGTTTGCACTTCACACAACCAGACACAAAATTGCAAAGAAACTTCTTGCCATATAACCATAATCTCATTTATTAAGGAAAAAACAACAAACAAAATTTAATCTAAAATATTGAATAATGTGTCCATGTGACACAGATGCACCCACTAAATCAAGTCCCAAACAGGAAGTAAATGTCCGACAGGTCTGAAAGTCGCTTAGGGCATACAACTTGTGATGATGAACCACCCTCCCAAATTTCAAATTGTTCTCTGAGAAAAGCTTGACAGAAACTCATATGGACGGACATGAGTAAAACTTAATTCCCCCAACATGTCGTCACGGGGGCATAAAAAATTATTAATAATGTAAAAACCTTTTATTTTTAAATGGACCTTTTGGCCTCTTTTCTGTTGAAAGTTTTTTAGGGGAGAAAACACTAATCCAATTCTTTAAGATTTTCTACTAAATTTGTTATTTTTAAAATTTTTTCTTAGCTCTTTTACCTTAAGTGGAACTTGACCGACATCATATATATCCAGAATCGTACGTGACAGGCCTATGTTCTCTCAAAATTTCATGACCTCTTTAAAACCTTCCAAGAGAAAACCAGCTTCCGGGGTAAACCCCACTCTAAAAATAGCACTTTCTTTTCAGAAAATCTTGGTATATAGGTCATGAAGTGAATGTGTGACATAAAACATACTAAACACCATTAGAACAGAGCAAGTTATGACTCAAAATTTCTCCAATATATTCACCTTTCAGAAAAACGTTCATTCATTAAAATCCATTAGTAGTTTTTAATATACACTAAGATAAACAGGACTATTTTGTTTGTAAGTACTATTTTCTTATATGTTCTAAATTTGATTGGTCCCCTTTAGTGTCTTGACACCTTAATGTTGAAAAAAAAATTCTAAATCATGTTTTATCAATGAATAGAAAAAATCCCATTTCATATCACAATGCAGTGCTTTTTTCATAAAACAATACACTTTACATATTACATAAATACAATTTAAAAAATATTTATTTATTATATAGTATATATAACCATAGCGAAATATTTGCACAAGTAAACAACACAATTGTTCCTGATTTTTTCAAATGAGCTTTGGTGAGATCTCCTGAGACAAACATTTGGATTTGTCTGTTTGTATGCTACTCTTGTAAAGTGAGCTAATTAGGTCTCCTGAGATAACTGCCTTTTTTTTCTGAGGTAATGGTGTTCTTTTGTCCAATCTTTCATGATATATCATTAGCATCAAAAGGGAGCACCATAACTACTGGTTCATTTGTCAATGGAAATAGGTTACAAACTATGTGAATCCCCAGATCAATAGTTAGTTAGAAACAAAGTCATTTGAAATGACTAACAAGTTTGAAATTCCGCTGAGAAATGATCTGGTCATCCATGTATATGCTAATTTCATCTTGCCTGTACAAATACAGATTCCTGAGGGAATAATCCAACATCCTCTAATGTGAGCATAAAGTCCATGTAAGACAACTGTCGTCTAGGAAAATTTGTGACCAGTTCATAGCGTTCATTACTAAATCCATTTTCAGCAACAAAAAGTACTAGGGCCTAAAAAAAAAGAAAAGAAGAAGTGATATTACATTTTGTGTAGTACTTAGAAAATTGTTTGCTCTCCATTAACACTAAATCTAGTTAGCACAGAATCTCCTGGATGGTATCATAACATTTGAGCTTATACACATGTACTTGTACATACATGTATCTTTAAATCAAGGTCAATAGTCATACAATTATTAAATATTAAGATGTAGATAAACATCTGAGGTAAAAGTTTACACCAATATTGAAAAAATAGCAGTTGCAATTTTTGAAAACAAATTTCACTAGATTAATAATAAATGTTCTCTGAAGCAAATTAATTTAAAATTTCAATGTAGTAGTGTCTTCCCAGGGACCTCCACCATAAGCTTTTATGGAACAGCTCTTATTGACATTAATTGTGCAAAATAAAAAAAAAATTCTAATTACAAGAGCTTTTCAATTATTTTTTGCAAACATAGTTTTATATATTATTACTCACACTTGTTAATGTTACAACAACTCATCATTTATTTATTTTGTAAATGTATATTAAGTTAGCACTTAAAAACTTCTATAGGCTCTTGGACTGTACATATTTTTATTAAAAAAAAAACCATTCTGAAGGATGTTTATTCTATTTTAAAAACTAGAGGCTCCCAGGAGCCTGTATCACTCACCTGAACCTGAAACCAAACAACCCTTTTTTATCCAGCTTTTCTTTGCTATAAGGAATTGCCCAACACTTCTGGAAGTCATTAATTTTGACCTTTTAAGGGAAATAACTCCTATAAGGAGGAGCTTTTGATGCTTAGAGGGAGAAGGGAGGTTCACTTCAAATTTGCTGTTTCTGTTATAGTTTTTTAACTATCAGTCGAAAACTCTCTGGACTCCCCCCCCCCCCCCCCATTTTCTATTTTAAGCCAACGTAGCTATGTAGGTAGTCAGGTGTCATGACTTGCACAATTTCGGTAGAGGAAGTCCTAAAGATGATGTGTGCAAGGTTTCAAAGCAGTCCTTTAATGGGTTAAAGAGGAGAAGATTTCTTAAAATCAAGTAAAATTGATTAAAAATGTTGAAGGAGAATAATTCCTAAACAGTTCATCAGACAATCTTGACCCTAAGTCATTTTTGTAGCCCTCATAGAGCAGAACAATTAAGCAATGCTAACTTTTTCTCTAGTTCTAATAATTTTTAAGATTTTGAGGCAAAAATGTCAAAAATAATCAATTTTGACAATAAAAGGGCAATAACTCCTATAAGGAGTCCTCATACACGTCAAACCAATGGAGTGTTTCATAGAGCTTTTGATGCCGATAAAGGCATGTCTCTTCGGTTTTCCTTTATCTGTTACACTTTTTTAAATATAAGCCAAAAACTGTATTTTATCCCCCCCCCCCCCCCAAAACACCTCTATTCTATTTTTAGCCATGGCGGCCATGTTGGTTAATCTGCAGCCATGGTTGGTGCAAACTTGGTTGAGGACATTTGACGGATGATGTGTACATAGTTTCAAAGCAGTACTTTCAGTGGTTTCAGAGGAGAAGATTTTTAAACTAGAGGCTCCCAGGAGCCTGTATCGCTCACCTGAACCTGAAACCAAACAACCCTTTTCTATCCAGCTTTTCTTTGCTATAAGGAATTGCCCAACACTTCTGCAAAAGTCATAATAATTCCTATAAGGAGGAGCTTTTGATGCTTAGAGGGAGAAGGGAGGTTCACTTCAAATTTGCTGTACCTGTTATACTTTTTTAACTATCAGTCGAAAACTCTCTTGACTCCCCCCCCCCCCTCCCCCATTTTCTATTTTAAGCTAACGTAGCTATATAGGTAGTCAGGTGTCATGATTTGCACAATTTTGGTAGAGGACGTCCTAAAGATGATGTGTGCAATGTTTCAAAGCAGTCCTTTAATGGGTTAAAGAGGAGAAGATTTTTAAAAATCAATTAAAATTGATTAAAAAAATGTTCAAGGAGAATAATTCCTAAACGGTTCATCAGACAATCTTGACCCTAAGTCATTTTTGTAGCCCTCATAGAGCAGAACAATTAAGCAATACTAACTTTTTCTCTAGTTCAAATAATTTTCAAGATTTTAAGGCAAAAATGTCAAAAATAATCAATTTTGACAATTAAAGGGCAATAACTCCTATAAGGAGTCCTCATACAACTTCAACCCAATGGAGTGTTTCGTAGAGCTTTTGATGCCGATGAAGGCATGTCTCTTCGGTTTTCTTGTATCTGTTATACTTTCTGAACTATAAGCCAAAAACTGTATTTTACCCCCCCCCCCCTTTTCCATTCTATTTTTAGCCATGGCGGCCATGTTGGTTAATCTGCAGCCATGGTTGGTGCAAACTTGGTTAAGGACATTTGACGGATGATGTGTACAAAGTTTCAAAGCAGTACTTTCTGTGGTTTCAGAGGAGAAGATTTTAAAAAATCAATTAAAACCGATTAAAATAAACAGTTCAAGGGGAATAACTCTTAAACGTGTAATCAGACAATCTTGACCCTAAGGCAATTTTGTAGCCCTCATAGAGCAGAACAATTAAGCAATGCTAACTTTTTCTCTAGTTCTAATAATTTTCAAGATTTTGAGGCAAAAATGGCTAAAATCAACAATTTCGACAATTAAAGGGCAATAACTCCTATAAGGAGTCATCATACAACTTCAACCCAATGGAGTGTTTTTTAGAGCTTTTGATGCAATTGAAGGCTTGTCTCTTCGGTTTTTCTGTATCTGTTACACTTTTTTAAATATAAGCCAAAAACTGTCTTTTAGCGCCCCCCCCCCCCCCATCCAATTTTTAGCCATGGTGGCCAGGTTGGTTAATCTGCAGCCATGGTTGGTGCAAACTTGGTTGAGGACATTTGACAGATGATGTGTACAAAGTTTCAAAGCAGTACTTTCAGTTGTTTCAGAGGAGAAGATTTTAAAACATCAATTAAAACCGATAAAAAAAAACAGTTCAAGGGGAATAACTCTTAAACGGTTAATCAGACAATCTTGACTCTAAAGTCATTTTTGTAGCCCTCATAGAGCAGAACAATTAAGCAATGCTAACTTTTTCTCTAGTTTTAATAATTTTCAAGATTTTGAGGCAAAAATGGCAAAAATGATCAATTTTGACAATTAAAGGGCAATAACTCCTACAAGGAGTCATCATACAACTTTGACCCAATGGAGTGTTTTGTAGAGCTTTAGATGCTGAAGAAGGAAGGTCTCTTCGGTTTTCCTGTATCTGTTATACTTTTTGAACTATAAGCAAAAAACTGTATTTTGACCCCTCTGTTCTATTTTTAGCCATGGCGGCCATGTTGGTTGGTCTGAGGCCATGATTTGATCAAATTTGGTAGAGGGCATTTTACTGATGATGTATGCAAAGTTTCAAAGCAATCCCTTCAGTGGTTTTTGAGGAGAAGATTTTTGAAGAAAAGTTGACGACGACGACGACGGACGACGACGGACGCCAAGTGATGGCAATAGCTCACATGACCCTTCGGGTCAGGTGAGCTAAAAATCACTTAAAACCGATTAAAAAAAACAGTTCAAGGGGAATAACTCTTAAACGGTTCATCAGACAATATTAACCCTCAAGTCATTTTTGTAGCCCTCATAGAGCAGAACAATTAAGCAATGCTAACTTTTTCTCAAGTTCTAATAATTTTTAAGATTTTGAGGCAAAAATGTCAAAATAATCAATTTTGACAATAAAAGGGCAATAACTCCTATAAGGAGTCCTCATACACGTCAAACCAATGGAGTGTTTCATAGAGCTTTTGATGCCGATGAAGGCATGTCTCTTCGGTTTTCCTGTATCTGTTACACTTTTTTAAATATAAGCCAAAAACTGTATTTTATCCCCCCCCCCCCCAAACACCTCTATTCTATTTTTAGCCATGGCGGCCATGTTGGTTAATCTGCAGCCATGGTTGGTGCAAACTTGGTTGAGGACATTTGACGGATGATGTGTACATAGTTTCAAAGCAGTACTTTCAGTGGTTTCAGAGGAGAAGATTTTTAAAAAATCACTTAAAACCGATTAAAAAAAACAGTTCAAGGGGAATAACTCTTAAACGGTTCATCAGACAATATTAACCCTCAAGTCATTTTTGTAGCCCTCATAGAGCAGAACAATTAAGCAATGCTAACTTTTTCTCTAGTTCTAATAATTTTCAAGATTTTGAGGCAAAAATGTCAAAAATAATCAATTTCGACAATTAAAGGGCAATAACTCCTATAAGGGATCATCATACAACTTTGACCCAATGGAGTGTTACGTAGAGCTTTTGATGCCGATGAAGGCATGTCTTTTCGGTTTTCCTGTATCTTGGAATTTAGATCGCCACAAAAAACTCAAATTTTGTAGAGGACCATCTAAGGTACATTTGTGCAATATGTCAAATCAATCTGCTAAGCGGTTTGTAAAAAGAAGATTTTTTAAATTTCAGCCAATCAGAACCCATTAGTTGCCCTGGAAGCCATGTTCAATTTGCAATTGGCTCAAAAAACTCAAAATAATAAGATAAATATCCATTAATCATTTCTTCATAATTTGGCTTCATTGTGTAGAACAGTTTCAGAGAAGAGGTTGTTTGTATGTTTTTCCCATAGGGTCCTATGTTAAACTATGTCCTGTGATGCGGCCATCTTGGATTTTGGATCCAAACAAAAAACTCAAACCTTGTAGAGGACCACATAAGGTACATTTCTGCTATATTTCAAATCAATCTGCCAAGCAGTTTATGAGAAGAAGATTTTTGAATTACAGCCAATCAGAACACATTAACGGCCCTGGAAGCCATGTTGAATTTGCAATTGGTTCGAAAAACCCAAAACAATAAGATAATTATGCAACCTTCATTTCCTTATTAATTTGGCTTCATTGTGTGGAACAGTTTCATAGAAGAAGTTGTTTGTATGTTTTTCCTATAGGGTCCTATGTTAAACTATGTCCTGCGATGGCGGCCATCTTTGATTTTGGATCAGCACAAAAAACTCAAACTTTGTAGAGGACCATCTAAGGTACATTTCTGCAATATTTCAAATCAATCTGCCCAGCAGTTTATGAGAAGAAGATTTTTGAATTTCAGCCAATCAGAACGCATTAATGGCCATGGCAGCCATGTTTCATATTTGATCGGCACCAACTCAAACTTTGTTAAGAACCACCCAATAAACATTCCTGCCAAGTTTGGTTCCAATTGGCCAAGTGGTTGTGGAGAAGAAGATTAAAATGTAAACAGTTTATGGCCAACGACGACGAAGACGACGACGATGACGGACGCAAAGTGATGAGAATAGCTCACACTGACCCTTTGGGTCAGGTAAGCTAAAAAAACAAAAAACCAAACAAACAAACAAAAAACCTGTCTATATAGTAAGGTACTTGAAAACAGGAATTATGATGTATTTGCAAAGAGGTAGAAGAATTCGGTTTAAGTTTCAAAAAATGTTTCACTCAGCTATCTTTATAAAAATTGAAGAATGTACTTAATTGTATTTTCCTTTAAAAGAGGAAAAACACCCTTTGTAAAAGCCTTACATACACAATTGCTTAGTAGAATTTGGCTGGAAATATTCATGAAACTGTGGAAACCAATTACGGAAGAGTATTCACAGAATATTTCTACGATGTACTGCTGGTGCATAATTTTCGACTGGAATGATCATTTATAATAATTGGAACCGTACACCTAAACGTGTCCTGATCAATGCTGAAGGCAGTTAAAATACCAGTACAAATTAAACAATACTTATTTTAAGAAATCATTTTATTAAATAAATTGTAATAGATCTATAGTTCCGGTATATTTTTAGAATTTTTTAGAGAAAATGTACATGTATGTACGAGGGATGAAGACAACTTCTGCTTACTGCATGTGTTTACCACCTTGACAATAGGCACAACACTTGCACTTTGTTATTACAAAGGGTGTGTCAGTCAAGAAATGAAAACACAAACAACACATGCACAATTAAAATAAATGTGCAGATCTTCATTGAATTGATAGAAGTTATATTTACTAAATACCATAATAATAAAGGTATAATCAAGATTGCAAACCTCGACTGAGTTAGAAAAAAGTATAAAAGTCATACTACAGGTGTATTAGATTACATTTAATTACTGTCCCTTTAATTGGTTGTATCGTTTTTTTACTATCTCCATTTGTCTTCAAAATTCAAAGCTGAATTAAAAAATATTTCCTTTTATCGCTCATTGACATGCAAATCTATGCATGTTGATCAGATTTTAAAAGTGAATCACATTGTTTTCGTAATACCTGTAAATTCAATTTTAAATGCAAAATGACATACTGTGAAATACTTTTTATTCGTGGGGTATCAATTTTCGTGGAGGCCTCGGACCACGAAATTAAAAATCCAACGAAGAATAAAACTTCATTAACAGATGGGAACTTGGGAACAACGATCTGAAAATGTCCGAGATCGGACATTTATTTGTAAATGTAATATATGATTTTGTAGTTCGATCCATTACTAATGTTCAGCTCAAAATCCATCTTAATGATTATGTTACAGGTTTCATGTTCGAATTGTGTTTCATTAAATGTAGGTATTATTTAATTGTAAAGCGTACGAAGAAACATCGACTTCCGGTCAAGGTGGGATATATGAGGTGTTCATTTTCGATGTTAAAAAGTAACAAATTATTATCAGAATTATGAGTTTGGTTGCTCCTTTGAACAGAAATTAAAATAACAAATAAAATATTTAAAAGATAAGCTATATTTTATCTTTATTAGTGCATATCAATGACAGGCTATATCAAATGGATGTTGTGATAATACCGATCGTGGCACAAATGACATTAAATTACACCTTTGTACTTATTGCTACTCAACACATCTATAGATAACAATTAGAGAATTGAATACACTCAAAGTAGTTTTTATTGCAATTAATCAATTAATTAATACATTACAGTGTTTATAATTAGCAATTGATTATTAATTTTACATACGTTTCCACGCACGTAAACAACATCATGTAATGAAACTGTTTTTTCTTCTTTATATGTTGATGTTTATTATCAACAGTGAAAATGATTCTGCTTTAATCATTTATTTTGATCGCTACCTCACTTTTTGCATTTTCGGAAACCTTCAGTCCACGAATTTAAGAACCCACGAACATGTAAAATTTCACGAAACCACGAAAATTGATACCCACGAATTTAAGTACTCTCACAGTAATTTATAAACTTTTTCTCAGCGGAATTGTCAAATAATACGATTAATCAAACAAAATTTACAATTTAATAATAATGTCTTGAAACTAAGAAACACAAAAACTGAATCTGTTTCAACATTAAAATGAAGGGCATGGAAAAAAACCAGTATTCTGTTGACTGTTCTGTACTGTTAAAAACATTTTATTTTATTAAACAAATGATTTCATCAAAAATAATGCACAAACATTTCAAACAAATTACCATCGTTTAAACGATCACTGCACAAGATATCTATTGCCAATATTAGAGTATACTGAAATATATATCAAAAATGAATATCAAATCATTAAGCATAACTAGTTTATCAAAAGAAAGATCACCTGCCACAAATTCTAATGCTTTAATCGGACACTCATGCTTACAGCAAAACATACTTGTATAAAAGGTCACTTGACTGCTTAAAATAACCTAAAATAACAAGATTATAATTGTAGGAAACACCGAACTGTATGAATGACAATCACAGCATTTCAAAATTTAAGACACCTACCATAAGTTTAGATTTACAGGACACAGAAAATTGCTGCCGTTTACCATCTGGAAATCTGATCATGATTGATGTTTGAGGATCTGAAATTAAAAGGAAACATTCTTTTACAATCAATTACAATACATTTGAACTTAAATAGCTCAAACTCAAATCGCTTTAACATCCAGAATTTCTCAAACACCTATAAAAGTACAGAACTTTCCCCCTAATTAAGGTTAAAATGTTTTGATTTCACAAAAACTCCATGAAATTAGCAGTCACAAACCTGTAAAATGCCAAGCTTGATCTTAATATTTATGTCCTAATGACCTTACTGTCATCAATTTGTATTTATTTACGCCTTTTTACTGACATTTTTTTTTATTGGTTTTACTTAACTACAATATGCAAAAAATTCGGATTAATTATCAATGTCATTGAAGTGCTTACATAAAATACACAAGGCACAAAATAAAACAAGCAAAATCCTTCAAAGACAGAAATGGCCAGATTTCGTTAAACAGGAAATAGGTGAGCGACAGACCTGAAATCGACCTGCCATTCACCATATTATAACCCGGATTTTCACTCCGTGAAATCTGGCCAAAAATAAGAGTAAACATTTTTAACAAAAAACAAACTATAAATCTGGCTGTAGATGTAAAGAGCCTAATAAAATATTCATGATGTGTTGCAAAAAAAAATGTTCAGAAGTATACACACTTGAGAATTCTTCATTTTTTTATATTTACATTACGTATGACTTTCGTCGATATCCTAGATTTCTATTGGTTCAAACCATGCCAGATGAAGTAAAATCATTCTTTGCATTTCTCAATGAAAAGCATGTGCTTCCTTGATGATGTTTACATTAAACAAACAACGCAGAGTGATTTAAAGCAACAAATATACATTGTGCACGATTTAAATCAGCACAAATTTTTTTTTAATGAAATAAAACCTAAATATAAGAATTGAATGCAAGCACATTTTCGTCATGGAGCATGATTCATTGAAAATGTGCTTTGGTAAACGCTTTCATACGTCCAGGAAACTTTAAAAGAATGCATTCAATTCTTAAATGACTCACCTGTGTCTTTTCCTAGATAATGTTTATGATTTCTATTCTCACTTAAACATAAATTATCAGAACTGCCTGTATTGTCCAACATACTACTTTCACTTTCACTTTCATTTAAACTAGAGATATTATTCAGAGAATCGTCCATGTTTTTAACATTTTCTTTTTGTTTTTCACTGTCAGTATTTTTGGTATTGGTGTCATTACACTTTTGATCTGTTGATGTTTGGCCGCTGTTTTTAATGGGAGATGATTTGACTGGAGATGAGCAAAAATCGTCATCTGACCCTGAGAATGTTTCAATGTCATTGCTGTCGGAATCCGAATCAATGACAACTGGTGTAGGCACTTTGTTCTGCCTGAGTGAGGCTTGCATTGCTGCCTTTAACTGTTCATCTTCTGTAGCATCAACTATACTAGGCACTCGTCTCATACGTTTAGCTGAAGGACTTAAATCCTCTGAAGGTTCACTATATGGGTGTTCTGCTAAAAAGTCTGTTACTGAAAAACATGAAATACAATGTATATTCTGAAATTCTGAAAATTCCATATTTAAGTTTATTACATACATTTGCAAATATGCAAATAAAGCTCTTCTTTTTTGCAATGCAGCTCATTTCATTGCTTGAAATTTCAATAGGTATGTATGTAAAACCTCTGAAAAAGTCAGCTGACAAAACCTGCATCACTATACATGTACTTACCTTTTATTCTACTGAATTACTGTTGAAACTCTATATGTTCTATTCAGTAATATATTTTGTTAAACAATGTATCTCTCCCTTATCCATATTTTATGATATTGTATGGCTGATGTTTTGATTGCAAGTGATATTGCACAACTGGTTTTTTTGGTTTTTTTGGTACAAGAATGAAATAAAAAAAAATCAGCTGGGCAACATCACTTGTAATCAAAACATCTATCAAGCAAACTCACAATAATATCCTACACTAAAAACATCAGATAATGACGTGCATGATTATACATACTTGTATATAAAAAACACACCAATATTAAAGAGAGAATAAAAGTGGAAAACATACCATAAAATGTACATGTAATAAAATGTATAAAATTCAATCACTCATAAAAAGATTAAACTATGTAACATATTGGGGTAAACATCCATAAAGCCAGAGATTTTCCTACCTTTTTCAAATAGGGCCTGGGCCCCTGTTAAATTAGAAAATTTCTATGTAAACTCCAAAATTGGAAAATATGTCTTAAAATTGAATACAGTAAAATGAGAATTGTTCTTGTCTTTTGATCTTTAAACAGCTAAGAATGATAAGTTAGAATCTATAAGTTTGTGTGACTGAATTTATTTGTTAAAATCGGTAGTACAGAACTTTCTGAGATGCGAATTTTAAATTAAATAGTAAAAAAATGTGGCTTTTGCTGTTAGGAATGGGGCAGAATACAATCTCAAATAAGGCAGGAAAATCCCTTGAAGTATATGGACCAAAAATTTGATAAAATACAGGAAACATATGAAACCAGAGGCTCTTAAGAGCCTGTATCGCTCACCTGATTTTATAGGCAAGGAAGATGGCATTTCCCTGATGTTAAAGTAAGTCCTGTAATTTTCAATAAACTTTAAATAGGACCATCCAAACAATATTACTAGAAAGCTTTGTTTCATTGGTTAACCAGTTGTATAGAGAAGATTTTTTTTATTTGCCCATAGGGTCCTATGTTAAACTAAGTCCTGCGGCGGAGGTGGCCATTTTGAATTTCCAATTGCCATAAAAAACATAAACTTTATAAAGGACCATCCAAACAATATTGCTAGTAAGTTTTTGTTTCCATTGATTAACCGGTTTCAGAGAAGAAGCCTTTAAAAACTTTTTCCCATAGGGTAGTATGTTAAACTAAGTCCTGCGGTAGGGGCCATTTTGAATTTCCAATTGCCATAAAAAACATAAACTTTAAAGAGGACCATCCAAACAATATTGCTAGTAAGTTTTTGTTTCGATTGATTAACCGGTTTCAGAGAAGAAGCCTTTAAAAACTTTTTCCCATAGGGTCCTATGTTAAACTAAGTCCTGCGGTAGCGGCCATTTTGAATTACCAATTGCCATAAAAAACATAAACTTTATAGAGGACCATCCAAACAATATTGCTAGTAAGTTTTGTTTTGATTGGTTTAACGGTTTCAGAGAAGAAGCCCTTTTAAACTTTTTTCTCATAGGGTTGAATGTTAAACCAAGTCCTGTGGTGGCGGCCATTTTGAATTTCCGATTGGGATAAAAAACATTAACTTTATAGAGGACCATCCAAACAATATTGCTAGTAAGTTTTGTTTCCATTGGTTGGCCGGTTTCAGAAAAGAAGCCTTTCAAACTTTTTCCCATAGGGTCCTATGTTAAATTAAGTCCTGCGGTGGCAGCCATTTTGAATTTCCAATTGCCATAAAAAACACAAACTTTATAGAGGACCATCCAAACAATATTGCTAGTAAGTTTTTGTTTCCATTGATTAACCGGTTTCAGAGAAGAAGCCTTTTAAAACTTTTTCCCATAGGGTTCTATGTTAAACTAAGTCCTGCGGTGGCGGCCATTTTGAATTTCCAATTCCCATCTAAAACACAAACTTTATAGAGGACCATCCAAACAATATTGCTAGTAAGTTTTGTTTTGATTGGTTAAACGGTTTCAGAGAAGAAGCCCTTTTTAACTTTTTTCCCATAGGGTCCTATGTTAAACTAAGTCTTGAGGTGGCGGCCATATTGGTTTACCAATCAAAATAAAAAACACAAACTTTGTAAAGGTCCATCCAATGAACATTATGGCCAAGTTTGGTTTCAATTGGCCAAGTGGTTTCAGAGAAGAAGATTAAAATGTAAAAAGTTTACAGACGCCGACGACGACGACGACGGACGCAAAGTGATAACAATAGCTCACATGACCCTTTGGGTCAGGTGAGCTAAAAACAGGTAACATACATTATTTTATCTTATTTTCTGTCTGCAAGATATGAATGTGAAAAAAAAACGAATTTTTATAGCATTCCAACTTATTTAAACATAAAAAATATTTATCATTAATTACATGTCAGAATGGTAAATACATGTGGTTATAATGTTCTCTAACACTATAAAGCAACATAATTGCTTTTAAAAATTATATTAATTTAAATTTTACCTAATTCACAAAAGATGGTGGCATCCAATTTATTCCAAGTTGACATATTTTCACCTACAACAGGCAAATATAAGAAGTAAAGTACAGAGACAAAAACATGCTACTGTGAGCTAATGATCTCTGAGATACCCAACTTTTATCTTCGGAGAGGTCTGAAATTAATCCCACAATATGACATGACCATCCACAGCTCCATTGACAAAATTGACAACAATGTGACCAAAATGGTCATGGACAGATATACACACATACAGACTAACTACCATATTTTCCAGATGATAAGTCGATTTTTTTCGACTGCATCGACTTATGGACAGAATTCGACTTATCTAAGGATTAGAAGACTGATCTACATGTACCATCGACAAATAATAATATTATCAATTTATTTTGTGGCTATGTTGCTGCTGAAAGTACTGGAAGAATTTTTATTATGTTTTTACTTAATGTGATTGAAATAAATTAGTTAACAATTAAATAAATTAACCAAGAACATGTTTATCAATCTTTTAAGTTGTTATTATTGAAAATGAAATGAGTAGTTTGTATTCTACTGTGATCTTGATGTCCTTTGAAGTGGTTGTCTCTAGTTGATTTTTGAAACAACTGCCTTGGTTTATGTCCTTAATAACTGTGTATAACCTTTCATTGATTTTAATCAAACCTTAATTGCAGTTACATGAGAATTGTTTACATTACAATCAACCAGGTGTGAAAAATTGTGAGGCCCTGATATATGTATTACATTGAAATTATCAATCCATTAAACACATTATTTATGTATACATATCTACTAATCGTAAAAAAAGTATAAATTGCAAGAAGTCTCAAAAATTTCCTAACGCTGTTACTGAGACACCACTATTTTATTATTGTTCGACGGTCCGCAGCCAATAAAGCTGGTGGATTTTTCTGACCAGTAAAAATTACAAGCCATGTTTCCTTCTATGTCATGTTTTTCAAATTGTAGCTATAAAAGTCCTGTATATCGTCATTTCGTAATTTTCTGATTTAATTGGTCTATCATCAGTTATAAAATAATTGTAAACATTTGCTTTCTATTTATAAATAAAATTTACATATAATGCAGTACGCATGCGCGGTTCTGGATTTTTCTCAAAATGGCGGCCTCCATGTTGAGGTAGGTCCCCAGAGCAATACCAGGAAAACCTTTAAAAAGACCGACAGATAATTCAAAGGGAAAGAAAGAAAAAATATGAAGAAAAAAGGGAACAAACTTTCTGCGAAGCATGGTTTGAGGTGCGGTCGTGGTTGAAATATGACACACAGTCTAATGTTATGTTTTGCACCTGGTGCAAAGAAAGTTCATTGTCGAATCTGAATGCTAATGACATAGACAGAATTATTTTTATGTAATCCCGAGAATATTATATTTTTATGTTCTCCAGAAAATAATATATTTTTATGTACTCCAGAAAATAATATATTAAATAAATTTATTGCATGAATTAAAACAGTTTACTATTAATGACATTTACATCCCAAAGTTAACACATATTGCATTTTTTTCGGACCTGTGAATTTTCATTTGGACCTGTAAAAATTTTGGATCTACAGGTCTTACTGACCTATGGATTCAAATCTTAATTTCTTTTACTGTATCCAATGAAATATTTGTGATAATAACAGTTGTCCTATTTAAATTAACCATGTAAAAAAACCTATAAACTTTTAAAGAAACACACAAAAATTGTGAACAAGTTTGATTTCAAATGGTACCGTGGTCTCTGAGAAAAAGAGTTTTTGTTTGTTTGAATGATCTTTTAATGCCACTTTCAGCAATTTTTCAGCTATATCTTGGCGTCTTTTTATAGGTATAGCATACTTGCCATCATATTTGTGGTTCAATTCCTGATATTTTTGGCAAGGGGACTAGGGACCGTTCAATGTCCGAGTGCGTGCAGGGAAAAAGCCCTGGTGGGGGCCCAGTTTTTTAGCTGAAATATGCTTTTATTTTGTTAGTTCTTGATAAGAAAAAGCTATTTTAACACAATTTTAAAAATAATTTAGACTTCCTATTTTTTTTCTTGAAAAAAAAGAAGAAACCTGGAGATTCTAACGACTTTCCCGGTAGCCAGGACAGGGGTCACAAATTCCAGAGCCTCCGGGCAAAATCCGGAGAATTGGAATGTAAGGTATAGGTATCACTTTTTATTGGGGGGAGGACGCCAGAGTACACGAAGAAAACCCCCAACCTTCGGTAGGAAGACTGGCAATCCTTGTCAATTAAGCTTGGAATCAAGTACACCCTGCCTGCAACCTCAGTGATGACAGAACACTTGATCAATAGTAGACAAGCTACCTTAACCACTTGACCTTTCTTTTATGTGATTTCAACACTTTGTTAAAGGTTCCGATCTGGTTTACAATTAAAAATGCGAATCTTTTATCTTAGACTTCCTAAATAAACATCTAGTTAGTGAAAATGGTTGTTTGTGAGGAGAATTTTACACTGAATTTTACATTTTTGTCTCAAAAATATGTGGTCCCTGGATTGTATACATGAAGGACTACTATATTAATTTTCAATATGTTTGCACCTCTATCTATTTTGAAATTCATACCTGTTCTAGGATCAACAACAGCAACAAATGGCCACTGACTGACTTTATAAAACTGACAGAATTTCTTCCCTTCTTCACTGTCATGGTACACCTAAATAAAGATTCCAATTATTACAAAAATCATTATTCTAAGCAAAATATATGTCCATACATGTATTATTATGTCTGAATTCCAAACATAATATTTGTCATAGAAAATAAAAATAATTCCAAAACTAAATTTTTATTTAAACAGAAATAAATAGTAAGTTTGATTGTTTAAAACTGGAAATATGAATACTAGTAGCAAACTTCTAAAGGAAAGAGTCAAATTAATTTACATACATACATGAATAACTGTTGTATTTTAGATATGACCAGCTGAAAATTTGACATCTTGAAACTGTTGCTCATAGATCTATTCCAAACTTCTACCCACCAGGATTATATTGTTGAGAGGCTTGATTTCAATTCAATTTCCCTTCTATTCAAGAGCCGCTTTATTGAGATTGGTAAATTTAATAATTTTTAGATTAAAAATTATTTATTTTCAACACATCTACAACAATCGTAGCCTACAATGCACAACCAGTTGACCCTACTTTGAAACTGAAATCCCTAGAAACTAAGGTGACATTGTTGAAGTAAACACCCCTGACATTATATGAGCAAAATACATGATTATTGACTTAAAAGTGTTCCATTCACAATAATACAAGAGTATTCTATACTGTATACCTGCCAGAATAAGAAGTGATCTTTGATTAATGCTTTGGCACTACTGTTGCTCCATACATCACGATTCAGAGCCTGACAGACAAATTCTTGAACATTCTGTACATTTACTAACAGCCATTTTTTCTGTACCACACCTGTGTCTCGAAGCTGTTCATTTAAAGTGCATTATTTACTTATATGCAAAACTAGATCCTTTATATTCTTAAATAACATATATCCTACCAGTAATTTAAATGGATATATGTTGCTATAAATACAATATGGATACAGTGTAGTTGTTACTTGTTATCACTGTCACAACAACATAATCAAGAAAAAATTTTGTTGTTGGATAAAAATTTTTAAAATGGGCATCGATCAAATGAGATATTGAATGATACCCCACTACATTGCATTGTTTTGATATTCATGAACACATTTTACTAAAGTACAAATCAGCTTGTGCATCTAATGAGATATTAAATGATCCCCCACAACACTGCATTGTTTTGATATTCATGCACACATTTTACAGAGTTACAAATCAGCTTGTGCATCTAATGAGATATTAAATGATCACCCACCACATTGCATTGTTTTGATATTCATGAACACATTTTACAGAGTTACAAATCCAAACAGAGGGCATCTTACAATACCTCAACACTTTGTGTTGTAAATTTAACATGCCTAGTATTGATTGAAGGAACTGAAGAACCGTCAACTTTGGGTAGATTTGTGCTGTCCTCATTTCATATTATGCATTTATCTATATGTTATTTGTTTTATTTTCTAACCCATGGTTTGAAAAATAATTTTTTTTAAATCAAGGTCCCAGTATGTAGGAATACCAAATTCCCCCATTTGAACAATAATAATCGATTTAACCACAATAAAATAAGTCTGACACTACAACACATAATATAAAAAATTCCTTAAAGTTTTCATTCCATTACAAATAAAATTGTAGATCTTCTGTGACAGATATCAGTTTGAAAACCAATGAGGAACATGAGAAAGAACTGCAAAATTGACCATTGGGGTTTTAATTTTTTGTGCTAAAATACTGGAACACTGAGAAGCAGAAATGCTTACATGGAAAAGCTATTACCCATTTAAATTCTAAAAACATGTTGCTGTGTACAGAGAAATAACAGATAAATTTTATGAACCAAAATTAAATATAATACATACATTTGTAAATGTTCCTTTAAATGTAAGGTCTATTGGAGGACGAAATAGATCCTCCAATGTTCTTTGCTTGTTTGTGACACTTCCTGAAACTAACATTTCCTCTTGTTGTCCTACAAACAAGTTACAAGTAAGTATAAGCTTTATTAAAAGGACTGGAAAAGTACTTATTTCATCAACAAGATACTTATGAATACAATTAAATTCCAAATTTTACTACACATTCTTCCCTTTTCCACACATAAAATTTTATGTAAAATATGGGATAATTCCATCTTTTTTCTCTCTGAAATCCTCATATCTCCAATTATTGTCTAATAACATTTTTCAATTGACCATGTTTCCAAGTTAACAAAAATTTTTATTAAAAGTTTCCAAACAACACTTTTAAACATTTAGAGCAAATATTTATAAGCATTTTAAAATTTAATTTTGTATGGAAAATTATCTGGATTTTCATATTAATTTACAACTGTTAACCAAAATAAAAAGCTGAACTGTAAAGCTCTTGTAGAACAGACAGATACTTGAATATTGAAAGAGAAAATAGAATTTGTTTGTCATTTAATATGAATCTTGTAGAAGATGAGTACCATTTTATTTTAGTTTGTCTAACATACAGATCTTTTAGAAAAGTTTATTTACTAATATACTATTGTTTGTGGCAAAAACTGTATAAATTGTTAAAATGTTCAGATAGAAAACACAACTAAAGTATGTATGTTTATAAATTTGTTAGTTTGTATTTGTTCTCTGTAATCCGTTGTTTGTCGCTATGTATTTGTTATTGTTTTCTATAACATGTATGTGGTTTTTGTAATAAATTATTCATTCAGATATCATTTAAATTTTGCTCCAGCAAGGTGTAAATATTCTAAAGTTTTCAGACTGATCAAGGTGTGGTGCAGCAATAATGCTTCACTCAACACTGATAAGAAAGCTGTATAATAAATTACTGTCTAAAACTTTATCTATAAAATTAAATATACTACTCCAATAATATATTGGTTCATTTTTTAAGGGTTTCTGCCACTTTTATCAATTTATCAGCTATATTATGGCTATCACTTTATATTCAGAAGGATTTTGTGGTAACTGGTAAGAAGCATCAACCTTTAGATACAAAAATGTTTGTATATTTTACCTTTAATACAACTCATTAATAACAGAAAAAAAAAAAAAAGAGAAAACCAGTACAGAACAAAACAAAAAGCAATCCCCTAAAGTCAGGGCTTGAGATTTCAAATACAATGCTGCTCATATTGAACTAGTGAAACTGCAAAGATTTAAAAACATTAAAAATTATTACTTTGACAGTCACATGTAAAAATATATTAATAAAAATCTTTAAGATGAGGTTGAAGGACAAAACAATTAGTAAACCCTTACAACAAACACACAAAAACAATATGGAAATACGTGAAGGGGTGCCCTTATCACATGCTCCTCTATTTTCAAATCCTACCATGAAAACCGAATGTTAATTTTTGAGAAATTTTAAAGATATTTAAAGTCACATACACTAATGGGAAGTTCCTCCTCTTAAAACTTTTTATTTAACAATGTGTATTCCTTACTTGCTTCTGCCTCAAAATCTCTAAAACCATCAAACACAGATCTGGCTTTTCTCTTCCTACCTCTGAAACCTGAAAACAGAAAGGCACTTATTTTAAAAAAGCCTAAACATATGTTTCCGTCTATTTCCTAGTAACCACATGTTCAATTTATTTGTCTAATCTGCATATGTGTCAATTAATAGCACTATTAAAAAATTATGTCAATTATTATTTCTTTAAACAAAAATAACACATGTACAGATATTTTTTTTTCATTTTTTGTCGAACAATATTCAGTTACTGTGGAAACAACAAGTTGCGATTTTCTAGACATAAACCTTTTGTACTGTCACAAATCACTCATTAAAACTTTTTATAGCAATATACAGTATGCTGAGGCAATAGTGTAAGTCATTCACATATTGGACTGTACTACTCAGAGTTATAGTAGATGTCAATGATACAGTCAAACTTCAGTAGCTTGAACTTGAATCGATTGAACACACAGCATTTATCGAACACCTATCAAAGTACAGAACTTTCCCCTATATAATCAATGTTAAAATTGCTTCAATTTCTCGAAAATTCTAACTAAATCAGCAGTCCCAATACTTAAAAGCAATATTGAAAAAACCATGAATAACGAACTAAAATTATTGATAGATTGCATGACTACATGTGTGAAATTGGTCGTGAAAGGTGTAAAGATCGAAGCCATACCTGTAAAATGCCAAGCTTGATCTTTAATGATATATTCCTTAATAATTAACCAAATGTGATCAATTTGTATTTATGTACGCCTTTGTAGGCAAGTTTGTTGAAATAGGTTTTAATTAATTAAAATATGCTATCAAATCCGAATCAAGGTCATTGACACAATTAAATAATGCAGTAATACTTTTTATTTTAATAAAAACAAAAATAGGTACTAAAAATAAGATTTATATATGAAATGCAATGAAGAAACACAATTTCATTATTCCAATGTGACACAGGAAATTAACATCCTCACAAGTCAGGGCTTCTGTGTCCACATGTGTCCACGAACCCCTGACAAACTTAGCTAGGAAATTCCCGGGCTAGAAGATTTTCGTCAATCCTTTAAAATATTAACTAATGAAATTGCTTGAAAGAAGCAAGTGTTTGGCAGTAGTCATTCTTACTCATTCTGTAGTGTTAAGAAAACGTAACGCAACTAAATAATAGCGCGGTAATAACAAACTATTAACACTTCTGTACAAAATACACTGATTTTCACATAGTCTACGCAACACATCCATTTGGTTTATTTACAATCGACATCGGGATATCCCCTAACCAAGTCATGAATGAAAGCGAGCTTTTGATTGGCTACGTTAAGGTAAGATGTAGCCAATCAAAATAGTGACTTTTAGCCAGGGAATTTCCTAGCTAAGTTTGTCAGGGGTTCGTGGACACATGTGGATACAGAAACCCTGACTTGTGAGGATGGGAAATAAACTGAAATATATAAACCGATATCGATTCCAGTGCACATGAATCATTTCTGGACATCACAATCCCCGGTTTTTCAAACTCCAGATTTCTCTAACTATTTTTGCCGGTTCCTTCGAGTTCGAGCCATCAAAGTTCGACTGTACTAATTTTCTTTGTCTGACTCAACCTAGGGTCAAACCAAAAATCATTTTCAATACAAACATGTTTATGGCGAAGTCAAATATTTTTAAACAAAATTCTACCATAAACAGGAATTTCTTCTATCAATGTTTCATTTCTCTGTGGTATTGGAGCTCTCACATCACTTCTGAAAACAATTATTACAATTGAATAATACACATATACTAAAATATTCATAATATAGAATTGCATGTACTTGTATAACTTTTTCAAATGGTACTTAAAAAGTGATGAAAAATCTAACTGTTGACTAATTTTAATATTAATTAAGCTTAATCCCAATGGGATATTGTAATTTGCCACATATTTATATGTAAAATGTGTGATTTTGCATATGTAATAAACGTAGAAGTAAGTAATCCATATCTCTGCCTGGGGCAGATAACCGATATCTGCCCTGGAAGATAACCAATATCTGCCCTGCGTTGATGACGTCATAGTAAGATGACAAGACGTAAAGAGTTGTCGTATCTAAAATATGCTTTTGATTTGACAAAACTCCCATCTGTCATTGTAAATTCTATTTTTGACAAGACTGCTTTGGTTTATCACCAAAAAAAATTTCACACAAGAAATGAAAACTGAATACAATATTGGGAACATTGATACTGCTTACTTAAAAAAATCTGCTGCCTATCGAGAGATGCAAACAGACTTAAATATAAACATAATAAAATATTATTAAATAAACAATCAGGGGTCACCACACTCTAAAAAAGTAGGGAGAAGTGACTTCTCCCTGACAGCCAAACAGGGAGAAGTGAGGCCCTGATAGGGAGACTTCAGGAGACATTAGGGAGAAGTCAGGGGGAGCATACAAATAATTAATTTTCGCAGTAGTTATATACATTTTTCATTATTTACATCATTTTTTTTTATAATTGTGGATTTCCAGGATTATTTCTCTTGTGTTTTTAAATCATAACACATTTAGATTAAGTTTTTCTTCCTTTCTTTTTCATTATTATTGATGGTACTACTAGTAGTATGCAATATCAAATAGCACATAACCTTTATTATTATAAAATCAATGAAAAAAGCACCAGATATAGTGACTATTTTTCTATCTACTTCAGAACTTGTAGCCATACAAGGTATTCACAAGTAAAAATAGATCAACTAAAAATATTTGTATAGGTGTAGCCATTAACATCATTCATTAAGTTCTTGTATACTAATACATCATAATATTTCTAACAGTTTGTTATGAACATGTCATGTTTATCTGAGCAAAATTTTCAAAAAAGATAAACTAACATAACATTAAACCCAGAAATAATTGTTCTGTTCAGCACACAAAATTGTGCGATCAAAATTGCTTCATGGGACACCCATCTACAGAACTTTTCATGATGTCAATAATTACTATACATCTTTATCTTTCAAGTGCAGCTCATATGTTTATCAAAGAAAATTGTTAAAATACAATAGGCTTTGAAAGAACTGAAGTTTGAAATCAATTGAAAGTGTTTGTTTATCAACAAATTACGATTTTTCAGTATGGGCCGTTGTACTTTACTTTTCTTCCTTGTTCACTTAGCTTCCGGTAATTAGTCACATCCGGTAAATAAACAAATGGCACATATTCCAGTTGAAAGACGTAAATCCTTTGAAAAAATGTAAAATACGCATATTGTTTGCTGTTTTTATTGGAATTTCACATTTACTGATAAATTGGTAGTCTGGGTGATTTATTTGGACCAGATCATATGCAAGTATCTATTGTGAACCATCGGGCAACTAGGGAAATAACAGGGCGACTTCGACTTCGCTTTTGAGGTAAGGTAGGGCAACTTCAGGTCCCAGTAGGTCGGCTTTGTCGCCCACTTCGCCCAGTGTGGTGAGCCCTGAACAATATTATATAACGTTGTTTAAATCACGTGTAAATATGCGATAAATAGATTATTACATCTCGAATTCCATATCTGCCTTGATATCTTCCCTCGATCTATATCTGCCCTCGGCTGACGCCTCGGGTCAGATATTGGACTCTCGGGAAGATACCAAGGCAGATATGGAATTTTACATGTAATAATCTATACTTATCTATATATTAATTTTGATGTTTCACCAGTATATCGATTTACATACAAGTATATACCTTTATTTCTCCAAAACCAATGATAACAATGGTTACCCTAACACTTATCAATTTCACTGTAAAATTACAAATTCTTGTATGCATTGCAAGAAATACTCTATAACCCAGTCATCCACAATCTACAAGTACTTCCGATTTACTTAATAAAATTTAACCAATTCAACAGAGATGTAGAGTTAACTGTATGTGATCAATTGGTTTTACTTTTTTAAAATTTTGTTTTGAATTCAATTTTTTTTTTTCATTGTTAGATATATTAATGATTTATTATTGAAAGAAAGGGGTGATGTTTAAATTGGCTTGATGATTCTGTTTGTGAAACCTTCACTATCTACATTGTACCCTTCATCTGCATCTGATGTACTTGGTCCATCATTAGAATTTGAAGCAGTACTGCATCCACTATCCATGTGCATTCCTATGGCTAAATCTAGATTGCAGTCACATGCTTCCAGCAGACGTACACCTACTTCCTTTGTTGCCCCTGCAAAAAATATATACCAGCAAGTTAAAATAATAAAATTTACTTTATTTTCTTTTTCATAAGAGACTGTAAAATATGAATAAAGGAAAATATAAGAAGAATAAAATTAATACACTCAGCCAAGTAACATGTATTGATACTAAGTTAAACATGATAAATTTCAAGGTTTCAAGTCTAAGTTACTTACAATTTTGTGGTTTATCATGGGAGACCAGTTTTTCTCGAAATTTTAAATGAAGAATGTAAACATTTGTTTAATTTTTGTAGTTCATATTATTTACTAATTTTGTAAATAATGGGACATTCTGTATGGTTTCCCAGTACTTGACCTAAAGAGCTACCTAGCAGTCACCATGTGGGGGATGGGGAAAAACCTCTTTGGGGGTTGTCATGTCCTTATATGTAATGGGTTGCCATGGACTATAGTGGATGATTTGTATGGAAAGTGGCAAATTCCTGGCACAATAAAAACTTCTTTTTTAGATTTCCAATATAAGTAGGCTCATTGTAGTTGATACAAGAGGCTCAATTTCCATCCCTACCCAATACTCCTTACTTTTACATTGTCAATCAGTTTTTTTCCAATTGGCCATCACTTTAATCCTGTATCTTGTTACTTCATAGTTTGTAAACTTGTTTTTTGTCCTGAATACAGATGAAATGTTTCTCGCTGGAATTTAAACAGACTCTAACTGGCTAAATTAGACCTTATTGAGTAGTTATCAGGGTTTGACATTAACATTTTTTACTGAAGGACCAGCGGTTTTTAACATTAGAATTTACTAGACCAGATCTAATGAAAACTATACCACATACGAAGAGGCCAAACATAATTAAAAAATTGGGAGTTAAAATTTCGTTTGAGGGAACTATTCCAACTTTATCAGGAAATCACACGAGACTGAAGATAGGAAAGAATTCCAATGAAGTTTGAAGACGAAAGTAGACTGCCAAACTAGAAAGTTGTTAACTATATTAAATCAGGCTTATTAATGAAAATTTTTTACTTAAGCATTATTTATTTTATCCAGTTTATTTCCATGTTTGCAATCATATTTACCGGTATATCATACATTCGGTGTTGTCATGACACAACTGAACACCGACAATGAAGATAAATGAACTTTAACACACATTACATTTGATTTTTATGAATTATAATTTGAATTTAAAAACCCTACTCCTTGTTGTTCTAATTTTAGGTATCATTTATTTTGAAACCTTGAGTTTAGCTAATAAATGATAAGTAAACAAATATCTGTACATTTATTTGATTTTTGCCTGTTTCTAGTTTTTAGATAAATCAAATTCGGGGAGATAATTTCGTTTCGTTACAGTAAACAATCTTCACTTAAATGAAAATTGAAAAAAAAACTAGAGGCTTCCAGGAGCCTGTAATCGCTCACCTGGAATCATAATGACTTCAACTATATTAAAATTTTTGAAATTATCAGTTTCAGTCTAGTTGTTATAGCTTTTAAGTTACTGTGCAAAAACTAAACATTTCTTCCAAAATTTTGGTTAAATACAATAACTCCTATAAGGTGCTATCAGACAATTTCTGAAAATTAAATGGTTTTTAGGCATTGTCCTTTAGGACACTTTAGAAATTTATAGTTTTACTCTACTAATAGGTGTGTTATAGACTAATTTATAATTCAAAAACTGTTCATTTGTCCAAATTCATAATGAAGGGCAATAACTCCTATAAAGAGTCATCTTGCAATTCTGGACTAAGCAATCATTTGTAGGGCTTCTATTGCTGATCATTGGTGCAATTTACAGTTTTAATCTAGCTTCTATAGTTTTCAAGTTACAGGACAAAAATGGAAAATTTCATAACAAAATTGTTATTTAAGGGCAATAACCCCTATAAGGAGTCATCTGACAATTTCATACCAATTAAGTGAATTGTAGGGCTTTTATTGCTGATCATTTTTGCAATTTATTATTTCACTCTAGCTGTTATGGTTTTTAAGTTAGAGGACAAAAACGGAATATTTCATTAAAAATTGCAATTTAAGGGCAATAACTCCTATAAAGAGTCATCTGACAATTTCAGAATTATAGAGTAATTTGTAGGGCTTATATTGCTGATCATTTTTGCTATTAACAGTTTCAATCTAGCTGTTATAGTTTTCAAGTTACAGGACAAAAACGAAAAATTTCATAAAAAATTGCCATTTAAGGGCAATAACTCCTATAAGGAGTCATCTGACAATTTCAGACTTTATAGTAATTTGTAGGGTTTGTATTGCTGATCATTTTTGCTATTTACAGTTTTACTCTAGCTATTATAGTTTAAAAGTTACAGGACAAAAACGGAAAATTTCATAAAAAATTACCATTTAAGGGCAATAACTCATATAAGGAGTCATCTGAAAATTTCAGACCAATCAAGTGAATTGTAGGGCTTTTATTGCTGATCATTTTTGCCATTTACAGTTTCACTCTACCTCGTATAGTTTTCAAGTTATATTGTAAATACCAAAAATTATGTCAAAATCGTCAATAAAGGGCAATAACTCCTACAAGGAGCCTATACACAACTTCACACTAATAGCAACTATTGTAGACCTTAACGTGCTAATCAATTTAAAGTAACGGTTTTCTCTATAGCTATTATAATTTTTTAGATAATGATCAAAAACCTGTGTTGACCCCCACGTTCTATTTTTAGTAACAGCGGCCATATTTGTCAGTTGATCAACACCCTGGGTACAAACTTGAAACTAGGAACCCTAAGGATGATTGTGGCCAAGTTTGAAAAAAATTGGCCCAGTGGTTTCAGAGGTGAAGATTTTTGAAAAAGTTTACGACGGACGACGGACGATGAACGACGGGCGCCAAGTGGTAGCAAAAGCTCAAATGGACCTTCGGTCCAGGTGAGCTAAAAACAAACCAATATTTTAACTTGTTTAACATGAGAAATGAATGATATATACAACGTGATACTGATCAGTAGTAATCACATTGAAAACTCTCAGATGTTTTTCTTTTCTTATTGACCGTCAAAAATGGCTGATCACTATCAGCACGCCAGTCGGACCAGCTACTATACAGGAGCCTACATTTAATGGAAAATGTTGTTTAGTTTTGCCTTAATGTCGAACCCTGCTTATATTACTTGATATAATAATGGTTTCAACCTATTTTATTCTAAACATAGGAATTTAAAATAAAAAAACAACTATATGTCTCGTTAAAACCATTTTCATTGATGACTACTAAATCCCAAACTCTTATGCACAAGATAAGCAGAGAACGAGAAATAATTGTATATTAGATATGACTTGCTTATTTATTACCTGACACTGAACTTTGATGAAAGGTAGAAATGAAAGAGAAATAAATAATCAACATAATAAGCTGAGAAAAATTTAATTTATAGTAAAAGTTACCCTGTCTGTCCATCACGTTTTTGTCTAAAAAATGGAAAACTGCTTACCGTGTTTGGTCAAGTTTATGGTCCTTTTGTATAGTTTATTTCAACTGAAATCTGAGATCACTAAAGGACCATAAATTCTACCAAACGCGGTAAGCAGTTTTTTAATTTTTCAGCGAAAAACCCATGGAACAGACATGGTAACCTTTACAATAGATGATTTGTAAATTGTATAAATTCAAATTCAAATTGTTTATTGGTATAAAATTCCAAAATAAAAGGAATATAACCTGTCACAATACAACACAATTAACATGAAACATACACTAATTAATACAACAAGGGATTAAGTAACAAGAATATTACAGTTCAAAACAATTATTATATTTTAGATATACATGTATTTATCATCCTGGTACTAGTAACTGTCGAGGAGACTCCTAGACAATTTAGTATCACAATGAGGATAACACCAGGATTAGCATAAACATTGTTTATATATTTTTGAGCTCAAGGTTCTGTTTGTACATATTATATACCCCGGATACACATATGGAGCATAGATCTAAATCAGTCACTGTAAAAATATAAATAAATTTATCAAGAGGGTTCATATTTTGCTCTCAGGGATTTAATAGAGCCTTACATTTAATTATAAAATGAAATTCATCCTCCACTCCATCATAAAATATGGGACAAATTCTTTGATCAAACTGTAAACCTTGGTAACGACCTCTTTCTACTTGGAGGCTCTGACTTTTTACCACACGACACCACAGGCTACCACATGCACCATCAAAATACCACAATATACACTTTCTTTACAGTTGTTAGTTTTTTTACCTTATTTTATGTAGAAATAATGTCTTTAGTGCTTTTTGTAGCATCTTTTTTAATAGCAGAATAAACATTAAGTCCGTTTTGAATATCATTGAGTCATTTATGATCAAGAAAAGACAACTACAGGAACTTACAAAACTGCATGATATGTTTTATTATTTCTATTATTAATTTATTTGTGTTTTTAAAATGAATTAATCTGTTCTATGCATTTTTATCACGCATAATTATGCACAGATATTCAGTTTTGTCCCGTGGTTGTTTTTTATGATTATAAGTGGCTCATTATCAATGGTACACAAAACGGATTAAATGTTAATTCTGCCACTTGCAATGAAGTTATAAAATGGATGAAAGATATTATTTCTACATAAAATAAAGTAAAAACCTATAAAACTGTAAAGAAAGCGTACATTGTGGTATTTTTATGGTGCATGTGGTAACCTGTGGACGTGTGTGGTGTCAGGTGGTAAAAAGTCACACCCACTTGGAGGTAATTATTTGAAATTCTAATTCTAGTGAAGACTGATATTTGTTCTCTGGTTTTATCAGATAAAAGGTATCTTTCAAATACGTACGATTTTTTTTTAAATTTTCTATATAAGTTATGAACAATTTAAAAACATGTAATATATTATTGATAAAAACGTCTAATTCAGTTTAAGGATCACCTGAACTTGGTGACAACACTCGTATACGAGTATTGTATACAATACTCGTATATAAAAAGTATACGAGTATTGTATACGAGTATTGTATACGAGTATTGTACGAGTATTGTAAATGTATATATATGTATATATAGGAGTATTGTAAATTTATATATATGTATTCATTTTATATATAAAATATGTATTTAAAACTGTTGTGTTGTGTTGTGTGTTTATTTGATGTTATGCGAGATCAAACAAAAAAGATTGTGTTGTTTTAAGTTTAATATTAATTAATTTACTAATTGTTGATATCAAAACGAACTGCAATGGAAAAGAACACAGAAACAAGCAGTGGTATTTATTATTTTTTTTTAAATTTATCATTTAAAGAATATTCTTGAATATTTATTTGAAGTGATTTTGTCAATCTTAACATGTTTTTTTTAAACAGTTACTGTTTAATTGCTCTCTATTTTAGACAACCAAGCAGCTTTAAGAAAGGTTCTTGCGTTCCAGTCAACCATGAAGGACATACTCCAGATGAGCAAAGAAGATCTAAAAAGAAGCCTACAAGCTAAGACAGAAACTATCAGTTTCTTACAGCAGCATTGTGACATGGAGACAAGAACCATTGATAGTTTACAAATTTCCTTTTTGATTTAGAAAGACAGTGAAATTTGTTGTAAATATCAGAAAACAGAATTAATATAAATGAAATGTATTTTAGTGCTATTATTGTTATTTAATATATATTTTATGATTAAGAAATAAAGTGTTGTTTTTGGTTTTTATTTCTTTTGACATGTTTATTATAGTATGACATAATTACATGAAACTATCCAATTACCAATCCCACTGAATACTTGTCATTAGTGTTGTTTTAACAATTAAACATTTCTCAATTACACTCACAATAAACCTTGAAATACATTGATATAAAAAAAATATTTATACTTTTAACATGTAAAACAGTATAATTTATAAGAAAATCACACAAAACAAAATAAAGTCATTATTTGACTAAAATTAAAAAAACCACACAATATCGTGCCTTAACCTGTTCTCGATAGTAACATATTCTCGATAGTCATGCAAAAATTAATTTTGTCATAAAACGAGGATTCGCACAGTCTTCTGTTTGTCGACAATTTTCCTTTACGCCACCACTTTGCTCCTCGGTAATGAAAAAATAAACAGGTTCCGTGTTTAGATGTTTAAAATTCTCCCAAATACAGAGTACCATATATTTCGATACCTTTCCGTAATCCCAAAAATTTCTTCAACTTATGGTACAATAGACGGGTCCTATCTTTTAAATCAATGCTCCAATTTAAACAAATTTTATATGAATAACATTTTAAATTACATTTTATGGTATTTTATTGTCAGAATAGCCCTGCATAGCTAATTACGCATACATTATCGAGAACTGGTGACGTAGTATACAATATGTCAAAAATTAGGTCGTTCGAATAATTAGAAGAGCTTGGCAATAACCGGATGCTTCCTTGTAATTTTTTGCAAGTGTGTAGTTGCTTATCTATGAACCAAATGGGTAAATAAATAAATAATATCTATTAGATAAGAACAAAGTTTTATCAAATAATATCTTAAGCTATCGAGAACCGGCAAAGCCAGGATACTCGTAGTCGTATACTTATTATATAGGAGTATTGTTGTCGCCAAGTTCAGGTGATCCCAGTTGGATTAAAAATGCAATAGAAAAAAACCAATAAAATCATCAAATAAGTATTTGCGACCAGATTTAATCATTCCGTTAATTATCAAAAGACCAGAAACACATCTGAAACAGATTCTGTTGTCTGTACGAAGTTACTTTTTGGTCTTAACAGTTTTTCGATTCTTTACGTTTGAACAACTGTACACTCAGTAATTATCAACCTGTTATTGCACAAAACTGTTCTAAAACTGCATTATCAACATTCGTTGCCATTGTACTTTCTGTTATGTCTGGTTTTGTTATACCCTAACCTAAACGCAGCTTTTTGGTGGTTGCATACTGTTAATTTCAATTTTGGGACGAAGTAAAAAACTAATAAACCGGTAACCAGTCTCAAAACAACTAATAACCGAACAATGCAAAACAACTCGATGAGCGTCACTACTTACGCGTTCGGATATATATATGCTGTTTTTGTTTTTGGGTCATGCCCATTAATTTTCGACTTCAACCAGGGCCGTAAATTATATATAGGCCTCCTACTGCACACTGGCAAAAAAAAAAAATGGTGACCAAAAATAAAATAAAATGAAATAAAAGTAAAAAATAGAAAGGAAGAGACAAATGTCATTGTTGTATTATCTATATTCCATGAGTATAATGAAGGTTTGAACAATTCGTGATTTGTGGTATTTCATCAGTTAAATAAACTGAGCTATTTTAGAATGAATTTAATTAACTAAATATACCACCTTTTCTGTGTGCACAAACGTTAAATTAATATCAACCCAAGACAGTTAAATTTTTATAGTGTCTCAGTAAACGAAATTCAGAACCCTTATCATAAAAACCAATGGAAAGCACCCCAGGATTTGCCATATAGCAGGATTTTGTCTTCTACAACCAAAACAAAACACATTTTCAATCCTAAAACAATAACGCGATATACGTAGTCAAGCGGTCTGTTATTAATAACTGCATGGTTTGTCCTTACCGAAGTTCTACCCTGCTTTGAGACACTAGTGGCGTAGCTACCATTTACGCAACGACGCACCAGCGTGCACAAATGAAACCGCAAACGGTAATATTTTTTTGTGTGAAAAGTAATTTAAGCTTCCATACACTTAAAATTTAGTTCTAAAGGCGATATCCGCGTAAGTTTCGCGCGCACTGCAACTTGCAGAACCTAGCTATACGCCACTGGACACGGTGCGCTAGACTCTAACACAATGGAATTTGCATAGAAAGTTATACTCAGACTTTAACGCAAACATAAAGTTAACTTAAAAAAATTTAGCTATGAATATAGAAAACTAATTCCAAAATTCCGAATACGGGATCATTCTCTAAGAATAATCCGGTAATGCGCCGTAATATAGAAAACAATCAAGTTCAACCCACTTCTTGTTATAGTAAAACAAAAATTAGCAGCTTAGTTTTAGGCAAAACTTTGCTTCAGAAAGAATACTATAAATTTTCGGTGTCTTAAAAAATAAATAAAAACTTCTTTTTATTCTAAACCGCACAGGATCGGGTCAAATCGCCCCACTGTAAAAATGCCCCTACCTTACTGAAGCAAAATCGCCAGCACACACACCCCTCCAATATAAAACGCTCACGACTTGCGCAAAATCAGCCACACTACACATTACACTATAAAAATTTATATTCTTATTTATATTTAATTATATATATTATCAATCTTGTCGCTGATTTAAGAAATAATTCGACTTATGAGGGGTATGATGTTGCACTCGATATGGGGTGGGGGCTAGAGGTTGGTCCATTCACAGGTTAACAATTTTTTTTATTTTTCCCAAAACAGATAACAGCAGAATGGGGCAATACTAATTAACAGCAAACAGGGTTCAGTTTATTTTCATTATAACAGTTAACAACAATGTGATTTTTAAGAAAACAGATAACCGCTAAAGGCTAATGGTTGAAAAACAGTTAACAGTTGCTTTATTTAAAGGAAAACAGTTAACACACCTGTAAAAAGCCCAAAACAGAAAAGATATCCCCCCTCACTTATAAACTGGGCCTTATATTCGTTTTTTTTTGTTTTACCAGCCATGTGTATTGAGTACAACATCATACCTAGAATAAATTATTACAATTCTAATATGACAAAATAATGCATTTTTCTATTCAAGCGGACCCTATATGACATGATTTTCTACTGACGCCAGTCATCATGAAACATTTTCGGTCTAAAAATCTTACAATTTTTTAATGTACGTTGGACAAATACACTTTAACAAAATACATCCTCTCAAGTCAAGGTTTATAAGTCCGCGTTCGCTCCACCATCACCATGATGGTTGAGCGAACGCGGACTCATAACCCTGACTTGGGAGGATGGGGAGGGGAAGTCTTAAGTTTTGTTGAAAAAAAACAAGGATTTTGTGAATTAAGTCTTATTTACACAGTAATGTATGATTCGATATACATGTACATTATATTTGAGCATTATTAATATCATTTGATTTTTATAAACAATTTTATTTTCAGTAATAAAAGGCACGGATTTTAAGAAATAACAAGAATATTATAAAGAATTTTGTTTTTAATGTTGTACATGGCCTGGCAACAATAACTTTACACTTCAAGTACAACTATAAGCGGACAGTTTCTAGAATACTGAATTTACGGCTCTATTTTTTTCAAATACCATGTCTTCGATTAAATATACCTGAACGGTGCACACAGTTTTAAGCCTAATAAGAACATTTTGTAAAGTATACATTTTGTAAAGTTAACAAAATGACGTCACTAATAAAGATAGGTTTTAGTTGACAAATGGATAGAAAAAGGTGCTTGCCTGCATGTGCAGTTTCGCGCAAAATATAATACTTGATTGAAATCATTAAATTTGAATTCATTACACGACTATTTGTTAATTACACAAACTTAATTTTTAAACAGATTAATTCAGTAATACAATGTTACGCAAGAAAGTAGATCTTTGATTCTTTGAAGCATTCTTTATGACAACGGCATCAACTGGTTGGCTATTTAGTAGAGATTTAACTTGCATATCCGTGTTTATATATACACTTGGCCATAAGTTAGGGACTACCAGGATTTTAGCGGAGGTGATTTTTTAAAACCAATATTTTTATCAATATATAACCATTAATTTCAGGTTTCGTTTAAAATAGTAGACTATTTTAAAGAAGTTTATGATTTTACTATTCAAAATGTATAGAAAAGACCAACAAGATGTCGTTTGCAAAAATATGCCATAAAACTGCAAAATCATAACCAAAAAAAAAAGTTTCAGCTTGAACCGCTAGTAATGTTACATACACAGAGTTGACAGGTTGAGGGTTATTAAGATGTAAGAGGAAATCATTTTTAAACATTTATTCACAAAAAGGAGTCAGTATCGTGTGTATCCACCACGCTTCCAATGTAATTAAAATTAAATCTTTCACTTGCTCCCCCCTTTTTGTTATTGGTCGCTACACGCAGCGACCATAGCAAAAAGGGGGAGCAAGTGAAAGATTTAATTTTAATTAGATTGCCACGCTTCCGGTGCAATTCTTGAACTCGTCTCCTCATGCTCTGGACAAGTCTCTGAAGTCTACGTTGATGGAATTGCAGCCACTCCTGAATTAAAGTATCACGCAATTCTTGAATGTTCTGACATGGAGAGTCACGTTTGAATTCACTTTCCGGTCGAGATAGTCCCAAACATGCTCAATCGGATTCATATCCGGAGACATGGCAGGCCATGGTTATGTTTTAATTGCCTCATTTGCAAGATAATCTTTGACGATGCGTGCTCTATGAGGTCCTGCGTTGTCGTCCATGAACACGAGTCTGTTTCTAAGTGGATGCGCATCAAAATGGGACACAATACGGGGTTGCAGAATCTGATCTCTGTATTTTAAAGCAGTTAGTGTGCCATCTAATGGATACAAGTCTAACTTACAGTCATATGAGAAGCAGCCCCAAACTGTCACTCCACCACCACCAAAAGCTGTAGTTTCCAGGATCAAAAGCTGTGTTGCGTTGGCGCCATACCCGCATCCTGCCATCAACTGGTTTCAGAAGAAAACGACTTTCGTCGTACCAATTAATTCTTTTCTTTTTCGAGCGAATATTCCACCCGATATGGTCACGCGCAGTGGGAAGCCGGGCATCCTTATGTCTTTGTGTAAGTGCTGGTCGCTTTATTGGTCTCCGTGCTTGAAGTCTTCCGCAATTTAGCCTTCTGTTTACCGTCCGTCTACTGGACATGGACATTCCATCGACTACGCTGTTTGCAGTGGTAAAAGGTTGTAGTCTAGCAAGTCTTCGAAGTAGTCTATCTTCTCTCTCTGTTATCTTCTTCGGTCGCCCTGATCTTGGCCTTTCCTCAACAATACCAGTTTCATTACATCGTCTCATTAGACTACTGATGACAGAATGGCTAATATTGAACCGACTGTTACTAAAACGCGGACATGGAACGCGGAACGGAAACGGAAAACGGAAAAATGAATAAATAGATAGATATTTCGACCTAATAAACATGACTGTCTGATATTTTTATATAGGTATGTGCTATTATCAATTGTCACTTCAATAAAACCGGTAGGTAACATTATTAAAACAAGTTTGGTGCCATGTTTATGCATGCGTAAAAGTTTGACTTGTTCATCATGGTAAGTTAGTAATCATATATACTATTAAAATAAATATTGTATTTTCATTTGAGGCAAATTAAACTGGGGCATGTTTCGTTGTTGTTTTGAACTTTGACTTGCATGTATTGATCCCGATATCACAAGTTTCGACCCGGAAACCAATTACTATACTCCCCATTTAAGCAGCGATAATGCATTGCTCCTCTGGCGAATGATAGAAATGAGTTTTATTTTTGTTGTTTTTTTTTAAGTTTGTTTTTGTTTCTTTCTTTTTTGCAGATTTTAAATCATATGATAAATTGGCATGATACAAAATCATTGCATAAAACTTCAAATCATTGGTAACCTTTATGGTTTTCAAGTTAAAGCGTTCACACAATTTTTTAAACGGACTAGCGAACGGACGATAAGAAGGAAGAACGGACAGACAGACATACAGATAAAGTTTAAGGACAGGAACTTAAACAACATGTACAACTGGTTGAGGGGGTGGAGGCAAATTACTTTATTGTGGAAAATCTGCACGAAAAAATTACAAATTGAATCAGGAAAATGGCTTCCTTTCCCCTAACAACAGCCCCTTTTAGATCCACCACTGCTTTGGCACGTTTTTATTCAAAAGCAAACGAAAACTTTGTTATTCCCCTGGGTTTTTTTCCTTGAAAAGGAGTTGGTGTGGTGTTTAACGCCTAGCGACAGTATATGGGTTATGTATGGGCGATTGTCAAAGAAGCCATGAACAAGGAAAAATCATGTTTACTTTAAAAAATGTATCGTTTTAACTTGAATTAATATTGCTGAATGATTTTTTTTTTAATTTGCAGGGGCACCTGCTAAAAGTAAAAAATGTTACATTTTGTGAAAATGTCATAAATTTGTAGTTATATTGTCATTTTTTATGTTGACTCTGGTCCAATGAAATCTTTCAAATGCACCTTTTGTCTACGTCTACAGAAATGTAAAAAAAAATTTGCGTTATTATAAATGTCTATGAAAACTGAACCCAAGTCTTCGGCTATCTTCAGAATTTTCCAATTCATTTGAGCTTTCTTTTCAATTCGTAGTCATTCGGTTTGTCAACTCTCGCGTGCCTGCCTTTTTCAGTTTTTGTCTCTACTGTATTTTGAAGGTATCTATTATGTCACTTATTAGTTATCAAAATGAAAATACAAGTAAGCAGTACATGTTTTCAAATTTTCTTAATTCAGGCTTTTGAAAATGATCACAAATAATTAAAGGCTATTTTAAAATTGAATTCAGCTAAGGGTTGCATATAATGTAAATATGCAAAAAGGAGTCAAAAAGACATAACGGATCGACCTAATAAGATTTGCAAAAATGAAGTCTGTGAAAACATTGCCGCTATATCTTATTTGCACTGCAATTTACAATACGCCGGAAACAAGATTTGCTATTGATGGAAACAAGGTAATGTGCATTTAACCGTCTATTTTAATACACCTATACGTTAAAAAGTTTATATTAAACATGTTGTTGATAAGTTCTGATCACTGTGCTAGTGGTCAGAACTTATCAACAACATCCATAAAGGGGGCATGTTTGGGGGGGGGGGTACCAGTATCCCATATCTCATTAAAATTGTTCATCAAATATCCCGTATCCGAAAAAGTGCTTTCCAATATCCAATATCCCTGTTATTAAAATGAATTTAAATATCTATATCCCAGTAAGTTTTGCCTCAAATACCCTGTGTACCATGATTAAAATAGGTGAATATCCCATATCCCAATATGCCCTAAAGAAGCTTCATAGAACACTTAAAAATACATACAACTTCAATCTACGTTTGGTGCACTTGACACATATATATATGTATGTATAGTTTCCATATCAACATATACTTGTAGTCAACCACACATTGTAACACTGTATAATTACAATTTTTTACTTTCTTTTGTTGTTAGTGTAGTTTTATATACAAATCAATATCTTTCTCTTTTTTTTGTAATTGTATTGTTTGTTCATGCCCTCCAAGGGTCCATAATTGGTTAATAAAGTATCTTATCTCTGATCCCTCTTATCTCTTATTCCGTTTTTCCTTCCGTTCCGCTTCCGCGTTTTAGTAACACCCTATTGAACCTTATCTGACACCTGCCGCTGTGTCATTCCAGCCCTTATCATACCAACTGCTTGCCATCTCTCTGCATCTGCTATAGTTTTCGACGTACCATGTTGAAATGATTTCAAAACATGATAAATTTTACCTGTTACGCACGTGCTCATGATGCGTTTTTTAAATCTCTATTGTTATTGTATCGTGAATCGAGCAATTAAAAAATTTTTAACAATAGATAATACCAGGCTTTCTTAAGCTACTTTTTGCAAAAAATAAGGGCTTTTTTAGGGCTAAATTCTCAAAAAAAAGGGCTAATTTTAGTATTTTTTAGGGGTTTTTAAACAAAAATAAGGGATAAAATGTGCTATTTTCTATCGATTTAAGACTGAAAAATTTGATTAACTCACCATTTTGGGCACAGAACAATAGTACAAAAGTTAATTACCAATTCAGAAGACCATTTGGATGACCATCAAATAGTCTCCTGGGTGGCAAATGCATATTTCTGAAAGTATACTACATCTAGCTTCATATAACTTGAATCTATTTTATGTTTATTTATTATTTTTATTTTTTAAATTTGAAAATTAAAAAAAATAGGATTTTAACCAAAACAGTGGGGCTTTTTTAGGATTTTACAGCTTTAATTAGGAATTTTAGGGCTGTTTGTAAAAAATAAGGAAAATTAGGAAAATAAGGGCCCGCTTGAAAGCCTGTAATACAAACCTAGATTTTTTTGATAACATATGTACAAAGAACCAGAAACAATTATTTTTTTTAATTTATTTAAAGCAAAACCTGGTGGTCCCTAACTTTTGGCCAAGTGTATATATAGGAACGCAGCTGAAACAAAGTACGATTACACAGTAGTGTATATCATAAATAAATTATAATTCGTGAATATTTGTGTTTGGTCTGGTTTTTTCAATAATCCAGAGTGAAGTTGCATATTCATATAAACAATATATAGAGAGTTTTGAATAGAAAACTAACACAAGTTTACAAACGAGACAATGTTATAAATGATTGTACAATTTCGAGGAGTCATAGGAAGTCTTTCCTATTCCTATATGTATCTTTATTCTCATAAACAAAACCAAGGTACAGAAAAAGAGAGAGAGAAAACAAACGACAAAAACACGTACATATGCAGTGTTATTGTGGAGTACAATACATGTATATGCATGTAGTATAGTACATATTATAGGTACATGGTGGTAGGTTTTGTTTTTTGTTTGTTTGAATGGTGTTTTAACGCCACTTTCAGCAATTTTTCAGCTATTTCATGGCGTCCAGTTTTTATTGGGGGAGGAAGCCGGAGTACCCGGAGAAAACCCCCGACCTGCGGTAGCATGGTGGTAGGTAAATATAAATGTATTTATTATACAGGTGAGCAAATACGTGTTTGTTTATAAACAAACTCACCTTTGTTGGGTTTTTTATTTACAAATAAACAGGTTCTTATATATTTAGAAATGCATTGCTTGGTCGCAATGCAGAGATTATGTTATTATTATGCGGAAATAGCACGGGTATGTTAAAAAAATTAATTTTCAGCGCGAAAAGATTTCGTGTTAAAGCTAGACGAGTTTATAGTCATTCGAAGCTCGTTTTCTGTGCAGCTTAGCTTGATAGATATTCTCAGCCAGTCCTTGATTTGAACGAAGAAGACTTGTTGAGTGAGCACCCATCACGTTCTACAACACAGAACCAGCCTTGTAGCTCTCAACCTAATATTATGAATTAATACATAATATATACACTGAGGAGTTATTTGTGGTTTAAGATAAACCGCTGCCTCCGTGAATGATTTCTTTTTGTTGCCTTGTAGGGCCTCGCTTTCCTGAAACGCCAAAAGATGACAGGGAAATTGCGAAAGGAAGTGCGAAAACGAACAATAGAAACAAATCTGTTTTATTTTTTGTTAATCTATCGCATCCGGATTACACACATGTACACCATATAGGGTAAAATATTGACACAGTATATCCTTATTAAACAGGGATAGACATATACCGGATATATGCAACAATAAAAATATATACTAACTATTGAAGGAGTGAAGAAGGATTTATGTACAAAATTTGTAACAATGAATAAGCGAATTTCTTAGAAACGTTGTTTAAATAACTAGAGGAAGCTTATAGCTTATAAAAAAAGATTTAATGTAAAGGAAAAAAAAATTCTAAATTGCAGTGTGGCCCAAAGTGCATGACAGCATTTTGAAATTAAAAAATTCAAGAGGTAATTAGCAGAACCTATATAAATCGCTGGTTCCAAAGGTAAGCGATTTTTTCTTTCAATTCGGGTCATCAATTTAACTAATGGATAATGTAGTAGAGTTACTTTAGGCCTTTAAATAAGGTAAACTCACTTCCATGTGTTCTACATTTTATTTCGAATTTTAGATTCCATGAATTACAGGTAAACAATAAAAAACTATGTTATAATAATAATATACAAGTAAGACTAAATATAATAGTATTAAGTATCATGAACTAGCAAATGATTTACATTTTCTAGCAGTTTTGTTGAACCTAAAGTTAACTATCAAACAAACAAGAAATTGTACGAAAGGGAGTCCAGCAATCAATACAGAGAAAAATTTCAAACTAAAATTGGTGAATTAGATATAAATAGTAAACTCAAAATATATACACTGGCCAAAAATGAATATACATGTGAGAAATATTACTCATAATACTCATAATATAAAAAGCTAATATGTCAAATGAGAATAAGTGATCACTCTTTACTAAGAAGGGCAACAAGGAATCGATTCACAGGTTAACATTTTTCCTAAGACAGATAACAGTTAATTTAAAATAATAACAGATAACAGCAATTCACATGAGAAAACAGCAAGTTCAAAAATCGAAAAAAAAACAGATAATGTTCAGCCGAATCTCATCGAAGGGCAATATACTATTAACGGCAAACAGGGTTTTCATTTCCATTATAACAATTAACAACAATTTCAGTTTTGAAGAAAACAGATAACAGCAAATGGTTGAAAAACATTTAACAGTTGCTTTATTTTCAAAAACATTTAACACACCTGTTATGACAGAAAAACAGAAAAGATCTTGCCCCCATCCTCTTTACTAATGGAGAGAGGACGATATAGAAATATTCCTATAGATTCCAGATTGTGTAATCAATGATATGTAACAAAATTGAGAATGATTTTCATTTTATTTTTTAAAAGCCAATTAAACGAACCTATTCGAACAGAATTTATTAATGATTTCAAAGAAAATTTAATAATTTTAGACAATATGCCGATTACAGAAAAAATATCAATAATATTGAATCCAGAATCTAAGGAACATGTTGGATTGCTGGGTTCCTTTTTGAAACAGTCTTTTTTGCTGACGACAGGTGGCCAAAATATTTCTTATTGTGTTTCTTTGTTTCTTTATTTTTGTTTGTTTTTTGTTGTTTGTAGCTATTAACCCTTCGTGGTGTAATTGCTAATAAAATTTATGTCTTTATAACTTAGTTTACACGTCCCAGCTATTTAACATGTCATATAAAGATTTGAACAATGAGTATATAATCCGACCGTCCGACCAAGGGCATTAAGTTGTCGGTGTAGGACGTAAAAAACTCCCCAAGTCAAGTATATAGTCCGAAAATCCTCTGGCTTCTTATAGGGTGTTGCAGAGAGACCATGTCACAGCAAGGCGTTGGACCGCAGTGCTTATTCTGTAGTTAGTATCGCCAAAGTTAAATTAACGTGAAGCCCTGCGATGTGTGTAGTACACCAGAATTTATAAATCATGTATATTTGAAGATTTTATTGTTGCCATGTGTAGACTTGTCCGCCAACTATAAATAAAGATTAGGGACCTATCAATATTTAAGGGGGTTTTGGGACCGGTGCAAAATGCAATAGAACATATTTTTGTATCCTGGCATATGTACATAGTTTTTTTTCATCACTGATAGGACAACAAGTTTTTTTCATAACAATATCAAATGAAATAAACTTTTTTGTGACGTTTTAATTCCAAACCAACATACTGTAACCGCACCATTGTAATAAATAATGAATTGTAACCATAAAATTATTTAATAGTTCGTACAACTTATATAACACGTCACGTCTGTCAAGTAGGGACCATGATGATGTAGGGACATGAACTTTTTTTTTCATTTTAAGGAGATAGGACATAGCCTTTAATTCAGATTAAAGTTGACCTGTTGACTTTAAATTTAGTGTAATCACAGTTATTTTTGGCACATAGGGCCTACCCGGATCACAGGTAAATAATATTCATTTAACAAGTTGAATCAAATGTCGCTTATTTATTTAATTGTCAATGTTTTCAGCATATATAAAATAAATTTTAGCTTTTGTTTATGTTGAATTCTAAATGGAAAACATTTAATGTACCCTTAAATAACCTCTACAACAGAAACAAAAGTGACTTGCAAAATTCACATGTAGTATCGAATGAATGAGTGACGTCACATAAGGGGAACTGGCATACGAATTACTCACGTGTAAGCACCGTATCAGTTAGTAAACACATATTTAGGTAAGTGGAAAACATTCCAAAATGAAAGATGTTATGCTGACGAAAATTTTAGGTTTTATGCATCAGTGTGTTGTGTTACATTTGAAAATCAAGGAGGTATTGAGTAGGGTTTGGCCATTGATTAGTCATTACTATAGAAATTAAAAGGGGGGACAGTTCGCTTTCATTGTTATAGCAAGTTACGATTGTATTATCTTCACCTGAAACACTTTTACATAACTTTCTAACTATTCATTTGTATATTTGTCTTTTAGTAATTTACTGACTGAAAAATAGTTACAAATAAATTGAAATGAACAGGCCGGTGTATTTAGACTGGTTTAGCCAATCACCCAAAAGTCTACTTACTTTTACTCATGTACTTTGCTACTATGATATTAAACTTTACAGAATAACGTTGTGATTCTAGAATATTATATATATTGTTACAAAAGAGGCACTGTAACAAACACTGTAGTCTCAGCAAATTTGTTAAGGACTAGAAATGTCGTAGTTCTATAACATAAAACCTCCCATTTCACGTTTATATTTATCATTTTCATCTGACTTTTAATTTTTTTTTATTATTTGAAAACTAAAAACATAAAATATCAATATCCGATAAAAAATGTTGAAAATAAACATGAAATGAGATGTTTTATTAAGGGAACTAGAAATGTCAGTGAGGAAAAAATGCTTGAAATTTTGTCTTCAAGGATAGATGCTACTATCTTGTACTGTCTTGACCTATTCTCGATAGTCATGCACAAATTCATTTTGTTATAAAACGCTGATTTGCTAATGTCTTCTGCTTGTCGTTAATTTTCCTTTAAGACACCACTAAGCTCCTTGGGAATGAAAAAATCAGCATGTCCTTTGTTAAGAATTCTAAAAAAAAATACATATAATACTTCGATAAATTGCAGTAACCCTAAAATTTCTTCAATTTGCACAGATCCCATCTTTTAACCAATGTTCCAATTTAAACAAATTTGATATGAATAACATTTTTATTTACATTTTATCGTCTTTTTTGTCAGCATTGCCCTACACTTTGTAACAAACATAGCTAATTACACACATTTGTACATATCAAGAACTGGTAACGCATACTTGCCAACATATTTTTGGTAGAATTACTAATAATTTTGACATGAGGTCTGGGGAGCGGTCCCCAGTGGGTCTAGGACAAAGCCCTGCCCAAGGGTCGAAGCCCTCTTTCCAATAATGATTTTATAGTATTTTTTGGGTATTTGAAGGGTCTTTAGAGTACGGAATAAGTTAATTTTAGCTAACATACTCGTGTGTTTTGTTAATTCTGAAAAAATATTAGCCGTTTTATCAAAATTTTCAAATAATTGGACTTCCTATTTTTATTTCCTGTGAAAAGAAGAAATTCTGTAGAGATCTTGGTAGCCCAGACATTTGCAAAAAATTCCCAAGCTTCTGTGCCCAATCCAGAGCATTGGCATGTATAGTTAAGTAGTATTGTCACAAATGAGGTCGTTCAAAAAAGCTATTTGAAAATAACTGGATTCTTACCTGTTATTGTTTTGCAAGTGTGTAGGAGTTTATCTATGAACTTTTTAATTGTTCATTAATTTATCAAATCAATTGCAACTCTTTAATAGCTTAAATCATATTTAATACTATATACAATAAAAACTGGATGCCATGATATACTAGTAGCTGAAAAAAATACATAAATAATTGTTCATAACAAATCCCAAGAAGGTAAAATGTCCACCGTAATTTAATAAGCTTCTGATGATCTGCCACCCCCATACCCATGCTTACAAATATTTTATCAATAGATACACTACTAATTATATATATATATAAACATAGTTTTAAAAGTGTATAAGATATAAACATAAGGTGTTTTCTGTAATAATTTGATGAAATTGTTCACAAAAATATGAAGCTATATTTGGTAAAATAATCATTTGTTCAAACCTGATAGAAAGATATGAATTGAATTTTATTAAAGTAACCTTTAAGCTTTGTATAAAAGGGTGGTATATAACACAGTTCAGAGCATTAGCCATTTGACTAGTAGACCATTGTCTGTATTTCATACATCTGCTGCAAGTCTGGAAAAAAGGGAAAAACAAATAAGACAGTTGAAAAAAGGTTATTGTCTAGCAAATTTATATTTAAGGATTGTTTTCAATTGCTGGTTAGTTTATTGGATATAAACGACTTTGGGTCGATTTACGCTGAATAAACCGCGAAGCGGTTTATGTTGCAGCATAAATCAATCCAAAGTCATTTATATCCAATAATCTAACCAACAATTGAAAACAAACCTTATATTTTATAGTAAAAATGAAGTAACAAGAACAATATTTTACAATTAATCAAATAATATTTTCTTTTCACAATTTTAGTGTCGTCGCTTGTTGTTTGCGAAAGAATTCATGCATAGTCAACGTCATCAATACATCTTATTATGACGTCACAATCAGTCACGTGCTGAAAAACCAAGTTAGGTTATACGAAATAACCAACTTTGCTCACGTATTGAGTATTTAAACAAAATTAAAATATATGCAGTTAACCAAGCAAATTACACAAAATACCATTAAGAGCCCTTTAATGTCATTTAGAATGGGTTGAGATCAGAATTTTTAAAATAAAAATATTTCCCGTCTAGACACTCAGATTCTTATGGTAAATAATGTTAATGTCATGTGATGACACTAAGCAAAACATTGCCTCTGGCTACAGGGAATTGCAGAATACAAATAAAGTTAAGAGTGATTAGTAATAAGAACTGATGAAGTCTGTAGTCAAGCATGAAAGGGGTAAGAAAAATGGCTGAAAATTATATGGTATACAAGAAAAGTGTACTTTATTTTTGGCAGCCATTATTATATAAAAGGTGCCACATACATCAACCATGACACGTTTGGTTCTGTATATAAACATGGAAGTAGTAATGCGCATGATGAGCAGAACTAGAAGTAAATGAGTTATTGAAAACACCTTATGAGACCATATATATGAAACCACAACATACTGGCTTGGAACAGTCGCATAAAAACATTATTTATGGGCCTCTGTGGCAAAATGGTTCAGGTAGTTGGTCGACTATTGTTCATGTGGTCTGTCAACGCTCAAGTTGGGGGTTTGAGTTTCAATGCAGGCAGAGTGCGCTCGACTCCAATCTCAACTCTGGGTTCCTCCCCAAATAAAAACTGGATGCCATGCTACAGCTGAAAAATTGCTGAAATGGTGTTAAACACAATTCAAACAAACAAAACAAAGATATCGTGGCAGGCTTCAAGTACGATTGTAAAATGAAGATTTCTTTTCCACAAAAAGGATTGATTGATTAGAGTTTCGTGTGCAACATATTTGCTTTATTTCCAGTGAAAAATATATAAGCTATATTCAAGATGAGAACAAGTTAACTAAAAATAGATCAATTTGTGAATTATGGACCAAAGAACAAAAATTTTGAATGTCACTGGGGCATGTGTAGCCTACTCTTATCAACACCTTCAGTCTTTATAGTGTAAGGAGCATGGCACTCCCACATTACTCACTGTGGTCTGGCTTTCCATATTATGACCTGACAACCCCCCCAATGAGAGGGCATCCCCTATCCTCCACATACTAGTAGGGACGCATTGGGCAGCTTTGTGGGTAAGCAGTCAAATAGAAAAACAAAAGGAGAATACAAAAATCTATTGAATCTTTTTTCTTTTTAGTCAAGCTTGCATTGAAAGTAGTTTTTAATAGTTTTCTTTCCATTGGTTGAATAGAGAGATGGTCATGTGACAAAAAAAATAATCAGTTTTCACTGGCTCAACTAAATTATATATATATACAAGACATGTATTATTGTAAAAAGGTTTGACATTCAAAATACATATATGCATGTAGCCACCATTGCAAAACATGGTTGAACATTGGAGTTTAATGGAAGTAAACTTGATATTATCTGATCAAAAATCATTTAGCTGAATGAATGATCCTGAATGATTTATACTTGCCGTAATATTCATTTCACAAAAGTTGTGCCTTGTGTTAATCCAAATTAAATGTACAACATGGCTACCTTATAAGTGGACCATAGTTTGAGCTTTGGAGTAGTTTTTTGATCTAATAAAGAACAGATTGATTTAATTTTAAGCTTACGCTTTAAATTATTACATGTATCGCAGTAAGTAAATTGACATTTATAATTGTTATTTAATTTAGTGTCAGTAATCACAGTAATTTCTTTAACTTTGCAAAATCCATATACATGCTATCTTTTGACCTTAGGTTAAGTTTGGAAAATTTGTGTCATTATACTAGGTCAGGGGGCATAAAGTAGAACAAAATTTCAAAAGTTGTATAGGGACATGAGAAATGCTGAGAATTTAATTTACATATTCATTTTTACTATAGGGACAATATTTTTTAAGTATACTCACAATCTGGATTAACTAGATATCCCACTGGTTGTTATTGCAGAATAAATTTGGTATCTCCATATCAAACTTACACACTTTATGGATGTTCTCTTTTGGTGCTTAACTCCAACTATCTTTTCACAGTTTTATTACAAATGTCTTTACAAGCAAACTGACAAAAATAATCAAATCCATAAAGTTAGTATTTTTTTTTTGGTTGTTTTTTATTACAGACAAAACTTGTTTATCAAAAGAAACTGTTTCATGACATTTTTTCAATCGTGTATATACAAAACTTAAGCACAGAGACCTATAATTTATCTTTTGTTTTGTTCCTGAATCAAATTTCTTAATTCCAAACTATAACAGCCTCGTCATTGTTATGTTGAAACTGACCAGCGAACATTCTTAATTATTTGTAAACGAAACTTGAGTAGAATCTATCTAAGAAATAAAAATAAGGTCACCAGCAAAGTGTCAGCTCAACATGGAGACATTTTTTTACATGTACTTATTGAACATAAGGTGATTATCTAAAAAGAATATTATTTTTTAGAGTACTTATTATTCACCAAGATTAAGCGTCAAGGATCACCGATACTACAGAATTCGGCAAAGATGCCGCCCATAACACAGAATGGGGGCCTGAAAGCTCAGGTCCAGGACTACATATCAAAGAACAAAGTGATGGTCTTTAGTAAAACCACATGTCCATTTTGTGAAAAGGTAAGTACTATTTTATGCATCATACTATTTCAGTACATGTATGTTTAGTTTAGGGCCTATGGTGATCAGTCTGTCCATCTGTCCATAATCGTGTTTGGACTATGACTTTTTTTCTCTTTTGAGTAGGCTATTGATATTTGGGATGTTGGTAGATAATATCAAGGTGATGTGTAACATACCATAGTTGATGACCAGCTCACTGATACATGTATCTAGTTAGATTTGGTTGGAAATTTTTTATTAATAATTGATATTCAAACATAAGTGACATATTAGATACATATATATGAAGAAATAAGTTGAAAGTATTTAGTGTTTGTAAATACAATTTTGCAATGTACCATATTTACTTTAAAAGGTTGATCACAAAGTTTGTCATAACTGTTTATAAGAAAACAGTAAATAAATATATTCATTTATATGTGATCATTAACAGATGAAAGTAACACCTCAAAGTTTTAAGTATTGAAATTTCTAACAATACCATCCTTAGCATAACAGACTCGACAGTCTGAGTTAATAACAGACAGACCAATCGGTTGTATTGCCCATATTTCTTGTATACCCATCATGTTCTTACCAAACTTTTTACCCTAAGAAGCCCTTAAATTCTTTGTTGGCTGTGTTCATCACCTTTAAAGCACAGGTAGCAAGCTCACCTGTATTTCAAGAGATCATAGGTTCCATCTCATGTCCGTTTAAAGCAAAGAAATTAAAACTAGTACAAATGCTTCAACTCCACTTAATAAGCAGCAGTATGGAAGAGGAAGAAGACTGGTTAGCTTGGAGTAGGAATATTTTGCACAAGTTGGGAGATTTGCATAAATGCAGAATTTGACAAAAGTGTGAAAGCACTATTAAACCACAAATGCATGTTAGTCTAGTACATGTCTTGGAACATGTTATATTCGAAGGCTGTGTTTTAGCAATAATACAGGTGAAACAAGTGCTCACTTGGTATCAAACAACATTCACTCACTCAACCTTCTTTATTATATGAGGCTGTATTGTTGAATTTATTTTTCTACTAAAACATTAAGTTTTTTTTGGCAAAGTGTAATTGAAAAAAACTTTTAAAGTGCATGTTCTGGCATTTTCCTTTTCATCAAAAACATGTACATGTATATCATTTAATCCACTTATAAAGATTTTAGGTAGTGAAAATATCACAATGTATATTTAGTTATAAAAAATTAAAATACATGTCCTTTAATTCTCTAATAACTACCTTCATTGTTAGTATTTGCTCCTTCTATGTACAGCATGTTGCATTAAGACAAAGAACTTAATGCAACATGCTATACATACGGTTATCCCACTGTGCAGATAATGTGTCATAATGGACTGATATGTCTAACTACCAACAGTAACTCCAACTTGCTATAACTCGGCTCAACAGTATTGTTCCTGCAGTGACCTACATGTACAGTTAGATCAAAAAACTTACTTGATAGTAAACAACACACACTCTCCCTCACTCACATAAATTCTCAATTGATTTTATCTAGGATTAAATTGTATGTTATATAATGAAAAATGGTAAACAGGCAAATTTTCAATTAAAAAGGATATAAATTCAATTCCTCCGTGTAATTGAATCTGTAACATTTATATGTTTTAGGTGAAAGAATTGTTTAAAACGCTCAAAATAGAATATGGTTTGGTAGAGTTAGATCAGATTGGTAAGTGTAAAAATAACTAACAAAAGCATAAAGCACATGATGTACATGTAAAAGTATTCCTTTATAATTTAATATAAAAACTACCAGGAGGTCTTTAAGACTTCTGATTGCACAAATTATTGACAACTGTATATTATTAGTATAATAATACCCATAAGGGTGCTCTTATATGCATAAAGCTTCAAAATTATATTCTGAAACTTAACAATGTCTCTCAACATATACTCGATACGCTATTTTACGCCTAAGTGAAAATGTAGAAATTACTGAAACTATAAAAAAAAAGCATTTCAGACTTTAATACAAAACAATAAATTTGACAAGGCAGTTGATCAATATTGATTTTGATTTTTTTTTAAATTAGCTGTTTTAACATAAATAAAGTGGTTTGAAACAAGATATAGAAGTAGGTTTATTTTTTTAAGATGCTGATATAAGTTGTGATCAAAATACTGATTCAACCAATCAATCAGTATAACAATGGTTTTAATTTCAGCCAATGGATCAGAATTACAAAGTGCTTTACATGAAATTTCTGGACAACGAACAGTACCAAATGTGTTTATAAACTCAAAGCACCTTGGTAAGTCACTTAAGTTTGATGTCTATATGTTAGTGTAAGTGTGTTCATCTGTAACAATTTTTAGTCATATTTTTTCTCACCAATGATCATACAGTACCCAGTCGTGTAAATGCTTTGTATGATCATGCCATATTGTGGGATTTATTAACAGACCACTCTGAAGTTGAGGAGCAGGGGTACTAGTATCATCATTGAACATAAGCTCACAGTTACTTGTAATATCATCTGCATTGTTTTGTTAAAATATATAATTTTTTTTGAGAAACTGTACCATCTTCCTTCTTCTATGATAGGTGGTATCTGTTTTAAAAATACATGAAGTATTTTGTCAGTTTTGTAGATGAAAAATTCCAATTACATTCAGTCTTTCCTTTTAGTAAGATTTAATTAATCCAAATTAATACGGTAATACCCTGTTTGTTTTGAGTTTTGTATTCCTGACAGATTCCTATTTAAAAGTAAATATATGATTTATATATATTATATATATCTATTTAAAATTGAGCTTAAACATGCTTTGTTGAATTAAAGGAGGGTAGAAATAAAACCCTGTGCTACCTTTCTTGAATGTCAGCAGCTAAATATTTAACTATCTTTATTTTATTCATCGTGAAACAGATATTGTAATTTTTATTTAATGATAAATAACTTGCATAATAAAAGGAACAGTAATGACCTAGAGCAAATGCTGGGAGGGTTCCCAGTGCCAGCTGCCCAACCCATCCACATTTGGCAGATAAGGGGAGAGGGTTGTCAGGTTATAATCATGGACCATAGTGAGTAATGTATTTGGATAATGTAGATTTTTTAAAAAAAAGTTAAGACTTATTGTAGCTGCTATAGAAGGCTTTTTTCTCTGCCCCACTCAATAGTCTGTACTTATACAGTGGCATTCAAAGTTATCTGCCCATTTGTCCTTATGTTTCCACATAGAATGTTTGTAAACTTGTTTTTGTCTTGACTGAAATACTGCTCGCTGGACTAAAGAAAACATCAAGGCAATCAATCAGTTCAAAGATAGGTTTGATTAAAGCAAATTTTGCACATTTAAAAAAAATACGTATGATTTTCTCTTACATCATTAACACACAATTTTATATAAAACTTGTTTTTAGCTCACCTGACCCAAAGGGTCATGTGAGCTATTGTTATCACTTTGCGTCCATCGTCGTTGTCGTCTGTGTTTGTAAACTTTTTACATTTTATTTTATTTTTTTATTTTTTTATTTTTTTTTTTTAATTTGTTTTTCAATAGTCAGGGTTTTACAATTCCCCTGCAACACCACCTGACCAGGGTATGACAGGGTTATTCATATAAAACAAAGAAAAAAAAACACATTGACTACATGCTTTTAACTTTTTTGAAAAGGCACAACATTTAGTATAGTATTTACTTATTAATTACTAGTAACAATAACTTTCACTCACCATTCACTCCCACTTGCTTTCACTATTTTTCACTAAAAACACTTTGATCCTAAATTTTAAGTTTTAAAAATACACAATAATATTGATTGATTGACTAGTAACAGTTAATGTCAGTAAAAATATGATCCAAAGGGGTCCATGTCTTTTCGAATGAAGACAGAGTATTGTTTTTCTTTGCCACATACTGCTCAAGTGACCGATACCACATGACTTTATATTTAAATTCAACTATATTTGGCTTTAGTTCATTGAGTTTACACCTGAAGATATAATATTTAGCAATAATAAAAATCAGGTTAACAAGTAGATCCTCTGCTTCAAAACCAAAGAAAAAAAATTTGGTAATACTGGTTTATACTTTTTACATTTTAATCTTTTTCTCTGAAACCACTTGGCCAATCGAAACCAAACTTGGCCATAATGTTCATTGGATGGACCTTTACAAAGTTTGTGTTTTTTATTTGGATTGGTAAACCAATATGGCTGCCACCGCAAGACTTTGTTTAACATAGGACCCTTTGTGAAAAAAGTTTTAAAAGGCTTCTTATCTGAAACTGGTTAACCAATTGAAAAAAAAACTTACTAACAATATTGTTTGGATGGTCCTCTTTAAAGTTTGTGTTTTTTATCCCAATAGGAAATTCAAAATGGCCACCACCGCAGGACTTTGTTTAACATTGGCCCCTATGGGAAAAAAGTTTAAAATGGCTTCTTCTCTGAAACCAGTTAACCAATCAAATCAAAACTTACTACCAATATTGTTTGGATAGTCCTTTATAAAGTTTATGTTTTTTATGCCAATTGGAAAATCAAAATGGACGCCATCGCAGGAATTAGTTTAACATAGGACTCTATGGGGAAAAGTTCAAAAAGGCGTCTTCTCTGAAACCGATTAACCAATCAAAACAAAACTTACTAGCAATACTGTTTGGATGGTCCTCTATAAAGTTGATGTTTTTTATCCCAATCAGAAATTCAAAATGGCCACCACAGCAGGACTTAGTTTAACATAGGACCCTTTGGGAACAATTTTAAAAGGGTTCTTCTCTAAAACTGGTTATCCAATGGAAACAAAACTTACCAGCAATATTGTTTGGATGGTCCTCTGAAGTTTATGTTTTTTATGCCAATAGAAAAATCAAAATGGCCACCACAGCTTTACATAGCTTAACAGTAGACCCTATGGGAAAAAGTTGTATTAGGTTTCTTTTCTGAAACTGATTAACCAATGGAAACAAAACTTTCTAGTAATATTGTTTGGATGGTCCTCTTTAAAGTTTATTGAAAATTACAGGACTTACTTTAACATAAGGGAAATGCCATCTTCATTGCCTATAAAATCAAGTGAGCGATACAGGCTCTTAAAACCTCTGGTATTAATTTCAGTATTAAAATAATTATTTGGTGACACTCTTAATTAAGAAAGATTTTTAAAATTATTTATTTTTTTAGTTTAAATTGAGCAAACTGATACAATTTTATTTTGTTCATTAAATATTGTCTTAGAATAAATGTTACAAATTAAAAATTTATAACCGGTATATATATTATTTTCCCGTTTTTTTGCCAGAGGTTTTGTTTCAGTATCAGTTTAAAAATGAACCTTATTAAGCTGTTTGTTTATTTGCCCTTTCTGCAGTCAAATAAGAATATTTTATTTTCTCTGTATTCTTTTTCTGTTAATTTTACAAATTAAAAATGGTTAAACTATTAATTTCTTACCTCAGGTATTGTTTCAGAATAAGTTCTACAAATAAAAGATCGATTAAAATTTTCATATTTTTTGCCCATTCCACAAATTCATGCAGCAAAAACATAATATCTTGCTGACTACAAGCTTACCTTTGATGATATCTTTATCACAAGGGTATAATTTTATCTGCTATCTCCCTGAAAGTCCGGCTAAATAATGTTACTAATGATGATTGTACAAGAATCTGCTCTTAATATTTATAAGTAATAATGAGTTCTTTAATCTTTTGGATCCTATTGATTTTTGTTTATTAGTGCCCATGTGACCCTAATGTCAGTTACACATTATTGGAAAAATGTTTAAATCAGTTCATTGATTTTCTATGTATGAAAATTTCTCTAATTATTTGTGTAATTTGAAGTGTTGTCATGGAATAAAAAGTACAGTTAAAAATCAAAATTTACTTTATAGCATTGAGTTGGTGGGTTTGTTTAAACAGGTAGAATGTGGAATATATAAATGTACCTGGAAAGGATGGATCAATTGTAATTAAGAAATTGTATATGGATGTTTTGATTACATCCAGTAATGTGGATACAGAAATGTGTAATCAGCTATTGGACGGTAGACTGATATTAAAATTGTTCATGCAGACCATCAGAGGAGATAATATACATGTATTTATATTACATTTCAAATTGTGTCCTCAAGCTTTTTGTGCTGTTTTCTGACGTACTGTAGGTTTGAAAATCTATCATGTCTATTATGAATTTGAACACACAGAAGTTAAATAGCATAAAGTGTGTGACTTGAAAATTGGAAAATTCTAGATTTTCGTACCTGTATAGGATTTATCATTTGATTGGTTATATTTTTCGGCTGAGTTGAGTAACAGTTGCGCAGAAAGTATTATTTAGATGTATGGGTGCATGCTTATCTGAAAATTTTATGACACATCTTGAAGATAGGAAAGTTAACATGAATATAAGTATTGATACAGATGAATCTATGGAAACCCATAAGCATCATAAATCTAAATGTTGCATCGTATGTGGTCATTCTGTGTCTTCAGGTGGTTGTGATGATACTATGAAAGCTCACGCTGAGAACAGACTTTTGCCGATGATCAATGATAGTGGAGAAAATTACGACTATGATCTGATTGTGATTGGTGGAGGGTCTGGAGGTCTGGCAGCTTCTAAAGTAAGTCAAATATACATTTTCTCTACAACTGTTGTCAGTCTTACACCTTGCAATGTCATGCAGTCTTACACCTTGCAATGTCAGTCTTATTAAAGTCTTTTGCTTGATAACTCCTCTTTCTATTAGTGTCGTGTCTATGCAAAGACAAAATTAAAAGGTATGTAAGATTTTTAGAAAATTAAAGTATTGTGTATCATTTCATGTCTTTTTTTAGAACTTCTAGATACAGTTAACTCTACTTAACAGTGCATAATATAATATACTTGTAATTGGAACTTTGGCCTTATTCAATGGTTTACATTTTTTTATCCAATTGTTTTATGGTAAACAACATTTATTAAGGGATATTTTTATTTCACCTATGAGTCATTTGTATACTGACCACCAGTTCATGTTATTTTCTGTAGCTTATACTTTGTTGTTTTAGTTATTTTTAAAAGATTACAAATAATTGCAGACATGTATGGTACAGTATAAGTCTGCCAGTGTTGTATGTCTGTAGAGCGACAGTGCTCTTCATTTTGTTTTAATTGATGGATTATCTTTATATTTTTCCAATAATGTCATACAAACAAAATATTATTTCATTTTGCTATAATTAAACAAGTGTGTGCATGTTTTTCATGTAACTCCTTAAGCATTGCAGTAAAAGGGGCCAAAGTGTAATTTTTTCATTCCTTCTTATGTGTGCAAATTTTGATTTTGATCAGATTGTAATGGGATTTCTGTTTTTTTGTTCCTTTGTTGATGAGCATTTTGAAGTCTGCAATGATTTTTCATATCTTTTACATTGTTTAAGCTGTAAGTTGTTTAAAATTTGAAACAATTTCAGTTTTATTTTAAGGTTACAGTAAATATTCTTTCATATCATTTTGGTAAGATTTTTTTTAAAAATTTGATTCTTCATAGAATAATGTTTAAGTGTTTATATCAGTACATTAGACCTTTTCAAAGGATATAGAGGACTTTGTTTTGTTTTTACCATTTTCATAAAAATGTTTTTTCCCATTTTTTATAAGATTTTTAAAAAACAAATGAGGGGGCCTTGGTGGCCGAGTGGTTAAGGTAGTTCTTCTACTATTGATCACGAGGTCTTTCAACACTGAGATAGCGGGTTTGATTATCACTGCAAGCAGGGTGTACTCGACTGCAATCTTAATTGACAAGGATTGCCAGTTTTCCTACTGCAGGTCTGGGGTTTTCTCCTGGTACTCCAGTTTCCTCCCCGAATAAAAACTGGACACCATGATAAAGCTGATAAACACCATCAAAAAAAAAAAAAAAAAGAGCTTAAGGCATCTTGTCAATATTTCTCATTTTCACTTTTTTCCTAGATAAAATGGTTGAAAATAACTTTAGTTATGTTGAAGTTTCCTATCTTTTAAGGGTTTTGTTCACTATTAGAGTTTATGTTACTAATACATATATATTTTTATACCCATAGAAAAAGAGGGGGTAGTACTGTTATTCTGTTATACCCTTGTCCGTTCGTACATTTATTTGTCTTTTGTCCGTCTGTACATGCTGTAACAAAATTTCTGTCACAGATTTCTAAGCAACTATATTATGCAGAAGACTCACATTTTGCAAATTGCTTTATCCTATAGTACCATATGGTAATTAGTGATTGTACACTCCCTTGTTCATCTACTTCCTGTTTACCAAATACTAAGATTTTTACACATAGTTGACATACATGCAAAATTTGTGTAACAGCGATACCACTAGTGAGCAGTTGCTGACAGATTTATCTCACTATTTCAATTTTTTTGTTGCATTTCTCATAGACTGATATTTTGTTAGTGTGTCAGAATATTTTTCCCACCTTTTAACAAATGTCAGTCAGTTGGACTGTTTGTCTGACATGATCTTATGCACACATGGCACAGTATCTTGAGAATTCATTCACAGATTTTCTTAAAAAAAACACAGTTCTTATTGGAGCCCCAGGACCTGTATTTGTTTTAGTAATTATAGAGTTATGGGACTTTGTTCGTGAAAAAAATGGGGATTTTTTAGTTTTCAGTTTGAAAGATGTGGAATCATTAACATTGTTAGATGGGAGTTTCCTTTAGTTTTTGGTAACATTCTAAAAGATGGGATTTTTTTGTTTTCAGACTGTTACAGTCTGAAAACAAAAAAATCTCATCTTTTAGAATGTTACCAAAAACTAAATTTATTCAACATTTGGGGAATTATTTTGATAGTAGTAATAAAGGTCAAGTACACCACAAGGTTAAAAGGTAAAATCGAAAAGACAAATAAAAATTAAAATTAAAAATTAAAAATCAAACAACAATAAAGATGGGCCCGAGCTTTCGGTCCAAAGACCTTCTTCAGTGTGAGAAAGAGGGAGACAAAGAACAACACATCCGTATAGGACAAGGAAAGAGAGTAGAATTATTTTGATAGATGTGAGCTTACTTTAATTTTTGGTAAAATTCTGATTTTTGTAAAGTAAAGGAGTTTTTAAAAAAAGTTTTTGTTAGTTTTCAACTATCTCAAGTTTAGTTTTCAGACTAACTCAATGAAGGTTTTTAATTTTCTTGAAATTTTGGGGCATTGATGTGATTATGTTTCATCAGTGCAGATAAAAATACTCATCCATGAATTGTATTGCTCTTGTCCTTATATCTTCTTTTTTGGGTATGTTATGTGCTCATGATAACGCTGTTTATTTTCCATCTTATTAGAATGAATAATAGTACTCTAACAATTTTTTCTCATTTATAATTCTGACAAATCAAAAAACTGAATTAGGATTATTACAGCTTTGAAATTTGGCTTTAAAATTTCTCTGTTCGCAAAGTTATTCAGTTCCACAATAGTTCAGTATCCAGTTCATGACAGAAAGACATCACTCACCAGTTAGTTAGATAAATGTGTTTCTGTCCTCTCTAAGCTGTGTTGATTCAGTGTTGAATGCCATATTATTATCATGTATTGATTACTTAATCAGGGAAAAAAATTGATCAAGATTTGTTATCTTTTTGGATAATTTCTGTAAAAATAAATATATTGCAGTTCAGCCTTAATAATTGAGAATTGTTCTGCAATCATTGCATAAATTGTATCAAACATAGAACCAGACTGTAGCATTGGGAAAAACCAAACATTTTCCTCTGTAGTGAGCCTATATTTATTAATTAATTCATTCATAAGTAAATACATAAATAAAAAAATATTAAAAGATTCCTATGTGGAAATCCCTATAAAACTCTATTCAATCTTAAATAAAAGATAATAATATAACAGTATCGAAACAGAGGCCTGTGCAGCAAGGTACAAGTAAATCTAAAATTGATTTATATCATTTCTAGCTTTAAAGTCATCCATGAAAGCTTTAGATTGTCGTTGTTTTTAAAGTAATACCGGATATTTTAATAAATAGTTTAATTGTTATGGCACTAGGGCAAGATAACAAGAAATAAGGACAGACATGACATTAAACCCTACTGAAAACTGAGAAAACAATGCCAAATTCAATGCTTTTTCAATGCACACACATGTGAATTACAGTAATTACAAACTCAAAAACACCAATACATGATGAATAAACTCAGTCAATACACAGGGATCCTTCTAAAAAACCAAGGAGTTGTGTTTCACTGCTGACTTTAGATCTAAAACCATGCTCTAAAGTCGGCTGTGAAACACAACTCATTACCTTACACAAGGAATCTTTGATAATATGGCACATGGCAAACAACTGATGTTGTCCAGATAGATTTAAGTAAATTAATAAATTAGAAACACTGCAGAGAAGAGCAGCTATATATACACTAAATCAATGCAGCTAGCAGAACTTAAATGGCCTACACTATACCAAAGAAGGAACCTAGCATCGGTCATCTCGCATTACAAAATACACACAACCTAGTAAATATCATGATTCCAACACACTACATGTTACCAACAAGAGAACACAATTATTTTGCTATTCTTCCCTATGCATTACCACCAACATTAATTTTTTCTAGGTCATTCAGGTTGTAGATTTCCTTACCATACAATGTCTCAACAAGCCCAGACTTAGATTCATTCAAGTTTGATGCCAAATCTTTTTATACTTTAAGTGAAGTAATAAAAAGTGTTCTTATCTTAAAATATAATTGAAAAAAAACTGTTGTATCTTTGTTCATTATGTCTCCCTTTCCCAGAATGGTGTTTAGTGGTGTTTAGAAGTACAATGTAAATGTAGAGGAATTCATACCTTGTCTGACACATTCAGCATATGATTTATTTGGATGATAAATGTGCAGTAACAATGAAGTCCTACTGGTCTGTTGTTGAGTACAACTCCTTATAATATTGTTGACACAGCTATGTGACCAATGGATTTATTTGTCAGTCACTTATGTTGTGTCTGCTGTATGATCATTGTTATGTTATCAATCCTTTTTCATAGAACCTGCTTGTTAAGACTGGTCAACATGATTGCCAATCTAATTTTATAGTCCTGTTCATATTAAGTTGACCACTAAATGGTGGCTCAAACACCTTTTTGTGTTTTTTTGGGAAGGTTGCGTAGCAAACTTTCCCCTTGCTAACGCTCTAATACATAGAAACGACTGCGACCGGCTTGTAATCAAACCTTACGCTCGTAAAATATAGGTCACATTTGAGGAATCTATCAATAACATGAATCGGTGCACCACATTTATCTTGAACAACTTCAATATACATGTCCTTTCGTATTATGTCTCATTTACTGTATAATTGATAACTAATATTACGATTTAAACTAATATTCCATGTTCATCCGCGAGAGACAGACTTCTTACACTTTTTGGTTTCGGAAATCCATGATATTTGGCAATCCTCGCGATAGCTGTTCACTGAACCGACAAATGTAGTAGTGACAGTGACACCACTCTAATAATATTTTAAGACGTTATTATGATTGAAGTGATTTGTCGATGTACAGATTTGCAGAGCGGCGCCATCTATAAACTTTTTTTAAGGTTGGGAGAATGGCATGTAGAAGTTTGGTATATAAATACAAGTATATTTAAAAATATAACAATTTCTAACTAATAAAAATGTATTGAAAAAGATATTTTGGTGTTTGTGGCACAAGAATAGTAAATGGATTATTCGGCATCTGTGATCAATTGCACTCACAATGTCACTACATTATTCCACAGTAAAAGCTGACACAATTTGTTTCCGGTCCTTTTGATTAATTTTTATAATTGGTAATTCATGCTGAACCATTAATATTTCTCGTTACACGAGTCGAAATTGGTCACCACCCGTATCAAGCCAAAAACGTACCAATTTTTCGTGCATGTTTACCTCACGAAATTGCTATTGTTTCAGACGATGTTGCATTTTTATGCTTTAAGTATCTAATTAAACGAAAGGCAAAACAATATTTTTTTTCTTCATTTTGTGTGTTCTTTAAAACAAAGGAAGATGTGATCAAGTCAGTGTGTTTTAGCAGAAGTGACAAATAAAACCTCTTAGCGCGTATGGTCGATCTTATGTTCCTTATGTAGATCCAAAAAGGTGCAAATTGAAATCAGCAATTATTTTTTAACATTTGTTCAGCGTTTTGAAATGCTGTTTTTAAATTTGATAGAGCAATTTTCCAAGGTTAATTTTGACCAAAATTAGAATGGGTGTAACTTGGAGCAAGCGATTATTGTCCATTTGAAAACCTTGGGGTAATGTCGTTTGCGGTTTAGGCGCGAATGCCATAGAACGTCCCGAAAGCTGGCGATCTAGCTTTTGCAACTATCGTAAGACAATTGTTGAAAACAAAAAGTGTCAGATTGCGAAGCAAAAGTCAAGAACATGTAAACAATAAGCATAGTATGGAATATGTACAGTGGAAATTTTTTTATTGGATTTTTGTAATAAAAGTTACAATATCGCATATTGAATATTAATTTTAAAAAACGTAAGCAGAAAAGCACTCCATTTGATTGTGTCTTTTAGAATTGGCTATTCACACACTGTTTAAATTTAAAACAAACTAGTTGACATGCATTCTGATTATAAAGATATACGTTGCCTCATACAGTCGTTTTTCTTTGTTTGAATCCGGGGGATTTATAGAAATTGATTTACATGCGCTTTTAAATAATACTGTGTCGATCTTGTTATAGTGTGTGGGACTCGAAATAACAAAATGGACCCAGTATCATTCCAAAGCACATGTAAATCGTCATGCACAGATCCCTGTGTTGTAATTGTTTAATACCACTTTCAGCAATTTTTCCTGTTTTTATTGAAGGGGAAAGCCAGATTGTAGGAGGAAGCCAGATTGTAGGAGTCTTTTAATAATTGTCAATCAAGATTGAAGTTGAGCACACCCTGGCAGCAATAAGATTCAAACAAGTGCTGACAGGCATTCGATCAATAGTAGATGAATACTACCTTAACCACTCGGCAACTGAAACCCTAGAGTATTACAGAAATAAATTATTTTAGATTTGAATATTTTAGAAGCTTATGCCATCACTTACATTTATAGGGAGACATTTACATATATGTACATGTATTTCATGCATATTATATTCCAACCATATAACAGGTGCGATTTTTATGTCTGAAATGGGCAGCAGCAATTTTGTCTTATTTATTAATATATTTATAAAATTCATGATAGAAGCATCTTCAATTGTATTGTTGCACTGAATGGATTTTGATGGACTCTTTGTCACATAGTGCTATTGTACACCTGATATTTTAAATTTTGATTGGAATGATATTTAGGATTTTCCATAGCAAACATTGACTTGCCATTCTTTGATTCTATCTCTTATCCACAACTACTTGCACCACTGAGTGGGATTTGATGAAACTTTTGCAGAAACCTTTGTCATATGGTGGAATTGTGCACCTGATCATTTACAGTTTGAGCAAAACGATTTTTGGAGTTTCCAACAGCAAAGCCCTGGACATTGCAATTCAAGACATAGGGGAGCTGGGGCTATCAATTCTGAGGATTGCAAAGTTTTTTTCTAGTCTTTTAAAATTATATCTAATATGTTTCTAAATTGACCTGATTTATTTGACATTGGTTTGTTTTATTACCTGTCAAACATGAGGCAGGAATCTCATTTCATAATTGCGAAGCAACCTTTCCTTTGGTGCAGTCTGCACTTTGATTTTTTTTTACTTCTCAGCCAACATGACGTTTACATTTCTATGTAGTAGTACCATATGTAAAATCTGTTTCATTTCAGGTTTACTCATAATATTCAATATTTTTGTCAAATGTGACATTTTAAATTAAAATTTTGATTTTCACTTACAGGAAGCAGCTAATCTAGGGAAAAAAGTGGCAGTGTTTGATTTTGTACAACCCTCTCCCCAGGGAACAACATGGGGTAAGGTGTATTAAAATAAGACTGCCAGAAACTAACAAACAAACAAAAATTAAATTTAGAATATGTAATTATGAATAAAACATCTGCAATTCTCCCTCTATAACAGAGAATGTTTGATCGTCTTTACTTCATAAAGATGAAGAGGTTTATATTATCAAATGAATAATAAAAAACAATTTATACTAAATTTGATGTAGGTTTCCATTGGTACCATCTCACTGATATCTAGTTCATTTTTGAGGGTTGAGAAATATTGATAGTGACAATATGTAAGTCAGTAATTGTTTTATTACATTAGTAATACAAACAAATCCTTATGGTAGCAAATCTATTAGCTGCAGATGTGTCCATTGTTGTTGACAAGATTTATGTGTTACAGTTGCATACATGAACCATATACATTGATGGATGATTGAGATTAAGACTTATTCTGATTGGCTACTGAACAATCATACTTTTCCATCTGTTCATAGGGTAACACTAGTTGACCACTGGAATTCTTCTTTAGGAATGAAACTGCAGCAGACCAAATTAACCATATTTTTGCAATTGTAGTACTGTTGTGATTTACCATGACCCCAAAATAGCTTTAGACCAATTAAAACTTGCAAAGTTCATTTAAAAATAGCACATGAATAATGTTTTACAAATACAGACTTTGATATAGGTCCTTATAAAGATTTCTCAACCAGAGAAAATGTAGATTTACCAATCTACTTGGCAAGAGTAATGAACATTCTTGCGGGTCGTGAAATAGAGATAGCAACAGCATATCACCTTAATTGTTGTATTATATTATTTAAACCAAAATTCCTCATCCATCTTAGTCGCTTGTTTGGAATGAAATTGCAGTTGAAAACAAAAATATTTTGATGCAAATCAATCAAAACGAAAAAAAAAATCAAACAAATCAAAACATGGAAAATTCTACATGTATTCATGTTATAATAGTTAAAAGAAACATTTATCAGGTGATAATTTTAATAATTGTCATATAAGTAAATATACACCTCGCCATAAGCAACACCTAAAATTTTTTTTTATTAGTTCACAAATCTGAATGAATATTAACTTTGTGTTATTTATATACTTAAGCCATAATTCGAGCAAGGGAAAGTAACTTTTATTATCTCCTCAGGTAAAATCTTTAAATATTAAAACCAGTTTGTCATATGTTAGTCGAGCATGCTTAAAAGCCTTGTTTTCCTTAATGATTTAGTGTTCATCTCCTGGTCTTTTTCGACTTCATCTTTACATTTTTTACAATGCCTAAATTGAAATTAAGTGAAGCTGAAAAGTGGCAGATCGTTGGAAAGCAAAATAGTGGACAGAGCTTGCGTCAGATAGCACAACACTTTGCATTGGCATTCACTTTAGTATTGTATCCAGGCTACTGAAACATCATCAAGATGATGGAACTATCCAGGAACTTCCTAGGTCAGGTCGACCACCAAAAACATCGGAAAGAGAGGATAGAGCACTGGTTCGTGTAGCCAAACACCAACCATTTGCCACTGCAAGATATCTTCGTGACGATTGGGATATTGCCACCAGAGTCGCCGTTTGAACAGTTAACAGGCGCCTAAACAATGCAAGGTTGAGAGCTCGTCATCCTGTTGACACAGAGGCATTGCCAAGCACCTTTAGAGTGGGCACAAATTAATGCTATTGGAATATTCCAAGCTGGCGAGGAGTACACTGGACTGACAAAAGCAGATTCCTTCTTCGTCATTTTAATAAGTGCATGCACATTTGGAGACAACCAGGCACTGCTTACAACCACAACAACATCCTAGGCACTACAGCGTTAGGTGTGGTGTTACAGTGTGGGGAGGTTTGTAAACTGAATCTGTATGTGGTTGATAGGACAATGACAGGGCTGAAATATTGAAATGACGTCATTAACGCTGTTATTGTGCCACATTTTGACAATCATGCATTTGGTTACAAACCCTTCTGTATGGATGACAACGCAAGACCTCACCGAGCTGCAATTGTATGTGATGTTATCGAAAGGGAAGCTATTGAGCATCTTCCATGGCCATCCATGTCACCCCAAATAAATCCAATTGAACATTTGTGGGATATCATTGGCGATAAAATCAATACTGTAACAGAGCACCTGCTTGTAAAAAGGTCCAAGAACTACGTGTTGCCATTCAAAATTAATGGCAGAATTTACCACACGCTACACTTCGTTGTTTAGTCAACAGCATGTGGAGGAGAGTTAATGAACTGTAACGGAAGCATGGTGGTTACACAACGTACTGAGTGTTTTTGCATTTAATACATTTCAAAGTGACTTTTCTTTCACTGAACATTGACCTGTTATGATTCATTTTAAGTTCATGAAATTGAAGTATGCAATCAAACTTATTTTTTGACTACTGCACTGTTTTTTTATATCTTTGCTTTGAGCATTTTTTCATCTAACAATAAGTAAAGCGACTGTAAACATGTTGTTTGTATTTTTCATTTGTTATTAATGTTCAATAAATTGTAATTTCTTTAAAAAATATTAAAATCTTAAATGAATCTCTGGAAAATAATTAGATGTTGCTTAACTTATGGCGAGGTGTATATTAAACCTTTCTGAAAATATCAGATCTAAATTCTTATTAAAAATGCCTAAAAAATTAAATAGTATTTAAGATATATATCACCCTTATCATTTGACAATCTATTCCAAGAAACCATGTATTCATATCTGTTTTGTTCTTAAGCATCTGATAGATTAATATTTATACATGGTCAAAAAATATGAAGTTTATTTGAGCCTTAGAAACAAGTGATGAAAGGCAAGGATCTTTATCGTGCAAGGAGCGTGGCACTCACCAAACACATTACCCACTATGGTTTGCGGCCGGGCTTTCCATATTATGACCTGACAACCCCCCAACGAGAGGGTCTCTCCCTATATGCCACCCAGGGAAGCACTGGGCTGCTCTGTGGGTCAAGACTGGGAACTGTCCCAGTATAGTCTCAGTTACATATTGAAAATGTCATTAAGAGCATTTTAAGCTGAACCAGAACAGTATACCCAATACTAAATAGGATTGAAAGTGAGTACAATGGTGACTTATTTGGATACTAACAATATTTTTTGCTATTTTGTTCAATTTTTTTTATCTTGCAAGCTGAAAAATCCCATATCTCTCTAATATCTCAATATAGATCTATTATCATTAGTTTTTAATGCAAAGCTACATCACAATGTTACAAAACAGCAATAAACAGGTTACTGTGTGTTTTATTTTCTCGATCTCATTATCCATCTTGCCTATGGCTTAATAAAACAAACAGTAATTTTCATAAAGCATATAAGTTTGGTTTTATAACTTTTTGTACATCAAGTGTAATAACTGCAGGATTATGTTAACTATTTCAGGTTTAGGAGGGACTTGTGTCAATGTAGGCTGTATACCAAAGAAGCTTATGCACCAAGCAGCACTACTAGGTAATTGTTTCAGTGGCACAGTGGCATCTTGAGTAGTTTTTTCACTGTCCATTTACAGCACTATCTTTCAAGATACTTTTTTCCAGGCTATAATTGGTGCTCAGCAATAATGAGATGCAGATCAGTATAATTTCATTAAACATTAAGACCTTTATTAAAATCCATTGCCATAAATACAGCTATATATACAATATATTTAATTAATCAGTTTGTAATCTTGTATACAGAAGTTTTATATTAAACATAAAAAGTCCAACGTAACCAGAATTTACATTTCTATTTTCACAAGCGCTTTCATGTATCATTACAATCTTCAGGTGAATGTTTTTGTGAATCTATTGGTAACATTTACGTGACATTATGTTATTGTTAAAAGGGAGATAACTTATTCGATAAACACATGTACAATAATTAATTAATTAGTTCATTTAAAGATGGTTTAAACTTTTTAATAAAGTTTTTCTCCTTAATTTCTCGTATAAATCTGTCTTCTTAAAATATTTTGTAAAAAGGGAATATTTTAAAAACCCCGCCTGGACATGTTTCAAGATGTGAACTTAGTGGTATTTGTCTGTAGGCGGGTCTCTTATCTGTTGACGGTGGATCCGCATTCGTTTCTAAAGTGAATTTCCCATATAGTAAATTTATTGTAAATATTCAATATAAAAAAAAGAATGTGAATTTACAATATATTTATATACACATTTTTTCATTAAAACTATACATTGGTCTTAAAATGAAAGATTATATTAAACTCTGCATGTTTCCATAATTCTATCTGAGAAGAGAACAAACTCATAAAGGAAAGTACTTTACAGTTAAATGGAGAACATTTCACACAAATTTGAATTCAAGTAGCAAAATACAATTCATTTGTAATGAAGTATGTATTAGATAGTAAAGCACCTAACATATTTTTATTTAACAATATATGGTTAAATCTTGCAAAATTAATCAAATATGTTGTGTACAAGTAGGAAACATCATTTTGTAATGCTGAGATATAGTTCTGGTACATTTTTTTCAAAAAAGGCATTTTTTAAAAATGATTTCCACAACATATCTGCTTTCATCTTAATCATACATAACATTTAAATGCTACAGTTGTTCTAAAAGGTAATTTAAAGAAATATTTTAACAAGATCTGTGCTTTCATCTCAACAGTCTATCAGTAATGTTTCCAAGCCAGACCCCCCATGGACAGTTACATTGCAAAATTTGAATGCTAACATAATACCATTCCATACATTAAGTGTAGTTCTTTCATCTCAACAGTCTATCAGTAATGTTTCCAAGACCAGACCCCCCCCCCCCCATCGACAGTTACAGTGCTGAAATTTGAATGCTAACATAATACCATTGCATACAATTTTTACATTGAGTGTAGTTTTATTATACCCCCCACAAACTTGTTTGGGGGGATATATAGGAATCACCCTGTCTGTCTGTTTGTCTGTCCACATCCCTTTTAAGCGCAACTCCTCCTAAACTGCTTAAGGAAATTTAATGAAACTTAGCATAAAGGAAGTACATTATATGTAGATGTGCATGAAGGATTTTTATTGACCTTGGATATCTTAAAGGGGAGATAATTGAACTTGAACGCAAAGTGGGGGTATCCCTTTGTGAGTGTGCTCACAGTCCACACTTGTTAATTGTGGTTTAATTTGTGTTGATTCTGATATTACATTGGTGTGAATAAATCCCATTTTCATTTTAATGTTTGATTAAAATTCATTAAAGTAAACTTTTTTAAATGTAATGTTAAAATTCTGTTTATAGGACATAGTTTAGAAGAAGCCAGAAAGTTTGGTTGGGAAGTTCCAACTGATGGTGAGTGATAATAATTAGGCTTTGTTTACTGTTGTGAAATGGTATATAATGAAAACTGAAAAGCTAATTTATGCAATCTTTTCTGTTTGAGAAAATAAAGATAAATGTATTCTCGGCTGTTTATAATAGTTGTTTTAGACAAAACTACATGGAGCAGAGATTTTTGTTTCAGTGTTAGTCTTTATATAGCATAAAGATTGGCCTTCTATGTATGAAACAATCTGAGGCAGGTCTTAATTAGGGCCCTGCCACTTGGTGGCAGATGCCCAATAATGATCAATCTGTCTGTCTGTCTGTACGAAGCTAATTGTGTCCGATCTATAACTTTTTTATCTTTTGAGGTAAGCTTTTGATATTTGGAATGTGGGTAGGTAATATCAAGGAGACGTGTCTCATACCATGGTTGATGACCTTTGACTTTGACCTCAAGGTCAGTGGGGCCCACAGAGATGGGTACCATCTCACTGATATCTAGTTAAATTTGTTCTGATAACATGTAGGTCTTCATATGATTTATATAGTTCAAAAATTGCTTTGTAAGGGAGTGTATCAACCAATATAATCTTAAATGAATTAATTTTTTTTAAGCACTAAATTTTAATATTACATTTTCTAGAAGTGTCGAGAAATAAGGCTTATTTTGTCCCCAATGAGTTTAAAAGTATTATAAACATTGGCATTTTCATTAACAGAATTCGCATCAACTAATGAAATTTGAAATGGATGCCAAGAACAAATTCTTTCCTCATTTTTTTACTCAAATTGGTTTAATAACATTTGGGCTAGTTAAACTTGCATGCTTACTTTAACAAAGTCAGCCTGACTGACACTTTATAGCTCACCATACCTGAAGGGTCATTTTGAGCTTTTGTCATCACTTTCTTGTTAGTCGTCATCAATGGAGAAAACCCAATATGGCCAATACTGCAGGACGAGTCAAACATAGGACTGTATAGTAAAAAAGATCAAAAAAGGCTTCTTCTCTGAAACAGTTTAACCAATTGAAACAAAACTTTATTCGATGGTCATCTAATGAGTTTATGTTTTTTATGCCAATAGAAAATTTTAAATAGCCACCACAACAGGACTAAGTGTAAGATATGACCATATGGAAAATTTTAAAAAGGATTCTCCCTGACTCGTTAACCAATTGAAACAAAACTGCTAGCTGTGTTGTTTGGATAGTCATATAGAAATTTAAAATGGCCACCACCACAGGACTTGGTGTAAGATATGACCATATTGGAAAATGTTTAAAAAAACAGCTTCCCCTGACCCGTTAAGCAATTGAAACAAAACTTGCTAGCAATGTTGTTTGGATGGTCCTCTATCAAGTTTATACCAGTTGAAAGTTCAAATGGCCACCATATCACAGGACTTAGTTGAACATAGGACTCTAAGGGAAGAAGTTTAAAAAGGCTTTTTTACTAAAACTGGTTAATCAATGGAAACTAAAACGTTATTTAGAATATTCATCTGATGGTCCTTTACAAATTTTTTTATTCCAATTAAACAGTAAAAATGGCCACCTTACCATACTGACTTAGTTTAACAAGGGACTCTATAAGAATAATTTTCAAGTGCAATCTTTTCTGAAACTGCAAAGCTGATTCAAACCATATTGTATATGAATGTTTATTAGATGGTTCTCTTAAAAGTTTATGCTTATTTATTTGATCTCAAATCCACTATGGCTGCAATTAACGTAGAAAAATACAGAAAAATGTTCTTATCTGAAACTTTTGAAACAGTTGAAACTAAACAACAAGATTTATTGGATGGTCTCAACAAAGATAATGTTATTTATGACAGTAGAAAATAAAAAATTTCAGGACTTAGCTTCATCGCCTTTATTAATCATGTGAGAAATACTATGATATTATTACGTAATGATTTCTGTATTGGCCTAGGTATTGGTCCAATGCTTGCGGTATTGGCCTGAGGCGCAGCCAAAGGACAATGCAGCTGGCCAAGGACCAATAACTAGGCCAATACATAAATCATCCCGTAATTATATTTTTATTAATTAACTAGTCCAAATCAATCAGGCTCGTTACATGTTGGAATCAGTCTAATACAGGTCAATAAGGCAAATACAGATATTGGACTAATTAATTCCGTATTGGACTGGTTCAGCAAATGTTATCATATCGGCAGTTTTATTGTTATCTAATTGAATATTATAGTAGTTAATTAATAGTATAGTGTTAATGAATGTTGTTTTCATATTTGACCTGTATTATGTCCAACACTTCAATGGTAGATGTATTGGGTCAAGGATAGCTGTATTAGCCCGAGTCAACGTCGAGAGCTAATACAGTTCATCGAGGCCCAATACTGCTTCCCAAGGACATTATACATGTCGAATATAAAAACACCATGTAATGACACTTTTATTAACCAGTTGAGTAAATTTTAGTACCATTTTATCATTGACCAATATAGCTAAATTCCATCCAATTCGTCTTCTCAGGGACATAATGAAGGATTAATATGAACAATCCTCAGTATGAAAATGTCATTTTTTCCTTGAAAATACTTCTGTATTTTACATTATGCAAACAATTGGTTTGTTTTTAAAATGATATATATATCTAAATTACCCGAAGTGAAATTCCTGTATTAGTCCTGTTTTTCTGTATTGAGCCTGTTTTTTTCTGAATTGTCCCTGTTTTTCTGTATTGAGCCCGTTTTTTCTGTATTGGGCCTGTTTTTCTGTATTGGCCCTGTTTTTTTTTATTTGGCCTGTTTACTATATCCATATTATATGGACAATTTCACATGTTGTTAACACAACTGGTTAATAAAAGGCTTTTGAGAGCCTCTAGTTCATGGAATATAGAAATTCCTGCCATTTCAAAATATTTTACCATCTAAAGTCATTAAAAAGATCAATCAATATACATTTCAGTAAAACATAATTGGGACACAATGAAGAATGCCATCCAGGTAAGTATTTTGGTTAGATCTAGTCTAAAATGAACACAATACCTGACTGCATTTGTTAATTTAGTACCTACCGTAATTAGGGTTGTATTGTCTGCGGTCTTTTTCTTTTTATCTAAGTTGGAAAGGAATGGTGCGGCTTATACGTATATACAGACTCGATAGAGTTTTTTTCAACCGGTTGATTGATGTCAATGGCGGTCGCCATTTTGTTGTTGTGTTATATGCGGTATTTTCGTACTATTGCTGAAGGGGTCATTGTCGACCTGGGTACTATATCAGCGTACCCAGGGTATGTTTAAAATTCTTAAAAGTACCCTGATAAATTAGTTTCATGTAAACGTACCCAGGATATAAGAAGCGGCTGCAATCGTACCCTGATAGATGCAAAGTATATAATCAGCATCATCAACTTTGGTACGAAAAATCGCGAAGATCCGGAAAGGCCTTTGATCACGTGATAGTAGAACGAGAACAGGGTACAATTGCAGCCGCTTCTTATATCCTGGGTACGTTTATATGAAACTAATTTATCAGGGTACTTTTAAAAATTATAAGCGTACCCTGGGTACGCTGATATAGTACCCAGGTCGACAATGACCCCTTCAGCCGTACTATTCTAACGTGATTCTTTTACAAACTTCCATATGTAGACATTGTAATGATATTAATTTTTACTTAAATTATTTTTAGTAATATTATATTAATTATATAAAACGAATAAAATTTAAACGGATACGAAAATAGCAGACGTGTGACCTGTATTGCGTAAAATGCAAATGGCGTCATTATGTAACCTCAAATGTTTGAAGATCGATGTTTTTATTGCAATTATTCAGGGATTAAATAAAATAAAACGTGTAATCTTTTTGTTTTCTTTGTTTTCATTGATGAAATTTAAGTTGACAAATTGTTTTGGTTTCGAAATGTGTTAGTAACCGTTTTAACAACGATCAAAATAGACGATATGAGAATATACTATTTTTATTTAATTTATTACAATCACTGGAAATTAATAAAAGTATAAACATAAATGATAATTTAAAGGAGAATAAATTACATATTACAGTAAAGACTTGTTAAAAAGCGCTGCCAAGTCGGACTCGGGTGTCTTCATCTTGAGACGTTTTGTGAAAACTTTTACGTGCGGATTGTACATGCATATAAGAATTTTTCCACACTTTTTTGGTCCAAGAAACGGGTGCGGACAATACATAAATGCGGACAATACACAACAAAATACGGTATATGCATTCTTGCCCTTGAATGGCAATTTTTTGTGTTTTATTTTAACTGAAAAATATTTTCAACAATCAGCATAACTGTTTAGGAAGACAAGCTCCTGATATGTCCTGGAATGATTCATCTAACATGCCATATGTGAAGATAGTTTAGTCATGTCTTCCAGGTTAGCAAGAACAGTCTTCTTGGAGACAAGTTATAAGACTAATAAGTTCTTCTGACTGTCATTTATTGATTGACTGGATGTTTGCTTTATGTCAAGCAAAATGGTATTTCAGCTATTTTCAGGACAAGAGCAAATTAACAAACATTAAATCAAAAATCAGACCAAAGGGCAAAAATTTTGAATGCCTATGGTAAAGTAAGAGGTATGGCTAGGCGGAAAATTTATCCTTTTGTATCGGCTTCAATGGCCCTGCTCTTATTGACATCTTCAAAAGGGGTCTTTAATTATGCCACTCTGGTCTGCTTCAGGCTTTCTATATTATGACCTGACAATCACCAGCTAGAGGGCCTCCTATATTTCCATACTGGGCAATTGCTGGGAAGCTCTATGGGTCAAGGAATGTGAATCTTACTTTCACGATATATGGGCTGAAGTCAATGGGTCCCATTTCACTAGGTCCCATTTTAACTTCTGCTGTATCTACATGAAGATATTTGATTATTTACAGTACATGTGTGACTCACTGTTGTCATATCAGGTGAAACATATGCTGCTTTGTGCTTTCTCAGAAAACTTTTTAATAATTGTACATTATATTTAACTTTTTTAATTGTAAAAGAAACCAACACATCAAAAGACAATAAACCAATTATGTTGTCATGGCATTGTCATGGCATTGTTAAGATGATGATGCTGAAAAAAACATTTTTTAATTAGCGTTTTAATATGTCTGTGTATATATTTTTATATTTGTATCTTCAAGAATTACATTTGTAAATTATTACAAGAAAACACAAGGAGTATAACTGAAATATTACTTTTAATACCTTACAAAGATCAACCAATAATTGAATCCTACATGTAATTTGTATGCCTTTGTTTAGGACCATATAGGATCATTAAACTGGGGATACAGAGTTCAGCTGAGAGAGAAGAAAGTTGATTACCATAATGCTTATGCTGAATTTGTGGACGAACACACAATAAAGGTTAGTAGGACATAGAAAAAAAGACAATTTCTACTATGGTGTTATGTTTGGGTTTAATTAAATTTTAGTGCCAAAAAATCATGGTGCTATCCTTGTCATATTGTTGTATTATTGCAGTTTTTATAGTAAATAAATTCCAAGTGAAAACATGGATCTGTCACTTGAAAACTGGCAATACTTGTCAATGTAAGTTGAAGAAGAGGATCACATGAGGCACTGACTCTTGTCTTGACCTGGGTTTTAAGAACATTAATAAATTTTTTACTACAAATGCATTTAATCATTCATAAAAATGCAATTTAAATAAATGTCGACCAATTGACGACCTTCCAATTTAATAACGCCACCTATTGTCCATTTCCGGTACTAAAAACTGTGGCTGTAGCCGTAGTTTGTCATGTTGAAAACTTTTGAAATTGACAATTGTTTTTGATAAATTTTCACGCTTCATGTGAATGATAGGTGTCAATACCTGAGTGAGGATGTTATTAAAACCCCTGGTGTGTAAACGTGATCGCTAATTAATTAACCGATGTTTATTCCCCCATTTACCTTATGCTAATCTCAGGTAGAACCCCAGCTGTTTTATAGCTTGATTAAACAAGCTTACCAGTGACATCATGTTCTAATATTCAAACTCACCTGTTGCCTACATGGCCTATGGTAACATCTACTTATGAGGATAATTAGATGAAAATTGAATTGGCTTAGACAAACAATACAAAACAAGGCAATATCTTTATTTCAGTATCATAGTGTCTTTTAGTGATGATAACCGTAGTTTTTTTAACAGGAAGTAAAAGTGGAGATAAATCATGTAAAACTGGAAATGGGTCAATTAAAGCCAAACTGCAGCAATGTGCTTGCAATTAAGGTCCTCTGTAATTATTCAACATTGTGTCTTGATTGCAGAAAAAATATAGCCACCATTCTTCATTCTTCATTTTGATTGCCAAATATTTATGTACTCCTTTGTTAAAAAAAAATCCACAGGTTGACAGTCATCATATTGTAATTTGCAAAGTGGGCAAAGCCATAAATGTTCCAGAAAGAACTTAATTATGTTTTCTTTCATGTATGAAATCTTTTTTAATCTGTTGAATTTAACTTGTTTTTTTAATTGTAGGCTGTAGACAAAAAAGGCAAAGAAATTAAAAAAACAGCAAAACATTTTATATTAGCAACTGGTGAAAGGCCAAAATATCCAGATATTCCAGGTGCAAAAGAATTTTCTATTACCAGGTAAATTTATTTTTATAAGTTTCTGAAAAGCACAATGTTATAATAATAATAATTATAATTATAATAATAATAATACATTTCATTACTTGTCCCAAAAGGCAATAAATAAGAATTTGATTTGTATTTATTGGTCCTGTTTTTAATGTTATAAACAAGAGATGCAATATGATATTACACCACGTAAGCTGTAACAGGTAGGGGCTCTTGATGCATAAATAAATGATATTCTAAAGACAACATACCCAAAAATGTTTACAAAACTGAAATAGTCAATTTAAAAGAGTTATTGCCTATTAACAACTATAGTTTTACATTATTATAATAAATTTGAATACAGAAAGGGGAACATTAAACACGAAAACTAAAAGTCATGTTGTTTCTGACATTTCCATTTTATGATGCCAGCTCAAAAGCAATTGTTTTTTTTTAAGTGGGTAATTGGTAGCCCCTGTTTATTTTTGCACTTCATGAATAGAATTTTGTGGTGTTTACGTACATCTTCTGGTCAAAGTCTTACTCTAGAACTGAAATTTTCCCTAAAATCCTTGATTTAATCTAGTATTTGAGCTGAGGATAATTTGAGAAAATCCTAAAATTATTGATTTTTTTTACAAAACTGTATCCTCTGAGAACTAGTCATAGTCTTCATACTAGCTTCGAGGACTATCAGTACAGTCTGTATTTGTATACCGGTTACATGAACATGTGATTTACAAACCAAAGTTTTGTAAGCAAGTTTTATTAGTAAAGTCTAATATTTAGGTGAGCATTGAATTTTTTTATAATTTCTATTCATATAACCTATAAAGGACAACCAAACTGGGAAGTTATTATCAATCTGTTACAACTGCTGAAGTGGTCATGATATGTACAATTGCAATATAATTGACCTGAACTAAAAATCAAGAATGCAAACAGCTTGTAATTAAATCTTGTAAACACAATATTATATATATTATGCTATAGAGCTTATTGCTCTTGGTAGGCAGCAAATTTGAACAGTGCTACTTTTAGATTTGATGTTTAACCCTCTATCTAATCATTTCTGCACAGTTCTTGTGTACAAAAGAACCTGATTGTTGAATTCATTTCTTCTTGTGAAATCAAAAAGGTGCCTAATTTTATGACACATATATTTAAACATTTAAAACAAATTTCAGTGATGATCTCTTTTCCTTGTCGTATTGTCCTGGTAAGACACTTATGGTAGGAGCTTCCTATGTATCCCTGGAATGTGGAGGTTTTCTGAAGGGCATTGGTCTCGATGTTACAATTATGGTAAGATCTATACTGCTTCGAGGATTTGATCAACAGATGGCCCAAAAAATTGGAGAATATATGGAATTACATGGTATTGACTTTGTGCGACCTTGTGTTCCTACAAAGGTTAGTACTTGTTAATTTGAAGATAAAAGCCTGCTAGTTTCATTATTGTTGATGATTTTTGTTGGTTTAATACCATTATCAGCAATTGTTAAGCTATATCGTGATATTCAGGTAGTATTCTTAGAATACAGAAAGCAGAATAATAGTCCTGTGGTTAAAGTAAAACATGAATTCAATGGTATTGATGATCTTCTAATAACAAAAGTGCAAGAAATGTAGAGAAATAAAAATATTTGTTGAATTAACATATATTTTTGCTATTCCTTAATAAAGATTAATAATTTCAAAATAATTTGTTTTCTTGTTTGAAAAAGAATTATAACAAAATATTCTGCACAAAACAACATTACCAAGTTGTATAACATTGTGATTCAAGATGGTTTTTATATGTTACAGATAGAGAAAATACAAGATGGCAAGCCAGGATTGTACAAAGTATACGGAAAATATGAAGACGGTACAGAGTACAGTGATGAGTTTAATACTGTAGGTATTATAAGAGTTCGGTCCTTTGCACAAGAAATACACATATTTAAAACTGCTAATAAATTGGGTAGAGTAACACTTTGAGTTAGAATTTTTATTCTGTAGAATCAATTGAGTCAATTTTTTAGGACCCTGCCACTTGGTGGCAGAAGCCTTATAGTGATCAGTCTGTCCGTCCGTTTGTGCGTCCCTCTGTCCGTCCTATAGGTCACATTAATGCTTTCTGAATGACACATTCATGTCCGGGCTGAACCTTTTTTTATACTCCCCGCTTTTCACCGCTTGAAAAGCGGGGGGTATAGGGTGTTCATGGTATCCGTCCGTCCGTTACACTTTCTCTTATGTGCAACTCCTCCTACACCACTGAATGGAATTTGATGAAACTTACACAGAATCTTTGTCACATAGTGCCATTGTGCAGGAGATATTTAACATTTGGATCGGAATGATATTTGGGGTTTCCCATAGAAAAACATGGACTTTGTCATTGACATAAGGGGGTCCCTATCTCTTAAGTGCAACTCCTCCTACACCACTGAATGGAATTTAATGAAACTTACACAGAATCCTTGTCACATAGTGCCATTGTGCAGGAGATATTAAACATTTTGATCAGAAAGATATTTGGGGTTTCCCATAGAAAAACATGTTCATTGTCATTGACCTAAGGGGGTCCTCATCTCTTATGTGCAACTCCTCCTACACCACTGAATGGAATTTGTTGAAACTTACACAGAATCCTTGTCACATAGTGCCATTGTGCAGGAGATATTTATTATTTTGATCGGAATGATATTTGGGGTTTCCTATAGAAAAACATGGACTGTCATTGACATAAGGGGATACCCATTTCCTATGTGCGACTACTCCAACACCACTAAATGGAATTTGATGAAACTTACACAGAATGTTGTCACAAATTGCCATTGTACACTAGATATTAAACATTTCAATTAGAATGATATTTGGGGTTTCCCATAGAAAAACATGGACTTTATCATTGACCTAAGGGGGTCCCTATCTCTTATGTGCAACTCCTCCTACACCACTGAATGGAATTTGTTGAAACTTACACAGAATCCTTGTCACATGGTGCCATTGGGCAGGAGATATTTATTATTTTGATCGGAATGATATTTGGGGTTTCCTATGGAAAAACATGGACTGTCATTGACATAAGGGGATACCCATTTCCTATGTGCACCTCCTCCAACACTACTAAATGGAATTTGTTGAAACTTACACAGAATGTTGTCACATATTGCCATTGTGCACTAGGTATTAAACATTTCGATTGGAATGATATTTGGGGTTTCCCATAGAAAAACATGGACTTTGTCATGGACATAAGGGATACCCATCTCTTATGTGCAACTCATTCCTACACCACTGAATGGAATTTGTTGAAACTTACACAGAATCCATGTCACATGGTGCTATTGTGCAGGAGATATTTAACATTTTGATCGGAATGATATTTGGGGTTTCCCATAGAAAAACATGGATTGTCATTGACATAAGGAGATACCCATCTCTTATGTGCAACTCCTCCTACACCACTGAATGGAATTTGATGAAACTTACACAGAATCCATGTCACATAGTGCCATTGTGCAGGAGATATTTAACATTTTGATCGGAATGATATTTGGGGTTTCCCATAGAAAAGCATGGACTTTGTCATGGACATAAGGGGATACCCATCTTTTATTTGCAACTCCTTCTACACCACTGAATGGAATTTGTTGAAACTTACACAGAATCTTGGTCACATATTGCCATTGTGCACTGGATATTAAACATTTTGATCAGAATATTATTGGAGGTTTCCCATAGAAAAACATGGACTTTGTCATAAACATAGGGGATGCCATTCTTTGGGGGATTGGGGAGGGTTATGTGTTTTATCTGCAACTTCGCCTTCATGTTTAACAAGATAAAGTTTCAATTTCATAATTAAGAATACCTGAATTTTCAAAGTAATTGTGAAGCGGGGGGTATCAATGGTGAGCATTGCTCACAGGTTTTTTTACTCTAGTATCTTTTGAGGTAGGCTTTTGATATTTAGAATGAGGGTAGATAATATCAAAGTGATGTGTAGCATACAGTGGTTGTTCACCTTTGACCATGAACTTTGACCTTAAGGTCACATTATTGCTTACTGAATGACAAATTCATGTCCGAGTTGTAACTTTTTTATGTTGTGAGGTAGGCTTTTGATATTTGGAATGTGGGTAGATAATATCAAGGCGATGGGTTGCATTCCTTGGTTGATTACCTTTGACCTTGTCCTCAAGGTCGGCGGGGCCCATGGGTACCATCTCACTGATATCTAGTTGTGTTTAGTTATTAGATATTTAACTTATTTGACAATAATTTTCAAGGTTAAAAAGATTTTTTTTTTAGGGCCATCCAACTTAGTAGATGACATACTATAGTGGTCAATTTGTCTGTCTGTCCATCCATCCATCCTTCCGTTCAAAACAAATCGTAACTTTTTTCTATTTTGAGGTACGCTTTTGATATTTGGTAGGTGGGTAGATGATATTCAGGTGATGTGTCACATACCAGACCTTGAACTTTGACCTCAAGGTCAGCATGGCTCACAGAGATGGATACTATCTCGCTTGTATCTAGTTTTAGTAAATTTTGGTTTGAATGTTTGATACAGGACACAGTTTACACATCTATCTATTTCAAAAGATTGACCTATAATTTATAATTATTTATTATGTGTTCTCTGAAAATAATGTTTCCACTTTATAAGATTTTGTAAAAATATATGAATTTTTTTTAATATTTGTGTAGGTGATATTTGCTATAGGACGTGACCCATGTACTCAGAAGATTGGCTTGGATAAAGTAGGAGTCAAACTGAACAAGTAAATACCTTTTGTTGTTTACTGTATCCAATTATATCAAAGCTGGTAATACCATACAGTAAGCAGATACAAAATTATTTAAGGATTCTTTTCAATTGCTGGTTAGATTATTGGATATAAACGACTTTGGGTCAGTTTAGTCCAATAAACCGTGAGCGTAAACCCACCCAACGTTGTCTATATCCAATAATCTAACCAACATTTGAAAGTTCTTATATTTTAAATTCAATATTACAAAAAGAAATAACAAAACTAATATTTAACAAGTTGTCAAATAATATTTTGAATTCACAATTTTTAGTGTCATCACTTGTTGTTTGCGGAAGAATTCATGAATAGTTGAACAGCGTCATCAATACAATTACGACGTCAACAATCAGTCACGTGCTGAAATACAAAGTTAGGTTATACGAAATGGACAATGTTGCTCAGCTATTGAGTATTTAAAAAAAATAAAAATATTTTCATTTAAACGATAATTCAGCTGATATTTCCTTTACCTCTGTTCAAGCCATGGACAAACTGTAATAATACAAGGCAGTATTGTGAAACAGTTTAGGATTTATCATAATTGTTTTCGGTTCATCAAGGAGCTAGGTAAACTTGGTGATGTTGTACACTTTGTGTAGTCCATGAAGCAGATATATGCATAAGTGTTTACAAACCCCCTTTTGGTTTGTTTTAATGAACCAGACAAATAACAACAGTCATAATATCCCATTTACTTAGACTTTACTTATATCCCTTAGAAATTGTTGTTTCTTTCAAGTCTTAAAATTAATAATTTTATGTTACAGAGATGGTTTTGTGATATCAAATGAAGCTGAACAGACAAATGTTTCAAATATATATGCAATAGGAGATATATTGGAAGGGAAACCAGAGCTGACACCAGTAGCAATACATGCTGGTCGTTTGTTGTCAAAAAGGTTATATAATAACGAGACAACTCTAGTGAGTACTTGTATAAATATTTGTTTTCTGCTTAGCCCACTAGAAATGATATGTGTGGATAACTCATATCATTTTTGTTTCTGATTTAATTGCATCCTTTGAAGAGAAACAATTATTTTCAAACATTTTGCTCTATGAGTCCTCTTTCTCTCTAATCCAAACTGAGCCTCATAGCTGAAAAATTGCTGAAAGTGGTATTAATAGGTAACAAACAAATATCAGCATAGGATTAAATTGTTTTAAATAAAATAATTTAATATATTTTAAAAGAAAAATTTAATCTTAAAACTTGTAAATCCACACGTACTACTGTACTTATCAGCAGAAATAAACAGCAGAATATTTACAAGGTAATATTACTCTGTTAAGTTGTGCTAATGCATTGATTTGTGCTTGTCCGTATTGTTTGGTAGAAGGTTAAGAATGTCTAATTGGTTGAACAGAGTCACCTATATTGTTATGCGACTTCTCATCCAGTTATTTATGTCCTTATATTTATTTGTCCTTTTTGCTGTTTGGTTTTCATGAATTTTTGGTAATTTGTTGTACTGTCATTTCAGCACATAATTTAATTGTGATGTTTGTGTTTAGTTTATCTCTTCTTTTACACAATGTTTAAAACATGAAAAGTGGCAGTTTTTTATGTCCTGCCCATGAATGTTTTTTTGGTGTGTTTTGTTCATTCATCTATCTGTCCCTTCCACCTCAGGTTTATCTTTGCCTAGGAGCTATTCATGAAAATGGAGACATAGTTAAAACTTGACAAGATATTTACTGGCAAAATCTGTAGAGCTGGGTCAAATATTTCACACTTCAGTGAACATAGAAAAAGTGGAATGTTTACAAAGATACGCAAAGCTGTCTAGACACATTTTCTTGCTGGCTGGATTGTATAAAGTGTAAACCAGGGATATAGTATGGTAAAGTCAAGTGGGTGGGAGGGGAAAACATAGAAATTTCTTTTAGTGTAATGAGCTACAGTTTTTAACCCATATCTCTGAAACTTCATAGAAAAATTACACATGTATTGAAGTTGTGCACCTGCTATTATGGAATTTTTTGACGATATTTTTCTGAATTTTCCAGACTTGGGAACTTTGTCATTTTTTTATGCAGATGATGGTACCTATTTTGTGTTATCAACTCCTCCAACATTTTTTAACACAGACCTAAAACCTTCTTACAACCTGACCATTTCAGACTTTTGAATGCCATGTTTTATATAATAATTTTAACAGTTATTTTTGTCAACATTTTGTTTATTGTTGTATTGTTTGTTTGATGTTTACAGCACATTCAATGATTGTTTATATTGTAATATTTATTATTTGTAGTGTGACTATGTGAATGTGTGTACTACAGTGTTTACTCCCATCGAATATGGATGTTGTGGATACTCTGAAGAGGATGCAATCGCCAAATATGGAGAAGACAAGATAGAGGTAGATTATTCACAAATGAAGGATTAGTCATGTTCCAGAAATAATTATCAATAAAACACTTCTGATCAGGATTCTGTTCATCTAGTGCTGGTTGACCATCTTTAAGAAGTGGACTAAGCTTACTTACTCTTTTGTTAAACTGGGATTTTACTACATACTTCTACATGTGCAATGTTGTTACTGAAAAGTAATAAAGGTGTTACAAAATGTTTTTTTGTGTTAGAAAATAAAAAAACCCAAACAGTTTCATTTCCTATTGAATGTTTACCATGTTTGGATCATGCTTCAGTTTAGGTATAAAGTTTTGAGGAGTTTATCTCTGATTTCTAATTAAATTGTTATAGGGAATTGTTTTTCAGATGTACATTTATCTTTCAAGTAGAGGAAGACTTTCTATTTCTTTTTCTGAAGTTTGTTAGTAATCACTCCAAAACCAAATTTGTATTGTGAACCTTTATTGTGCTGTCTATAACAGTCATTTCCAATGACAATAGTACATGTTTTTACAATTATGTATGTCTTGTACAGCAATGAAGCAGAAAATACTTTTAAATGTTTTTCTTTGTCGAATAGTTAGAAGGCTAAATGAATTGTATGTATTTCAGGTCTATCATACCAATTTTTGGCCACTAGAGTGGACAGTGCCGAAAAAAGAAAATGATGTTTGCTATGCAAAACTTGTATGTCTTATTCCAGAAAAGGTACATTGAATCATAAATTCAAGTCAACCATTCCTAGACCAATTCAATAAATATCTTTGTTATGAGAAAGCATTATTTTAGTCTTATGTTTTATGTTATTGTACATTTGTAAAATAGTTTAGGAAATATTTTATTATTCTGTACATTGTATTGTTGGTTTATAGCAGATTAGTCAGTTTATCTTATACAATGTATTTTTATTTGTATTATATTATTATTTTTGTTACTGTGGTTCCATTTATTTTGGTGGGTATCAATTTTCATGGTTGGAGGAAAAAAGACATTTCGTGGGATCCTCAAATTCGTGGTTCGTGGAATCAAAAAAAAAAAAAAAATGAAAGATAGGGGAATTGCTTTCAAATTTTTGGTATTCACATACAATTTTAGTCTGTATATTTTCTTATACCTCGTGAGGTGACAATTGTTATTCTGATCAGGGGATTTCAAAGAAATTTACCATACTTTAGTGGAAACCGGCAAAGTTAAAACGAAATGGGACGGCTTAAAAAAGACGATGCAAAACGAAACCTGTGCTTTGTTGTAGCGTGGTATAAAGCCCACACAAAACATAAATTTACAGAAGGGGTTGCGTTTTATGTCATTAAATGTCATTTGTAAACACAATTTTAAAAGACGGTGTGTTGAGTAAAGTGCCTTAAATAAAATCATGCGATACCTTATATCATCTGTCTTAAAAACGGAGTATTGACTTTTTGTTTTCAAAGGAACATGAAGTAATAAAGATTAAACAGATTTTGTTTTGTTGCCATAAACATAATTAACATAATTAATAAACATTGTATTAAATCATTGTATTTAAACCAATCATAAACAGTTCACTGTAAAATTCGTCATACATTCCCTGGGGTGAAGATTAAGTTTGTTTGTTTGACAATAAACTTGATGATATAATTAGTGGTTTTTTAAGATGGAAATCAGTATAAAATAAAAGGTCTTACAAAACAGATTGCTTTATCGATCGTTTTTTAATTAAAAAAGTTACTAAAATATTTGTGTATGCATCAACACTTTACAACGAAAAAGCATTACAGGAAGTACGTTCATTACTGACAGGATACTCAATTAAAAATAACAACAATGTTTCTTCATCAATTTTATTTCTGTTTAGTTTCGTTAACACAATAAAGTTGTTCATAATGCAAAATTGTCTTATCTATCAAAAACATAACAATAAAACGATGTACCTTGATCATCAGTCATCATTATCAATGTAAACAACTGTCTCATAGCAGTTTCTCATGTCAGCTTACTGTCATTATAGATTTCTGGGGGTCATTGTTCATTGAATTCTTAATTTCGTGGTCTGTCCCCACCCACGAAAACGACGAAAATTGGTACCCCATGAATAAAAATAAAACCACAGTATGTGTCACTCTCTTTGTTTATTTGACATTAACTACTTCTCTTAATGGTTATTATAGTGTTTGGCACCTTTAAAAACAAACCTGTATTGGGCTAGAATTGCACCAGCAGACATTTATTTGTTTGTTGATTACGTAAGAAAATATACTATTGCATTAGTATTTGTGTGGATCATAACAAGCCCAAATGTTTTAATTTTGGTTCATTACAGGAAAAAGTAATAGGATTTCATGTACTTGGTCCTAATGCAGGAGAAATTACACAAGGATTTGGTACAGCCATGAAACTAGGGGCCACCAAAGCTGACTTTGATAGAACTATTGGCATCCACCCAACTTGTGCTGAGGTAAAATTAATTTAAGTAATTAAAACAACTGTCTCATAGCAGTTTCTCATGTCAGCTTACTGTCATTATAGATTTCTATTTCTTTTTCTGAAGTTGGTTAGTAATCACTCCAAAACCAAATTTGTATTGTGAACTTTTATAATAGAATAATCTAGAATAATCTAGAAATCCAACTGAAGTAATTCGATTATTTTTAGAAGAATACATTGACATTTTAATCTCAATCTGAAATCTGGGAACTAATTTTTTGTTAACAAAAAAATTGTGAATTTATAGACTTAAAAACTAAAATTATAATTATAGTTATTATGTGATAAAAATGTCACTGTGGTTGGAGTTTTCTTGATACAATAAACATACTGATAATTTGCAGACAGAAATAATGGGTTTTAAATCCTTCACTGGTAGTGTTTTCTTGTATATTGATAAAAAAAAGGAGACAAAAAATGTTTTGGTTATTTTATATCTTTTAGTCAGGGATCCAGAAGTTTTCTCGGCCCATTTCCGTCCTGTTTCCTAAGGAAATTACCAATTTCCAGTTATTGTTTTTGTTTTGTGATATGGATCACAAATCATTATTACAATATATGTATCCTCTGAAAAAGAAATGTAGAAATAAAATTCTCCTGTCTGAAACTTCTTTATTACAAGATGACATGTTTCTATGAAATAAAATGATAGCAAACAATGTTATTTTGATGCACATCCACTAGGCAGTTTCATTAAACGGAAGTACGAAGTTTTTAACTAATTGCCAAAAGTTCGGAACAGAATTGAAATTATAAGATATTGGCAGTGGTCCATGCTTTTTAAACGATTTTATTCATATAATGAAGTAATCCTTTTTCATCTCATACTTTCGGTAAAATTTAATTAAAATTCGTTTTCTCGATATATGTTTGTCAAAGTCACATCAGCACATGCATAGTGTACAATTTTGGCCACACCTTTTTTTCATTGTGTTGTCATATTTTCTTAGCAATATAACATACAAACAATCTATATTATTCAATCTTTGTTGTTTCAAAATGTTGTTGCAATACAGTAGAACTTTCAATAACTTGAACCCACTGTGATCGCCAAAAACAGTTTGAGCCACCAAAGTTGGACAACTACCGGAAATTTATTTGTTCCGTATCGTGAGAGTTTTTGTTTTTAGGTTGCTCGTTAATTTCCTACCTGCAAAATGGTTGTTTTAAATGTATGCAGATGTCTATTTCGTGAATTTTGATACAAATATAATTATTTTAGGTGTTATAAGTTGTGTAATTTGAAATTTCAACATCTTCCATTAATTGCACAAAAAACCTGATAATTAAGTAAATAATTTCCACAGTATTTACTGCCAGCACATTTTTTTTAATCTTAGCTTTTATTGGTTTTTAATATCATTTAAACTGCAAATGTTAACGAAAGGCATAAATGTTTTTAATTGGAATGTTTTGTTTTGATTTCATAATCTGTGTGGTACAGTTAATATTTTTAATTAATGTATATTTGTCTGTGAAAACCAATCACCAGTCATGACATAATTATTATCTGCTATTTTGTCTAAATTGACACACCTGAACTAATTGTTATGGCTTTTGTTATCAAACTCCTTTGTACAGAAGTTAATTACTTCGCACCGACACTTATAAATTTAGTTTGAGTTATTGATTGTGACTTACATGATGTTACTATCAAAGGGACCTATAAATAATTTTGATTTTTCGAAAAACTGTAATTTTTTTTACAAATCGAAATACAAATAGATGAGGGGACTTTAAAAACAGTCAGAGAAATCGGTGGTGTTCGAGCTACCGAAGTTTGACTGTAGTATGTTCTTAGAAATGGATGAAACAGATCTGTCTCATAACTAGATTGTCACCTGTTGTTTAAGTTTAGAAATCCTTTCTTCACCAAACCTTTGTTTTTGAAACATCAATTCATTGGTTATGAATGGTTATATCCCCACTTGAAAATTGGGGGCATATATATATTGATGAGGGTGTACATCTGTCTGTTGCACTATCTCTTATCTGCTACTGCTCCTATACCACTGTATGAAACTTTCACAGACTCTTACATATAGTGCCATTGTGCAACATACGTTTATCATTTTGATCTGAAAGATATTTGGAGTTTCCCATAACAAATCATCGACTGCCATTATTTGACATAAGAGGTACACATCTCTTAATCACAACTCCACCTACATGTATACCACTGACTGGACTTTGATGAAACTTTAACAGAATCCTTGTCACCTAGTGCCATTGTGACTATGTGGTATCATCCCAAATTAATGAATCCCATATTTCCGAAACCAGTTAGCTGATTCCCAAATTGCCGACAACCAAAATTAAAACTATATGTTATTAATGATTTTAGAAAAAAATGTTATGTTGGAGAAGTTGTTTGTTAATATATCAATTTTATGAAGTTCATAAGATAATCGTACTTTTCCAGATACCAAGTTCGAATGTGTGTTAATGTTGAAAGTTGTATTGTATTTTTGTTGTTTTTGACTATTTTTTTCTATGTATTTAAAACTTCATATCAACTCAATGCTGAAAAAATTGAAACAAGAATTGACTTATCAGTGTTGTTATGTGTTTGACACATGTACACAGCACTATATTACTCTAGATCTTGTTTTTGTTTCTTGTATACATTATTATTGGTCTTTGGTCATATCTCTAAATAATAAAATAAACATTTAGATAGACCTATAATTTATTTAATTAATTTAACATCAAGCACTAAATTTATAAAAAAGCAACTATTGAATTTTACACAAACACTTTTTCTAATAAGTAATCGACAATTTGGGATTCAGCAATCTGGCATGAATTTGATGATGTATTTAACAGTTTGATTGGAATGGTGTTTGTGGTTTTCCATGGCAAAACATGCCATTTTTGACCTATAAAATGTAAGTAATTTATATTTTAGTTTTTATGAGATGCAACTTGACTAGTATTGCCAATATCTAACTTAATTCTTCATCTTTTTTTTTAGACCTTTACAACAATGAATGTTTCTAAGAGGAGTGGTTCCAGTATAGCGACTGCGGGTTGCTGAGGGTAGATCCTGCTGTTGTGTTAAATCTCTTCCCCAAATATCTGCTAAATTATAGACACTCACATGCTATAACTATACAAAGGTCAACAATTATTGGACTCCATGATGACAGAAGAATTTAGTTCAAGGAAAATAAAATATTTGTATGAGAAATCATCGTACATAAAAATAGATGATAGATTTATAGTAACATTTTTATATTTATGAATTCTGGGAGGGACCATCAAGCACAAAATTTTATGAATTTTAGATTGGATCTGTATACCAATGTCTTTCATTGTCAAATATTGAACATTCCACTGCTTTGAATTCATAAACCAGTACATGTATATGAAGCAATTTTACAAGTAGTGTGAACAGCTAATGCTGCAAAATATGTTTTCTTTTCATTTCAAGGATGGTTTTTTTTAGAGTTATGTTTAGAATTAAAATGTTATTTTAAGAATTCTAATAGGAAATAGTGATCATAATTTGTTCTAAAGTAATTGTATAGTCATTTGTATAGCAATATATTGTAGTAATGGGGATTTGAGAACAACAGCAGGGTTAAAGTTCAAAGTTCATCTACATGACTGTGCATTTGTATAATGCCTGTATGATGGATTTATTTGTAAACCTCAAAAGAGGCTGAATATATCCTGATGTGTTAATGTTGATGATCTTTTTTTGAAGAATTTTCATACTTAGCAAATCACAGATTGGAAAAAAAATCCAGATATGATTAATATGTTAAAAACTTTATAAATTGTCTCATGTGAGAATTCTTTAATAGTTATATTTTCAATTGAGCTCAAATTTGTTATTTTTAACAAACCATCAATTCTGTTTACTTGTGTTATTTATATTTGTATGGATGTTGAATTTTGATTAAATTTGTTAAACTTCATTTTTTTTAAATTGCTATTTTTTAGTCACAGCCTTTATGGACTAATCTAATAGTAAATAAATTGCAAATATTTACAGCTGTTATGTTTTTTAAAATGTATAACAATGTTTGGAATGAAAGTTTAGCAACTTTGTGTGAAAAATAAATAAAACTATCCTTTAGATTATTTATTGTTCAATTTGTTTCATTTTCAGTTGTTATATTTGCTTTATATCTAACTTAAGGCTATTCTAATTCTAACAATATACCTTTTAATGATGGGTTGTGGATATTTAAAAAAATTCAGTATTAGAGAAGTTAGTCCAAATTTTACTGCCGTTATAATCCGATGTTAGTTTGTGATTTTTTGGATTAACGGTAGAATTTAGTCCTATTACTCGTAATGTAGCATATAAAAAATTCAAATTACAAAATACAAATTCAAACAAAATATTTATCTCCTTTATGTTATAAAAGCTTCAGACATTGCCAAACTAACAGGAAACAATCCTTATTGAAGAAATTTCGTTTTTGGTCTTTAAAGATACACAAGGAAAATGCTTGGAAATAGGAACAAGCTAGGTTTACTTAGCCTTTCATCTGATGGGAGCCACATATATGTAAGCCTTACAATATTTTGAAGGAAGATTACTAATATTTTGTTAGCCTGATGTGAACTAGATTTGTTTAAAGTCTGTTATTCGTCTTCCAAAGTTCGTTTTTCAAGCCTTTCTGGCAAAAGCAGTCATATAGGAAATACTTAAATGAACTGTAAACCAATCACATTCAGAAATGGAGTTATACATGCAGATTGTAGGTATCAATTTACCATATCAGTGATTATTTTCTTCTAATTGTTAGCAAATTTGAAGATAAGGTAAATGCCAACCAAGTGTAGATGTTAGACTAACAGATCATTTTCGGTTTTTGGCTGTACTTTACTGTAGAGATTGCTTTATTGTTAAGTGTTTAATATTAAGACACAGTTCATTGTGAATGGTTAAAAAGTTGATAATAAATGGATTTATCAACATCTAGATGTGTGTATATATAAGAGATAGACAAACACTATCTTCACAATTTAATTTATCACCAAAAGTAAACAAAACACTAATAACAGAATGGACAAATACACGTACAAGGACATAAATAACTGGCTTAAAATAATCACAAAAATGTAAAGTATTAAAGTAATTAATCAATTGTTTGCTTGTTTTTCGGGATGCAGGACACCATCCACTGTTTTTTTGTGAAAATTTCAAAATAGATTGAACATTTATGGTAATTTAATAATAATTTCTTTCATTATTTTCTCTTAATTTTCATAAAATTTAAAATAATAATGAAAGTCTTATACCTATATTACTACTTCAATTTATTAATGTTTGAAATAAAAAGTTTTTGCATAACTGAGTTTGGTATTGGCAAAAATAATGAAAATGAATTTTTTAGCACGTTTTGACCAGTTTTTTTTTCCAAAAGATAACAATTTAACACAGAAACCCCTATTTTTCCTTCCATTACTAAAATGTATACCAATTGCTTGACAAAATATAAAAAATTCAGAAAATTTCATTGGACAGAATTTTTGAAATCTTTTATTTTAGTGCTTTTTTGTTCTCTTCTCTGTATAATCTATTAGAAAATTAAAAATTTCTATCATCAACCCCCTCGAAAATAAGCTCTGAAACCCCTATTTTTTATTTTGAATTATGATAACTTGTATAAAAAACTAACTATATGGCGAATTTAAAGAAAATTCATTGACAAATTATTTTCAGTGAAAGTGTCCTGCATCCCCTTAAAGTGTTTAACCACTTTCAGTCAGTTTGTTTTCAGCTTTATCATGGTTCAGTGTTTACTGGAGAGCTGTGGGGGGTGGGGGTTAACCTGGCAATTGTTATAAAACAAGGATTGAAATCAAGCACGCATTGCCCTAGATGAGGTGACTGTTGACTCCGTAAAATTAGCCCCACAATACAGGCACTTCAGAGCCTATGGTGTTTTCAGAAACATATTGACATTTCAGAATACAAATTGTATGTTCTTTGTCCAAAATTAAATTTAGGCTTGGAAATAAATATCGGATAAATTTTTATGGAGAGCAGTTAACTGTAACAAGTCAAAAAGGTCACTTTTAAACTTCATTAGATGTTACATTTTCCCATATGTATGCTTGTGGATAATGAATGAAACAGTAAAACTGTTGAAAATCATAAAAAATTTTAATGCACAATCATTCAATATACGTCATTTGAAATAGATATGTGAAATAAAATTATTATGTTGGTTTTATTGTCCAAGAAAAAATCAAAGAACTACATCAACTTACTAAAGCTTATTCAAATACATATAAATAAATTTTATATTTTGTGACAATAAGCACATGATATTATCTATTTATTCAGCACACAACAGTCAGAAAATTTTGAAAAAGATTCATCTTAATAAATTGAAAAGAAATGTGATCCATTTCTTGATACAAGCTTAGCAAGTTAAAAATTAATATAGATAAAATACTTAATACAGTGCGTGTGATTTGTAGCAACTGTCAGATATGTCAGGTTTTTTAGCTCCACTGGCACAACACAGTAGGTCAGTTGTGCTCTGTCATTAATGGTGGCTACAGTCTCATCTTTGTATTTTTTTTAAACTTGTTTTTGTTTTTGTTTTAATGCCGCATGGCCATTTGGAATTGAACTTCAAAGTATTTGTTTATTAAACTAGTCAACGCATGTGCATGTCTGGTAGTTTGTCTTTAATTCCATTTACATGTAATACATGATATGATATTTCGTTTATGGTTGCCAATCAAAGTTATAACTTGGGTTTAATATCCCTTTTCTTTATATCAGCAATCTAAAAAATGACCAGGATGAATTTGTACTGTTTTTTTTTTTTATTTCTGAAATCTAATAATATAAAATACAAAAGTCCCAAAAATACTGGACACCATGATATGACATATATAGTTTCACTGTAAGTTATGTAAAATTTATCTGCAGAATAAAGTTTTTAAATCAAATCATTATTAATAAATTAAAGTATATTGAAATTTTGAAATCTTGTTAGGCTGACAAAAAATATAAATCTACAACCCGCCACAGGATCTCTACTTTAACCACGTTTCGATTTACACGCAACATGAATTCATTCCAAGCTGGGACTAGCATTAATAACTATAGGCCATTGATGTATACGTTCCCGTTCCAAGTTCACGATTTCATCATCTTCCCGAAAAACGTTGAACAGGATAATCGAAAATTTGATCATATCATTTTCTCCAAAAGATTGATTTATCTGCTGAAATGGAGATCAGTTCTTACGATATTCTGTTTTATTCAATAATTAACAAAATTATAATGAATGCAAACATCAGCCATTTCTTCACATTCGATCTCTTCATATCTGTTCATGCTTTATAAATGTTTTGGTTACAAATCACTAAAATCGATTATATATAAAAATCTATACTCTACAATACAGTTCACTTGTAATAATGGCTAATTAAACATTTTAGAAAATATTTCATTTACAATGTTTCGTATTTGTTTAATCCTTCCAAGTTTTATAATACATTTTATACGAATATGTGCCAAAAATATGGGTAGGTTTTTTTTGAAAATTTGTATAAAAATGGGTATGCTTTTTAATCTTAATTGAAAAAAAATCTGGTCTCATAAATATGGGTCATGTTTTTGTCCATTTTAATATAAATATGCCCAATTCTTCAGTATATTATCATTTTGTGTTGATAAATATGGGTTGTGAAAATTGCTCATTTTATATAAATATGGGTAGTGAAAATTCAAATTTTATACAAATATGGGTATTTAATTCAAATCAAAAATGGCACATCCCCACCTAGTTACCAAAATTACCAAGTTACCCCCCGAGAGGAGTAAAGATGTACAAAATTGTATATAAATGAGCACTTGACCACTAGGATCCTCTCTAGAAAGAATTAGTCACTTCAATTTTATTTCTTGAATTATATAGCGAAAGCTTTGTTTGTTTCATGATCTATAATAATATATATGAGCCGTCTAATGAGAAAAGGTACAAAAACTTTGTGACGTCGCTATCGAGAAAACGGCTTCGGAATAAACGTATTTGATTTTAGTGTTGTTCAGTTGCGAGTTGTTTTTGCAGACGACGGTATCTTTGTGAAAAACTTGACAATGGGTTGTCAAAACTTTACAAAATTTAGGGAAAAGATTATTTGAATATAAATTTTTTACTGTGTAAATGTTAAAAAACTTATGATACAAATTCTGTAATTCCATACAAAAGATTTTACCACAGGTCGGTAATCATGGTACGTCAGTCACTGCAAAACCCCATTTAAAGAATTGAATGATTTCCAGATACAAGCCTGGTATTTTCTGCAATTTGTCATCTATTTTACGAATATCTACATAGTGAAATGTTAATTTTATCATCCTTGTAATACTGTGTAGTCGTATCCCGTGCTCAAGTGAAAGTGAAAGTACTATTTACGGAATCGCACACGTGAACTTTCTTGTACAAAATTTCTAAAAAATATCTCGAAGGAACTAAAAGATCGAATTGATTTCTTCTATTATCTGATTTGCTATTTGCAGTTTACGACACACACCACAGAACCCATATCATTTGGGGCGAAATGTTACCAGAAGACGAAAAAAATAGTGAGCGAAGGAGTCTAACACAGAAATTAACAATTCTCATCCCCTACCTTTGTTGTTATTCTTCAAGATTGTGACATCGATTCCTTTAATAGATCCATTTTTTTGCAACCACGAAACTTTTTCTTGGAGGGAAGCACTTTCTCTACGTTCTGTACGCACACATACACTATTTATCAAATAAGGACTTTTTACGAGGTCAATACGTAGTTATATATGGACCGTTTAGGAAAATATTGACATCGGACTTCGTCCTCGGTCAATATTTTTCTACAGGTCCATATAACTACGTATTGACAGAGTAAAAAGTCCGTAATTGTTATATTACATATGAATTTTTCGCTATTTATTTAAATTTAGAATAACAAATTGCATCATACAATATAACGGCACGAGCGGAGTCAGAAGAGTATATCCGGATCTATTTTTAGAAACAAGCCTCAAATATGCTTTATAAATAGTAACATGCCTTAAATATGCTTTAAAAATAGTAACAAGCCTTAAATATGCTTTAGAAATAGAATATATACACAGAATATTTTTGGGGGACATTGTCTACACGAACCAATCAAAATTAGGACTTAACACACCATCCATATGTAATATTTATTATAATTGACTTGCCTTTATTGACAACAATCTGATTTTTTAATGTTCTTTTTTGCTTCTGTAAGCCAAATTTTTGTTTTACAACCCCCCCCCCCCCCAAAAAAAAAAAAAAAAACCAAAAAAAAAAGTCAATAAATCAGTAAAAATGATAAAATAAAATAAAGTAAGAAGTAATTAACATTCATTATGAAATAAAGTCAAATTATTTGGAGTACATCATTTCAATTGTTTACTTTTTACGCTGTTTACAAAACTTTGTTGAAGCTTTGTTATCTATCTGTTCTTGAGGCATTTCATGAGTAGGGTGTTTTTATTATTACGAGAAATTTACTAGCTGTGTCATAAACATTTTGAACAACTAGTACACGTTCGAGAAAGTAATTATGAAAATCGGGATATGAGAGTTTCTCCGAAGATCAAGTTACATAGAGTTTTAGGTGTATCCTCTTAGAGATAATTGGAAAAATGTTGTCCACAAATCAAAATAGCTGGACCAAAAGATGATGTACCTGGAAAGTGAAAAATTAAAACAGTTAATAATTTTTTTTATCACAGTGTAAAAAAATGAGCTTCATCATCAATTTTAATTGTTGATAGTAGTTACACATACCGAGTTCCCGAGGAATCTACTTATATATCCCTTTCTTAATTCGAGGATATGATCAGACAATCTAATTTTGTTATAAGTTATAAGCAACTGCTTGTGTATCCTACCAACTCTTTTAAAACATCGAAATTCAAGCAAAATCATTTTATTTCTGTGTGGTACAATGTAGCCAAGAACGCTAACTCTTGACTGGGGTCACCACTTGACGTCAATCATCAAATCAAGAACGCATGTATTTACAGTATAGGGTATAATTATAAACTTGTATACATTCATGTGCGTAGTGTATTTTAGTAAGTATCCAAAATACTCGTAGGAGCTACAAGACTGTAAAGTATTCTTTTTATTATTGGCTTGAGGGCTGGGGTTAACGGGAAGATCTAGGGTGATGATGATCGCATACAGATACATGTACATGTATTTACATCCATACTCATTTTAACAAGTTACCATGTTATATGTGGCCAGTATTTACATTTTGTTTGACATTTTTAGGTAAAGATGGGTCAAATGTACAGTTAGTTTAAGCATATTTTATTAGTGCAATGAAAAAAAATGATCAGACACAAGTAATACATACTTAAGAAGTCTTCTATGTTTAGAATATGATACAAGTATTATATGGTCATGGTGACATAACATGCATTACATTCAATTATACAAAAAACCCAACCAAATCGATACACGTGTAACATATTAGTAGAACATCTCTGGAAATGGGGGGTAACCCAGATCTTTTCTTGTTTACAGTAATATTCTTCAAAATGTAAAAAAACGCTCGGCACGATCCTCGGACAATGTAAAACTTTTAAGTTGATTGATTGATCGAAGAACCTACTCTTTTTCGAAATTTACAAAAGGGGTCTTTATCGTGAAAGGAGCTTGACAAGTGTTGGATCGTAACCATTGTGTTGCGAAGATGTCGTCAAACAGGGTCTAGAAAAAAAACCGTACAAATACTTGTTGCAATTGAATGAACTATTGTATTCTTATATCTACATTCATCGATCAATCGTTTATTTGGTATGGATTATTCTAATGCAACAAACAGCTTAATAACTGAAAATGCCGTACTCATGTATCAGGTTATAATACGGAAAGCCTGACTGCGAACCATAGGAGCGCGCCATACACTTTGCATGATAACAATCCATTTTGTGGGGTTTAAAATAAAGTGAGCTACTACCAAAAATACATTTTTGCCTCTACCCCATCTTTCTTTTTCGAGTGGAATTTAAATTTTTCTGCCCTTTGGTCCATCCCATTTTCAAAATTCATTGTTTTATTTGTTAATATGTTCTTGTCCCTAAAACAGCTGAACAAGTCAATCAGTCAATCGATCGGGATCGTCGTTTTATTAAATGCTGCGTTAGAACTGGTCCCCCTGAATAAGCTGTAATAAATGATTAATGTACATGGATGTTACACGAATACGTACATTAGGTACTAATTTGGAAGGTTATATAACAAAGACAGTCTAACTTTGATATTTTTTCTTTAATACAAGTAACAACTAGGGAAACCTACAATTTTGGACAAATCGGATGGTTACAATTTTCCTATTGTACTTCCCATTCCTGGACAACAATACTTACCGTCTCCAGCTCTTATACGTCACTCTAGCTTCTCCCAGTTGCACATACTTCGATGAACGATGGATTTCGCTGTCAAAAAATACTACTGGGACAAGTTTAGCCCAAATAATTATCGTCGACATCAGTGATTTTGAGCTTGTTGATAAATACAAGGTCACTGTTACACAGTTTATCTCTTTTCTACTAAAATAGTAGCATCTATCAAATTCCTGACATTGGCTGATGACAATATATGACTATGAGGTTATAAAAACGCTTGCCTACCCTTCCAGAGCACCTGACTCATCCCCGGTTTAAGTAAGGTTGGCGTCATTCAGTTGGGGGTTTTTGTACTAAAAGAGCCCTTCTCTACATAATGTGTTCGAGATTTGATTGTCTTTACAGAGTTATCTCAAGCAAATTGACAATTTTAAAGCTAAGTGAAGATGTGGCTTTCAGTTTTTTTGCTCATTAAAACAGTTAAGTGAAGACCATACCACGATAACAAAATCGATTCCCCAGTCATGCCCAAAAAGCGACATAAAATTTAATGTCCATCGCAAAGTACTGTTTTAAAGGTCAATTAATACTCATCTTAACCAAATAACAGAATTGTATGAATATAATCAGTTTTTATTTATAACCTGAAAGAGCCACTAATATTTACACAATTCTTATCTCACAAGGATATTCAATTTTGATACACACAACTAAGTGTTTTAACCTACTGTGTCTTCCGGTTTTTAAATAAGAATAATTTGTAAAAAAGTGTATGTACCTACGTTTCTTAATAACTTTGTCATCCGATTGAGATGTTACAAAGACACCCAATATTTTTTTAAAAGATTTCATCTTTCTTGTTAACAATGATTTTGTAACATTGTAAACAATTTTGTTATTAAAACTAAAATTCAACAAAAATTTATTTTTAAAAATTATGTTTTTTCCCTTAGAATTTCACAATGAAGATGAGTTCTTTCCTCTATTGGATTTCCTCCATTCGCCGAGCATGCAGCTCTTATTTTGGGATTAATACCCAAGTGGTGTGAGCAGTTTTGTGAGGTATCTTTTCTTAAATCGCAACCAATATCAACCGCTTCCCCTTTGTAATGATTGGAATAACAGGAATGACAGGCACCTGCTATCTCATTTATCTGAAATTAAATCTTGCATTAAAAAGTTTTTACTTTTGACTACATTACAACCAAGTGCAGTTTCGCTCAACTATTCAAAGGCTTTAATTGTCGGTTTCCACTGGTCTCAAGCAATACATTTATTAATTTTTAAAGTTTAAAACTATTTAATGTTTTATATATTAAAATATACTTTAAAATGATGTTTGGGAAAAAGCTCACTAAATGTATTGAAAACCATTTTTAGTGACTGGAAAGAACAATTTCGTTTTTTGTGCTTTATGAAATATCAAAGGCGAAATACAATACACAACAAGGTGTTATCACTTGTTTAATTGCGTGAACCAAATTTGACACGTTTTTCACCAATCTTATTAATATTGAATCTTTTATTTCAGTTGTTGGGTTTTTTGGTTACCGAATGATTAAGATAGAATTTGTCAATAGTCATCTGCTATCAGCTGTGTAAACGACTTCAACCTTAATCGACAAGGATTTGCTCAGTTTTTTCGCCGAAGGTTGGTGGTTTCACTCGGTACTCTGGCTTTATTACCAGTATCATACTAGACGTCATGATATAGCTGAAGCAATGCACAAAACTCAATTGAAACAACCAAACCACTCAGTAATTGTCTCTTATTTTCCTTTATTGGTTTAAAGCAGAGCTAGCTATAGCTATGAAATTGTACATACTGTCTTTGTAGTTAATGCATTTGTAAAACTTTTCTGTAAATAGTTATTGATGTAGGGAGCGTTTGTCGATACAAATAAAGATCGGAGTAACAATATTTATTAAATTGTCGTTATACATAGTATATTGACTGATTGTTGTTCACCGACAAACGAACAATATTAACTGTACAGTATAAGCGTGGTTAATGACACAGGACAGTTTTTATCACTTAAACTTACAGTTATTTTTTTAGGAAACCGCATACCAATCTCGTAAATATATTTGAGCAACTTTGAGTATAGAGAAACACTGCCACCAGGTGCCCCTCGGCCTGCTACTTTACATTCATCACAAGTATATCTGAAAAGACACAGGAAAGCACCGAGTAGGAAATAAAGTAAGTCTTACACGTTTTCATAATTATAAGGAGACTGCCATTTAATTCTGAATAGTGAAGTATACAAATGTATTTTCCAAATTTAGTAAGTTGTTTGGGGTATATATGAAATGTTGAAATGGACACATATACAATCATAGGCAAAGACACGTTGAGTATTATAATAAACGTTATTAATTCCAATAGAAACTAGTCAGTTTTATAAGTAACAGGATATAAAGCCATAAAGATGATTAATGTCGATGCTAACTCTGAAATGATGTGTATCCTTCTGGAAAAATCCCTTATCTGGAAAATCACACTCTTGAGTATTCTTTAAATTTATTATTTTTCTATATACAGTTATTCTTTAACATACAGTTGAGTCCTGATGAAAATAATTCTTTAAATACCAATCTTATATATACATGATACAGCAAATACAATATTTACAATTATCTTGAAATTACTATCTGTAAAAATAATTGATTCTACATTTAACATAAAATAAGTTTCATTCCATTAACACGTTAATAAAAGCAGCATTGTGTTAAATATCTACAAAATCTAACAAAGTAATCACAATTTAAAGATAATTAATGAAAGCTTTTTTCAGTTCGAGTCTAAAACCAAAAAACAAAACAAATCCCTCCTTTTCACGAACTATGTCTTATAGCCCTCTAACAAATTCAGAACTTTACCGAAAGGAAGGATGCTCACACCTATCAAAATAAACAATACCCCAGATGGATAAAAGAAATCACGATTCTAATATGACATGTCTAAAACGCTTTGAGGCCATACCAAGTGTAAAACGAGTATATATTACTAATCAACGTCAAAAAAGATCAACATTCTTTATGGCGATGCCATAGTAAGACTTTTCAAATGTTTTAACGACGTCACAATTAAATGTGTGTTCTAAATGGCCGACAAGTCCTGCAACTCGAAGGTTACGTTGTTAAAAAAGTTTAAAATGTCCTTTAAGAATCGAAATAATTCACTATCGCTCTTGGACATATTGGACATATAGGGCTTGATATGACATGAAATGCGCACCAAATAAAAGTGGTCTTTTTTTAACTTCCATGGAACCCATGGTTACACTTGGTTACATGGTTACATATTGGGCTAATGCAGGATACAAACGCATTGTCCTTAAAACATATGAATGCATCAGTATATAATGACTACTCTATACGTGTAACCAATATAACCCATGTAACCATTAACGAATTGTAAGTTACAAAACATAATATATTTAATCTTGTGCCTTATATGTAAAGGGCTAACCGGTGGTAAAATCAGTATATATATTTGTGCCACGATGGATTATATCTTTTGCTTATAAACTGTGCATTTTAAAAAATAGAACTCCACATTTACGAATCTAAGTTATATGGTATTATAATGTGATAATATCCTCGAGGTCATTGAATATATATTATAAAGGTTCACATCAACAAGTTTTATTGATAAAGAATAATCATAAAACAATTTCTTACATCAAAAGAGGACTTTTATTCTTATTCGATTCATAGAATATTCGCTGTTTACTAGGACCATACTGCGATTTTATACAGTGCTAGACCAACAGAGCTGCGAAGTGCGTTCCCAGTGGTGGATAGTAGAAAGGTGTGTTCACGTTTCTCCAACATTTGATATTTCAGGTAAAAAATATGTTGGAGAAACGTGAATAGGTAGTAGGAAAATTTAATTTATTTTACTTGTAATTAAGACTACAGTAAAAAATACAGGTTGCAATTAGGCCAATACAGTACGAATCAGGCCATTACTGATATTTGGACTAGTTAACTCCGTATTGGACTGGTTCAGTAAAATATATCATATTGGCAGTTTAACTGTTATTTAAGCGAATATTATAGTAGTGAATTAATAATATAATATAAATTCGTCCCGTACTGGCCTAATTCGTCCAGTATTGGCTTGAGAGATTTGGACTAGTTAATTAATAAAGATATCATTACATGGTGATTTCTGTATTGGCCTAGTTATTGGTCCTTTGACAGCTGTATTATCCTTCGAATAGTACTTAATTAATAATATAGATTATTAATTAACTAATATAATATTCGCTTAAATGACAGTTAAACTGCCAATATGATATATTTTGCTGACCAGTCCAATACGGATATAACTAGTCCAATATCGGTATTGGCCTGATTCGTCGTTCCGTATTGGCCTAATTCGTTCTGTATTGGCCTGAGAGATTTGGACTAGTTAATTAATAAAGATATCATTACATGGTGATTTCTGTATTGGCCTAGTTATTTGTCCTTGACCAGCCGTATTATCTTTCGGCTGCGCCTCAAGCCAACACAGCAAGCCTTGGACCAATAACTAGTGAATAAACCTCTCTTTACGATGTTTGCCAAATTATAATACGGAAAGCCTGATCGCTTACCTTAGTGGTTAACCTGTTGGAGACTTCCACGCTCCTTGCCCAATAAAAATCCCTTTTTGTGAATTTGAAAAATAGTACACAAGCGAAATTCTCCGCACCTACCCATAATTTTCCAATAGCAACAAGTAGTGGTCACTGACCTTATTAAGAAGTTATGACAGCATTATTATCACCTGCTTCGAAATGGTCAGGTAATATATTTTGAACCATTTTTTTCCCATGTGTTTCTTTTTGAGTCAACTTAGATTAAGTGTGAAGGTTTCATGGCATATAGTAAATATGTCATCATCTCTTTTAAAAAAAGTAACTTTTTAAGCATAATGTGGAATTAATAAATTCCTGCCATTGTTGTTGGGGACTTGGAATATACTAAATTACAGATGGCAAATAAGTGACATATGATAATTAAACTATATTTTCACAGAAGATAATTTATAGCTTACTCTCCAAATTAAAAAGTTTTAAATAGGTTACCTTATCAGTATAAAACATATTTATAAAAATATGTAAAGACCAAATGATGGGAAGAAATGGACTGGTTTTTCTTTATACAAACTTCTATCATTTCTTGATTTGTAGTGCATAATGTATTCATGAAAGTACACGTATTCTTTTGTGTGAATGTTTTTTTCCAATAGTTCAAGTCTTTGGTTTTTAATAATCTTTGCGTCGAAACATGATTGCTACTATACAGGAAATGAAAATTTCAAGGAATATTTAATCGAAAACTTCATCAACAAATTACAATACAATACATGCACAGAAACATGATGCTCAATTTTTTTTAAACTCTGACATATATAACATTTGTAATTCGAGCACTAAAACAAATAAATATATCACGTATTCATTTTGTTGTTTACACAAAAATACTCGAATAGGAACATTTATAAAATAGATAGACACAATTCGATTATCATTTTACTATACAAGCAAACAAAATGTTTCTAAAATATTGATAACTATATTTTACATTGAGATCGAGATAAAAAATGATATTTTTCTAATCGAGAACAAGATATAACAATATCGTTTCATCGTGATCTCAAAATACAAAAAGTATTTTCTAATTTTTATGCCCCTTTCGGCTTTCGTTATACGGTACCAATGTAATAAACTTTATTAATTTATAAAAACTAGCCCCGAGTTATTCAAAACTAATTCAACAAAATAATCCATTAAAAACTGCAATGTTATAGGGTCTTTGGTTTTAATATCAGTTGATACAACACATGTTTAGGTTTCTTTCAGTCAGTAATTTTACGCCAATATAAAAGCATTCTCTTTTGAAAAAGATTTTATATATAGAGAATTTGGCGTAGTTATTTAGTACTCACTTGTAAAAATTATTTTGGAAAACTTAACCCAAAACCTTGGAGCCATACACAAGAATATGTTTTGCATTATGCTTTATGTCCAATAACTTTAGTTGAAGATCTATTGGGATACTTTCGTTTCTTACATATCTATATATAAAATGTAAGGGTTTTTTGTGCTTGATCTATTAACTTCTTTTTGACTGTATTACACTTGAAGTGTAAATATACTCACTTGTTGGCTGTTGGTAATGGAGTTTGCCAGTTTCTCGGACTTTGATTTGTGGATTGTCTTTTTGGACAGTTTTATCTGTGTTCTGTATTGTGTTATTACCTTTATGTATAGTTATCCTAGCGTTTCTTTCTACTAAACACCATAACTTTTGTTTTGTTTACAGTTCGCTGTAACTTTCAAAAATCACAATCAGTTTCAAATGTATTAAGGGAAAATTGTATACCCTAATGTGTTTTAGACAAAATTATAATATGAATAGCATATATATGAGAAATAATTCGAAATCAATGCAATTCAGTCTAGAATGTCTGTTTCAATACGTCTAGAGGTGTACCATGCAGTTTTCTAAAGTGATTCTACCATTTATTAAAAACAATATAAACAGAAAGGGAGAATATTTTTTTTACCTTTCCTTGCACAGGAAATACAAAGATGATTATTTATTATGTGTGAAACACAATTTAATACATTGATACATATTGAATATAAAATTAAAAAATTTCCATTAATATCATTAAGATATATTTTTTTTAAAACAGTATATCAAATGCTTTTTAAAATTTCAAAAAAAAAATCAAAATAACTTTTATCACAACAAAAATAAAGTTCTTTAAACGAATAACTATGGGCCGCCATTTGGGCACAAATTATCAAAATTAAAAACAGACAAAATTTTAATAACATACGTTAAAAGATAAAAAACAGACGTAACATTTAAGAACAGACAACCATTTGGACAAAAACAAACAGGCGATAAACTAAAAACAGGCACAAAAACAATAACAGACATTAAATTTTAATAACAGCGTTAAAAGATAAAAACAGACGTTTTTAGAAACAGACCGACAAATTACGAGAACTAACATTCGCTAGAGGTCATGGCGACGCTTTATCGGTAGTCCCAAATCTGCAGAAGGGTGAAAAAAACAGGAAGGATGTTTTAGTATATTTCTGGCTATGACCTTTGAACGGACAAATATATATGGATGTTATTTTTACGGATTTTGAAAGATAATAACAATTTTAAAAATTTTTAAAAACATGCAAAACTCGTGTCAATATTTGTTAACATATTTCTCTATTAACTTTTATAGCAAAGTCATTGATATAAGTCTAATATGTATTAGGAAAGATAAATATATTTGTACTTGATCAAAACTTTGATACGTAAGATTTTCACAACACGTGAGCTCAAATAAAAATCAACTTAAAAAGCACGGAAGTATTTTTCAAATTCTTAGAGAAATTTTCATTACCAATTCATTGATCTCCAACAATTTAATTTAAAGAGAAACCCGGGACTAGTTTTCTGAAACCTCAGATCGCGAGAGTATCTAAACTATGTAATATCAGCTTAATTACCCCTTACAACACCAGATTTTACATTGAGTTTCGTACTTTGCTTCTCAATAAAATGTTAAGTAATATGTTTGTAATATAGTTGTTTTATATTGTTTATGGTTTCCTGATTTGCAGTATGTGACTTTTAATTGAACTTAAGTGTTTATGCTGCGGCCGCCAGATTCCCATATATATGGTCACCTCCAGCAAGTATCGTCACAGGCCAGGTGAGACAAAAACACACACAACATCAATGAATTAATAATTGCAAAGACTATAAGATTAATGACAAATAAATAATTTTCAATATAGCAGTTTGGACAATGAAAAAAGTTTTATGACATACATACCTGTTCTGTCTAATGTTTTTCTTCCAAAGTTTATATATACATCAATAAATTTAATAACATAGCTCCAAAATTACATTTGATGAATAATATACCATTACGAAAAAAACCAAGTAGATTTTATTTATAATTTTTAACATTAATTAAAAATCTTCAGTTTTGAGATCAAAACTTAGACAACTACATGTTGCAATACTAGTTACCTACGAATCAATCAGGGACCTCCCGGGATATAATCATTATTAAATGACATCTTGATTGAGGATATAATGTTCCTAATATGCTATAAATTGACCCATGTTTAAACTGATACAAAGTAAAATTTGCATAAATCTGATATTTAAAAAAGATTCATGCAAATCATTGAAGTTTTGGCCCAATCGGATTAAAATCAGCTGTTATGTTTGCTCCGTATACTATGTAACAATATCACTAAGTAACGTAGTATACGTAGCGAACATAACAGCTGATTTGAATTTTGACTGTTTCTGATAGCTATATTTTGCAGTGATGCATTGTAACTCTGGTTTCTAAAGGAGTCATCGAATTTTCTTACTAATACAATGATCAACAGACAAACGCATGAATAAGTGAGTACATTATATTCGGACCAATATGATGTTAGTTGAATAAATACCGGGACTATTTGAAGTTATTCTTATGAGGGTTAAAGCTAATAACAAATGTCACTTTTAACAGGCTTTTAATAATTCTTATGTACATACTTTGAACGGAAAGCTTTATGTCCATTACAGGTGTCAAGAATATTGCTGTAAGCATAAGCTTTGTCTATTTCTTTCGATTGATGAGCTTGAGCTAGCCTCATGTCGCGGTTCTTATGTAACTCCAATATTTTACATGCATATTCCTTAGCTTCCATTTCCTCTGTTTTGTTTAAGGTCATGGGTGGTACTTCTGAAAATAAAAAAAATGTTAAATACATGTCAGTATGGATAAGAAATATAGAATACACTACGCGGGAACTAGCTTTACAAGTAAGAAATAAATGTAACTTCACAAGACAATTGGTGGTCAGGTAATATATTTATATCTGTTACCATCCTTTGTGAAAGTTAAATGTTTCGTTTCTGGATGATTTCAAATTGAAATTTTTGATGGAACTTTTATTTGAAAACTTTTAAAATATGATTATGGCTAACTGTTATTCACATTTTTCTGCAGTTATTCCATAGAGCTTTTCACCACCTTTTTATCACATATTGAATATTAATTTAATTACTTAGCTAACGTTTACCATGAAGATATCTTATTAAATGAAAACATAGTTAATTCAAAACTAGTGTTGAAAAAAGGTTTTATATTTATCCAGAAGAGTGAGCAGAGCCATACATAACGAACAATAAAAGGACAAGGATCCTGAAAGTGGAAAGATATTGTTTCATCTATGAATGCATTTAATAAACACCTATGTAGATGGATAAGTTTTGACAAACCCTCGAAATAACACAATGATTGTGTTCCCATCACATTATCCGGTTTGTATTTATATAAATTGTGATTTCCTACATGTTTTGTTAAACATATATAATATATAATTTACAGCATCAGCAATCTTTGGGATATTTTACTTACTTTTCAAATTAAAATTGTTGCACCAAAAACTTTGGCATTTTTTCAATACATTCTTAATTCTTCTCGAGACATATAAAAATAAGTTCATATCACTTGTGTATGATGAACAATTAATGTATTCTAATATTAACCTAAAACTATCGGTTACTTACTGCAAGTCTTCCGAGAATCTAAAACAGTGGTGCTCTATTAATTAGGAAAAATAACACTTTTATTGCAATTATAACATAATTATAGTAAAAGAAATATTAAAATAGCGTTTATCCGTTCTTAGCATACAACAGCGTGGCGTCACAACCCATTGCCACAACTATGCCAGATGGAGACATCTTTTTAGACAGAGTACCCAATAAATTAAACAACACGTTTAATATAAATACGATGAAAAACTGCAATCCTGATTGAAACTACCGTTGAGATGATAGTCACACGTTATCAACATGTACTCTCGGCCGTGTAAAATGAACGCAAATTTAGGAATGACATTAATTTAATATAGGGTTTGAATAGATACAATATGTAGCACATGTTCCGTGATAAAAAAAAACGCCAAAGGAGCTATAAATTGGTATGATATTAATAATGCATATCTTTGATATATTAAGATCGTTTGCAGTGTAGATTTCGAGTATTTTGTTTTCTTGGCAGTTTCTGTATTTTAGTTATCATCTACTTTTGGAGATTATCCATTAAAGACACATACCTTATTGTTTACATGATTATTGTCGCACACCCCTTGAGTTTTTGTTGTGTACTCAAAAGGGCATATGCATTAAACTATGTACTGGACATAAGAATCAACTAACCAACCAATCAATCAGAAGTACAAAACCCACAGCGATACAAAATCTATAATCTGCATCAAATAACAGTAATTGATAGATGTATAGGATGGGCTTTGATTTTTTTGTGTGGGCCATTAATAGATTATTTACGTTTTTTGAAGCTAGAGGCCATGAACTGAAATAACGAGAAATTGAATCGAGTATTATAAACACAAAAAATCTGTTTCGTTGTTTCTTAACATCGTAACGTAACAGTGTTTACTAAACGACGTCTTGACAGCAAGGTTAGATGGGCCCAACTCACGTCAGTAGAGTGAAACCGGCTAAGCTCACATCGCTGGCAAGACGTTGTAAAGTAAATAACATGACATCACAGTGTTACAAAACAATGACAATCAAATTATTTACGATTTTGAAACTCGATGCATTTTCTCGGCTTCTCAGGGCTAGCGTTCTTCGATGAGATAATGACAGAAATGCATCTCGTTAAAAAAATTAAATGAACTATTATACAGCAAACATATGATATAAGATTTTTTCTCTCTACTGTAATATAGTGTTGTTTCTGTCTTTGAAAGTGTATAAACCGTCTCGAGTGTAAAACAGTCTAGTCTAACGAAATGGTTGCATTTTACCTTGTTTAGTAGAATATTTACTTCTTTCTCTGTTAAAGGACGATTATCAGTAGGTGGAACTCTAAAGTAAAATAGTACTAGAGTAAATAAATTATTTTTAAAACTATAAATCAAAGTGGAATATAACTATAACAAATTCGTAATCAATTGTGACAATACGTAGACTGGATTGAAGTACGCTATGGGTGGTCAAAGGTTCGTTATCAAAGACACATATTTTTATTAGTTAATAAGAGAGTATGGAAATGTATATGTAAGACTTTCACTCTCTGCCTTTTAAAATATGTAAAGCGAAAAAATGTATTAATTCCTGAAAAAACTTGTATTACAATTCTTCATCGATCTTATATTTATAGATATGGATTGATAATCAATAATAATTCGTTTTAATAAGTTTTACTATTGATACCGTTTCTTGTTAAAGAAAGATCTCGTTTGAAGATATTATTGAAGATATATTTCCCGTTTTTTTGGGTTCAGTACATAGTGATTTTGCTCGATCGATTATTGCATACACCTGTTACTGACCGGTGGTATAATGGTATCCAACCATTTAATCAACAAAGCAAGTCCCATACTACAGTAATGGCAGCGGATGTTTGGTATGCTATAAAACCTGGTTTAACCCACTATTTCTTTTGAAATGCCTGTACCAAGACAGGATCATTGCTTTAGTTGCTTTGTTTTGGTTGTTGTTTCTTGTCGTTGCCGGTTTGTTGGACTTTGATTTGTGGATTGTCTTTGTTGACGGTTCCTTGATGTTTGGTAATTTGTTATTAAATTCATTTATATTATGTCAACGCATTTTCTTAATGATTTTTGCACCTGACATTTGCATAACACACATGCAAAACAGAAAAAAAATAAAACAAACTTTGACATAACTGATCAACATTGCTGACAACCTAACATTAACAAGAAAAGTCCTTTGAGAATTACTTAAGATCAGTTTCCTTTATCTATAACTTGTTGCCTTCACAAAATAACGCTTTTAAATATGCTATCTCTATGAAGACGAACAACAAAATATTCCGAACTTCTTTAAAACATATTAAACTGCAATGTTAAAAAACTAATATTCAAATATAGGGGTATTCTAGTTGCAGGATTTAAACAAATTATAAAATTTGAACTCATATTTGCCATTTTAAAAAGGAAATGTCTTGTAAAAAATTTCTTAAATAATTGAAGAATTTAAAGCGATTGATAACAGATAAGTAAACAAAAAAACAAAAATAAAAATAACAACTTCACATACGCCTCTGACATGGCCATCTTATGTGCAAATTTAATCAATGACATTTTATCATAGTCTTTTTCTGTGTAGTCTGTCCATTTTCCTGTAATCCCACGACTTTTATATCTGAAGTAAAAATGTTTATTGATATATGCTAAAGTTTTCCACTTGCATTAGTCGGAAACCAATTATTTGGCAACACATGTCTCTGTATAAATACCAATTTGATTATTGTATGCATAATCCGTATAAAAGAGCATGACAATGTATTAATAATTAGTCAATATCTCTGTATCTATGTTTTTGGTGATAATTGTGCGACTACAATGAAAAACATTTAACAGTTAGGTATATTTAAACCACCATTTACAATTATGGTAGTACCAGCATTTCTATCATAATCTCCACACAATAGGAGAAAGCCATAAATTTATCAACACATGTCCTCTTGTAACATGTATTAGATCTCAAATACAAGTAGAGTAACTACTAGACGCACCTGATGTACGGTACCTCAGAAACCATCAAATCTAAAGGTAAATTTGGATCAGTTATGTCCACAAACAAAATATCTAATTTCTTGAGGTCTAATGTTCGGCTTAGGAATGTCATTTCATTTTTGGCTCTCTGACAATGTCCGCAACCTATATTATAAAGAAAAACAATGTTGAGCAACTCGTTAAGTACGTGACATACTATAATTAAATAAGAATACATTTGATAAAGAAACTATTCCGTCTTGAGGCGATTAATTGTTTAAAGTCAGTGCTTACGAAAAATTTAACATGTAAATATAGTTCTTTTGTGGACTATAAGTGAACAGTTGACTCTGTCTTAATATTAAGTTGTCATGTTGAAGTTGTCAAAAATAGCGGGTTAATTGTTTGCAGGTATTAGTTAGGTATTTGTTGTATACACGAAAATGGGGTTCGACTGTAAATATAACCCCGCCCAAATTTTTGGTATTTTGAAGTATAAATGTTAGAAATGAATAAGATTGGAATAATATTTGGATCAGCATGCTTAAATGACATTGTACATCTTTTTTTTCTGAGGTGTTTTATTATGCACAATGGTAAATTTATAAACTGTGGTATATGTGAACAAGTATTCATAGTAGTTTGTCATCTGCTATTAATCACTTGGGTGTCAACACTAAGGTTACGTGTTATATTCTTTCTTCGAACAGGGTGTGATCGACAACAACCTTAATAGACAAGGATTGCCAGTTGCCTTGCAAAGTTATGGGATTTAACGGAGGACTTGGTGCGTCCTCCACAATAACAACCGATATAGAGGAAAATGTCGTTAAACCCCAGTCAGTCAAACAAACAATAAAGCTCATAACATGAAAATGCTAATTTTTCTTTGAAAAAAGACTTTAAGTTATTTTTACTATTTGATAAAACTTCTGAAATATGTTATGTTTCGTTGATGACTTTTTTTATCATAAAAAAGTAAAAATGAATTTCTAATGCTTCAATTATGACAATTTTTATTCTATTTTATGACAACATACAGTTGTGTATATGTAAAAGGTAGCCTAAAAGGATAAAGTATTTTTCTTACTGCAGTTTAAACTGATTATTTGAGACTTGCTGTAATTCCAGCATTTTACTAAAATGTCATGCAGACCAGTTTTGTTTAAATTACATAGATCCTGATGATGACCATGAACAATTGTATAAAGATAACAACAGATACATTTAAGACATAAGACTAACACGGATTAAAAACTACAATTTTGACGGTTTGACGAAAACGGTGTACAAACAGCTAATAGACATCATACACAAAACAATGAATACGCACATATATGGTTATTAAGTTAATTGATCTTTGTTAAAAAAAATTAAAATTATGCATGTAATTTTACGTAAATCTTGTAACCGAAATGATGAATAAGTAATTTTAAGAGTGGTGGAGAAACTTTTGACGAATAGTTTGACATTTCATTGCTAATACACGTGGGTTATTTATTTTAAAGAAAGATTCTTTACTATAATAATTTAATAAATATAAATGAATACAACATGTACATACCATCTCGATAAAACAATCCCAAAACGGCTTTTTTATTTTCGACGAGATACTTGTTATAATTCTGCACATCCACAACACCTGTTAATGGACATGTATACAAGTAACCATTTTGCTTAAAGTATTATTTCATCATTTCTATATGTATGTATGCATCATTTGACAAGCATACCAAAAACCGTTGATTTTTTCGTTTGGACGTTAACAATCAATGAATACAACGCAAATCTACCTGGTATGTGTGTTGTTTTCTTCTCTTTTATAACCTTTGTTGGTTGTGCGATGTTTTCTTGCATTCTCATATCCGTCACCTTTTCTTCAAACCTTTGGAAAAAATTGATATCGAAAGATATGTTGACAACATGATTTAAGACTATCTGGATAGTGAAAGAAAATAATACACGAAAATTTTTAATGAAAAAAAATGTCTGTGTAACAAATAACCCTAAATGCTAGATCGTGTATTTCTACATAATAACTATGCCATTGTTGAGTTTGACACGAGTCAAATTGTGCTCTTTCATTGATGATCTAAAAACATTCAGCTTAACAAGCATACACTCAGCCTACTACTATTATACAAGCTACACACTTGAATGTAGTATTTAAAATGTAGATAACTCTAATCAGTTCAATCCTGCCATATATTTTTATGTGATTGTACCAGTATTTAATGCCCACCTTTTTAACCTTAATGTCATTTGCTTTTCGTTATTTTTTGCGAATTGTGTTCAAATCTTTTAGCGATAATATATTCTAAATATTTAAGTGAGCATAATTTACAGCATGTGGTAATACGCGAAGCAATTCTCATTGATTGCTAAAATAATCTAACAACAGCTTACTTACCATTCTCTCAGTTTTGAAGTTTTGTCCAGTACATTTGTATACAGTTTTCTTGCTGTAGTACCAATACCACGGTATTTGACATCATTGTTACAATTATTTAGTGTGCAAAATTTTTTTAAATTCTCATCGAGATTCTCAGTCGCGTCTTTTCTCTGTAATAAACCGTTTGTGGTCGTATCACTACTAGTCATAATAGATTGTTTACTTGTAGTTAAGGGGGCTTCATTCGTGACGTAAGGTTTTGAAGTTTTTTCGTCTTTCGACTCTTGAAAAGGTGTTGGAGTGTGTTGGGGACATGTCCACTTAGTGATTTTCGATAATGCAAGTAAATTTCTGTACAAATAAAGAAGGCGGACGCAGATCTGAAACAAACAGTAATTGAATGAGGCTTAAGATTCTGAAACAAGTTTATCAACGTTCCTAATTACCTACATTAACCATTGGCCATTAATCATCTGACTAATGACAGGAAAATATTTGTTCTTTATTTCCTCTCCTTGAAATGAAAATGCTTACATAACACTAATTTCATATAGTAATACTCTAGCTTTGAGTGGCAACACTAATCACTTTATATTTTACCTATATAATTAAAATTCAGTTAATAAACGATGAAATATTGAAAAACATATTAACAAAACAGTATACTAAAATTGAAAAATTATTGTGTTGCCTTTTTAATTTTTGTATATGCTTATTTGATGAGAGTACATGATATCACGCTGAACTACCCGTACAAATGTGGAAACGTTTGCCTTCTAAATCAGGGATACAATGGCGGAAGATATGTAAGCATTTTATGAGGGAATTTTAACTCATACAGAACGTATTTTATATTTTAAAGAGTTTTGTTTCATTCTTCTTTTCATCAGGAAAAAAATTTATTTTAACTGTTATCCACAGTATGACTGAAAAAATACAACAATAAATTTCTACTTGCCATTATTGAAACCGTTTCTGTATTTGCGGCAATATCTTGTCCAAAACATGTGTTACCAGCGTCTTCATTACTTAACTGATCAGTCAATACAAACATTGAATTTGACCAATCAGGATTGTTGGACGATGTTTTTTCTAATACGCTAAAATCATATAGTTGTTTTGAGTTACCGCCGTAGCAAAATGCTCTTGTTTGTTGAATCATACCTCGTGGCCTTGTTAAGACAGAGATTGGAGCTCCTTCGCTAATAGAATATTTGTATAGACAGCGCTGTAGTGTTTCATTTGTAGTGGCGTACATGCATTCCTTAAAAATAATATAACTTATTATATTGTCGACATATCTTGATGTGTGACACCTATTCAAACTAATAAATATAAATTAATCAGGCGTTTCGAGTTTGGGTGATTTTTAGCAAATTTACATAATGACTAAACAAGTGTCTAAATGAATTTGAGGAGGTACGTGTCATGTGCAATCAAAAACAAACAGAAATCATCCCAGAAAGTATGGGAAAAGCAACATGAAAATTAAAAAAAAATAACAAAAGTAAATAAATACCAGAAAAGAAGTGGCAGACGCCTCTAAATAAAATGATGTATCAAGTCCTAGTTCAACTTCTTTTAAGCGATGCTTTAATGTCGATCCTTGGGCGAGTTTCTCGATAAAAACAAAAGGATTTCCAGCTAAAATATTTTCTAGCATACTGTTAATATCGTTTTCGTTACCTGCAAATACACAAAAACGTAATGTAGCACTGCTGATCACTGTAAAAAGCTCAGCAATGCTCAAACATTGTCACATTTATAAATTAAGTGTCACATGGGTCCATTCTGAGATAATTACTATGACTCGATCTGCATAGCTGCACAGTGCGTCCTCAAACTGAGGATAGGAAACACTTGCTGTTGGCTTTAGATTACTTCCGAGATCTTCTACTTTTCTCGCGTTTGGCAAAATGTTTTTATCATTTGTCCATCACATTTCCCAAATTAATGTTTTGCTAGTTAACCTTTTATCCCTGAATACAGCTGAAATATTGCAGGCTGTTATTAAGCACCTAAACAATAAATCAACCACTTATGTACGTTGCTATGCGGCATAAATTGGTGTAATGAAAATGTTTTTGTTTAAATATTATAACACAATGGTATTTATAAGTAATTGTACTAAAATTCGTGATTACTTAAATAATCAGTTATTGTTTCTCTTTTATACTTACTTTAACCATTTTGGACTAATTATAAAGTTAAGCTAAAAAATTATTTATTTTTATCATGTCGAAAACACTCGTCTTAGATTGGTTAATAAAATAATCTCAAAATTAATTATACAATAGGGTATTATCCACTGCCCCGAGTGCTGTTAAGTAGCATGACCATGCAGTTTTTGTTTTATGAACTTTTCAGTAAGCAACAAAAGTATGTTTTGAATATCTAATAAACTGTGATATGTATACTTCTTAAAGGGATTATTACGAACAAATTTGAAGAAATTATTGGGAAATTTAAGGTTGTCTCGTTTGTCGTATAATTTACAGTTTAGCGATCTTTGTTATTTATAAATGTGTTCTAAACAGTCACCAAAACGTGAATTGTTCAATTTGGAGATTATGTATATAGCAAAGCAGAATTAGCACAAAACACTTTCAGTGTAACAATAAAAAACAAATTCAACGATAAAATAATTGAAAAAAAAACAAGGTAGATAAGCTTGCTGTCCATGTGATATGTATTAATATTACTTCAGATTAAATAAAAAATATAATTTCAATAAAAAAAACAAATTTTTAAAGCTTTGTCAATGAACAAGGAACCTGTGAGATACTGCTCACTCAATATACCCCCGCTATTCACATCTCGTTATAATGATTGGGTTTCTAAGAAAAACTGTTCAAAATTTTCATCCATTGACCACTAATGTTGAAAATTGACGAAGTCAGTAAACAGAAAGTAGATAAGCTATACACCTGAAATCAAAGGACTACATGGTAAGGTCACAAATTAAATTTCAAGTGGTTGTGATAAGTAGTTGCTGCGAAAACTGTTACGAAAATTATGTTGCGGACGGAAGGACGGACAGAAGTAAACTAGTATACCCTCTCTTCTTCGAAGCGTCGATATAATTATCTAAAATACATCTAGAGATTGGTGAACAGTTCCTACAAAGTAACAAATCACTTGGCATTAGTTTCAGAAAAGCAACTGTAGGTAGCCTATATTAGTTGCCGTTATGTACAAATGATGAATTTTCAGACAAACAAGTAATAGCTTTCCTAAAAAGCTAGTCGTCCCTAAGCTTTAATATTTCCCTTTGTGGACATAAAAATACGTACTGTTATTTAATGTAAATTGGCAATTTGATTGTTGTTATTTACATCACTTCATTATAAGTACACAATGTTTAGATAGCCAAATCAGGCAACAGCAAAATACAGGTCATATGCAGCAATTGAAGCATGCACTGTGCTAAGCATCTCTACATGCATCATACGCGGTAGTTTATGTGAACCTTGTCAGTAAGCAGAAAAAGAATTAAAATTGTTCTCATAACCGGAGTAATTGGTCAATAAAATACAGATCAGAGGCAGTATTCAAGAATGCTTTGGGGTGTTCCTAGATGCATCGTATTCACCAATTTAGTTGATGTAGACATGTTCGCGAAAATATCACGCTTCGGAAATTTTGGTATTATTTCCGTGTTTTTCCGTTCAAGTTTTACAGATTTTATGATAAACATGCACAAATCAATGCCGCTTTTCTTTTTCTTTCAAAAGAGTTTGATTCCTATTATCTCAGATATTTTTTTCCCGTTTAAGCTTTATGATAAACATTTTATGATAAAATACACAAATCAATGCCACTTTCCTTTTAAAACAGTTCGATTCCCATATCTTGCATATTTTTTCCCTTTTTTATCGTAAATGATTCGTGATCGCTAGGCTTTTCTCGAGTGACTACGAAAGGCGGTTGCCAATTATGATTGCTAGTGCCCCGTAATCATGCGGGGTTTTCATCTCTAACAGCTCTGCTTATTTGTTGGCCAATCGGCAGCTATCCTCAGATTTTTCAGCCAATCAAGACACAGCATTGTTTATCTATTATCCTTGAGCAGTGGGGGATCCAGGGTGGGGGGGGGGGTTTGAGGGGCCGGTTCTACCCCTGCCGTAAATGCGCCTCTGCGAGGCGCGGGAGGACCACTTCGTAGCCCTCCTTTCCCGATATCCCCTTTTTATGCCCCCTTTCAAAAATCCTGTATCCGCCCCTGTTGAGGTGCGACTGGTTTCCGCAGTTTAGCTTTTGATTATTTATCCCGTCTGGCAAGCGAGATGGGAACAATATAACTTATCATAACCAAGTTATGTACACAAAGTACATTTAAAAACGTTTCCTCTAACTACCACTCCACTACCACAATAACAGATACAAATTAATATTAAAGAATTATATGAAATTTCATTACAAAAGTAAACGCAAATAAAAATTTAACCTAGTTAGTTTACTCATATTTCATTTCAGATTTACAACTGCTTCAATATTAACCTTTTTAATAATAAAAAAAATAATAAAAAGGAAACTGACCAAATAAATCTTCCTTGCACTTTGAAAGTGTTTATAACTCTTTAAAGTCAAAACATGTTTTAAAAAGAGACAAATTATACCAGCTGTAAGGCAAACGTAAAACAAATCGTCATCAGAGTCTCCAATAGTAGACGACGTCCATTGTTTGGTTCCTGGTGGCACAAGGTGACCTTTTGATGTTGGTGGGAATAAAAAGTTGTTACTCATTACCCATAATCCTGAAGTCCAAGATGTATGTGTAGCAAGCATCCCCTTTCAAACAATAAAAAATGATATAAAAGTATGGCGTAGTTTATGTGGCAAGAAGTTAGTTGTTATTTCAATTTTAAATTTGGCTGTGCTCTAAGTCTAAGAATAGCTGTATATTTATCTTACAATACACAGTTAAGGACATTTCTGTGTCCTATTTTATGTTTACGTACATGTTTTGTTCTGGTTTGCTTAAAACTCTTCTGAAATGGACTACTTTCTGTTGTGTAAAATAAGTTGTTATCCAATTATAAATGAGATATTCGAAAAGCAGTAATAATAGGTTAGATTTAATATCGCTGCCCCCAAAGATATAAAAATAACTTACTTTACAATGAAATGAAGTGGTGAAAAAAGCAAATATATTCTTGTAACATTTTCTTTTAGCATGTGGGTTTTCCATTTAAGTCCCGACCTTGTGTTTTTAATTTGATGTCGAGTTTTTGTTTGAGGCATTTGCGTTAATTGTCGGATATTTTAAAATATATAAAAGTTTATCAAGTTCAAAATTATTTTTTTCAACACTAGTGCTTCCATGAGATCAGAGCTAATAAACACTTAAATTGCAATACTTGCATAAATCCATTTGGACCTCATTGGAAACCGAACACTTTTAGCGATGTTCCCAGCATTTACAAGATCGTTAAAATACACTATGTATTGAGAAGAATCATTGTCGATCAGTCCCGATATAAGACGTGATAAAACGCTGTCAATTTTCTCCGGATGATGCAGCTGTAAATATATGAATTAATTGTCGTTAAACGCCAGTTATCATATTGAAAACAGCCATAAGTTGTAAAGCTTTTTGTACATGAAAATCTTTCCAAATCATAATTAAGATACTGGTCCATCCCGGGTTTATTCGGTTTTATACTTAACATGTGTTACCCATTATACTACTGAAAATTGTTTAGCATGCACGGACATTTTGGCATAACAAGTCACGTAGACGTACATGTTTTTCATACTTGTATAGAGTTACCCAGCACATCCCCGTGTGCCGGATAGAGCAAACAGAAAGCCATAGTAGGTAACATGTTTGAAAAAGTGCCAACTTCATTTCATTACTCACCTTGGTCCAAACCCCAATGAAACGGCTCAGGTGAGTTATGACATAAAGGTAATAACAAAATACCGAACACCAATGAAACTGCATAAAAAGACAATCCACAAATCAAAGTCCAAATCAGGGTCAAACTCGAGAACCAACAACCAAAAATGAAACAACTACATATCTGAATCGGTAAAGGCATTTCAAACGAGTATTTAATAATGAGCAAAACAAAGGGTTTAATATGATCTAGTCAGACGAAATCGTCAATTAAATGCTTAGTGAGTAAATATTGCACGGTCTAAATTTTCTTGGAATGATATGTTTGTACTTGAACTGGACGTTATGTTAATTTAGGTGCACATAGAAAATGATGCAAGCACTATTAGATTTGCATTAACTATTAGTTGCTGGCTCATACATGTGATTAAAAACACCACCTACATGGGTTTTAGTTGTTGAGTCATGAACAAATATAGCTCAAGTATGTTGTACATAACTGAGTAGCTAGCTGGACGTACGGACGGAATATTTTGCGTTCGTTTTGTAGCGTCTACTATGCGCTATTATTTTTTACTTCATTACTATCTTCATTCAATAACCCACCATCGACCCAGCCTAGTAACGAGTTGTATTAAAAAATAATTGTCATTATAACTTGCCTTAATTTTTCCAGCATCAATGCTGTCCACATAATAATGGATGAAAGGCGATTGTTTCTGCTGATAAAGAATCCACCATGGTACTGATCCTCCGGTGATGCCGGGACAAGAACCTTCAGTCCAGGAGAATAGGATAAGAACATTTAAAACTAAGAGTGAAAGCATGTATCCACGTTAATAATGGCGTCCTGAAAAGAAAAGTGGAAAGTAAAACTATTTCAGCATACCTTATTTTAAATTTTATATAGTTTAGCGAAGAAGTTTTTACATTGCTAGTTCTTTCCCAAATTAGAGCTAGAAGCAGCAGCAACAACAAATTCGCATCTACAAAACCTTAAGTGTAAAGAGACAACAGAACAAGCGGAGGTTTTGGTGTGATTCAGAGGAACTACAGTGGGAAAAGAGTGAAAGTGAAAAAAAAATAATAACAACAAAAATATTTAACAAAAACAAAAAAAATTAAAAAAACTAAGGCACGTATGTATCTTGCCAAGAAAGCAACTTGTTGTTGTATGCAATACAATGTATTGAACTTATACTATGATAAAGGCGATTTAAAAGTATTGTTAAACTGCATATATTTAAAAAAAAACGTATCAACACACCGATCAACTGACTTATATCATTTTGGTGAGAAGTAGTATGACACGATGAAAAAAGATATAAACAAGTTAGAAGCGAAGAAAACGTAGATAAGTTTTTCCAATTTTTTTGTTTTAAATTTACTGTAGCGAATAAAATATATTAAAATACGATTAAGCATAGATTTGGCAATAGATATAAGCAGTTCTTTAATCTCTTGCTTTTATTTTTGTCTAACTTATCTTATAAAATAAACGAAAAAATTCATATATAGTTATTAAAATGCTAAATGACCTTTTATGATATAATTTTATTTCTAATCGGCCGTTTAAATATAAAGAATATTCCTTTAGCATTCGTTTGGTGACAAAAATGTATCTTTAACATAAATCATTAACAATATCAATTTGATTTTAATTGCAGAGTCAGAGAAAGTACGATACGATATTAATCAGTTCAATGATACGACTAAAACAAGAATATGATTTTGTATAAGCTATTACATTCTGCCTACCGATTGAATAAGTATTCACTTTAAAAGTTCGTAACGTAATAATATATGTAAATTTTTTATTTTCTTGTCATGAAGCATGAAGAGGAGGATAGGGAAAATTAATTTTGATTTATGTGCATAAAATAGACAATAAACGAATTGGGACACACAATAACATATGCAGAAAAGCTTTCAAACTACTTTGTATTTGTATGCAATTCTTATTTTGTTATGTTTACCAAACGAGAATAAATGGGAGACATATGGTTTTTGTCTGGAAATTTACTTCATCTTCTTTTTTCTTTTTTTCTCCTTTAATGCCGATATTTTCAGCCAAATTTATTTGGCACTGCAAATCGCATACTCATACACGTTTAGGATATGTAATGAAGCTTTATCTAATGTTACATTCCACTTTTCATTTTTAGGAGGTTTATATTGGGTTTTTGGTAAACAGACAAAAGAAGGTCGACATATTGTTGTCTGTCCGTCCATGCATCCATAACAAATCGTGTCCGGGATATAACTTTTTATCCTTTTAGGTAGGCTTTTTGATATTCGGCATGTGGGTAGATTATAACTAATTGATGTTGACATTTAATTTGAAATTTGACCCCCAAGGTCACATTATTGCCTTTTGAGTGACTGCTTTGTGTCTGGGATATTTAACTTCAAAATGTGACCCCCCAAGATCACATTAATGTCTTTTAAGTCATTGCTTCGCGCCCGGGTTATAACTTATAAAATAATAGTTTTACTGTTTGTTTGATTGTATAATAAATGGTGTTTAATGTCACTTTCAGCAATTTTTCAGCTGTATGATGCAGTCCAGTTTTTATTGGGAGTGGAAGCCTGAATACCCAGAGAAAACCCTGACCTTTGCTGAAATATGCTAAGCTTTTCATATTTGCCGCGTGGGTAGATAGTTAATAGACAATGGGTCTCGTAGAAAACCCAAAAGAATGACAAAATTATGTCGACGTTCGTACCTTCTGCAAAACTGAATTTTTATGTCACCACCTTCGCATTTGGTGCAATATTATTTGACATCGTTAAAAGCTGGGTCAATTAAGGTCAATCTCGCGGTCTGTTCGAATGATATAATATTGTCCTTATTAACTACATGTCTTCCTTTTCTGTTTTTATGTAAAAGATAACTTTGGAATTCTAAAAATATTTTGCAACCGATAATGTTTACAATAATTAGACATAGGAAGTATCAGTGTTACAGTTAAATATGATGTTTTAATTCTTGAGATTTAACTCTCATTTGTACGCTAATTAATCTTTACATTTTTCGCTCTGCGTCTTTATTATAAATTGTAGGCAGCACATTTGATAATGTTTGCCCAAATTCATACCTTATAATTTGTAATAAAAGTTTGACATCAATATATTGACCTACCAAGTAGATGGTTCCGTTTTATACTATTTAATGTCGAGATAATAGAAAATATTTGCAAAAAAATCGTGTTCGTTATGTTGTTATTTGTTGATAGGTTCGAACTCATATGTAGAGGGTTATCGACATATAACAAAGATTTCCTCTTAAGCCTGCTCCGGGATTGTCTCATTGAGAGCATTTACTCTATTTTTAATTCCTCACTACGGTTTTGAGATGAATTAAAAAGCTGCCACGCTGCTTGTTACCTTTTTCATGTCTAGTGATTTGTGTCAAGAATTTATACTTCTCTAATTTTTGCGTTATATTCAAACCGCTTGACCGGTGTGGAAAAAATAGTTCTCATCACTAGTAAAAATTCTGTTCTCATCAGTTGATTGGTTTAAAATAATAACGTCATAATAATAACTCATGACGTCATAAACAAAACATTTTCCATTTACCGTATTCAACTCATAAACGTAAAATTGAGGTTGGTAGAATTTGTACTTCATTTCGCAAATTTACTACTTTTTAAAATTAGAGAAACAGAATCTTACATCGGTACTCTTGGATTATCGGATTTCTCCAATCTTGATAGTTAAATTATGGAAATTAAACTATCTCGATTGGAAAAATCCGATAATCCACTCGTACCAATGTAAGATCCTATATATCATAGTCCTATTGTATTAACAACTTTAGACTTTTTGTATAATATTCAATGATATACAGACATTAGTTGTAAAATGTTATTGAAATGCCCCCCGTGGAAGTATAAAACTAATCACTTAAGAAATACGCGGCTGTTTTCAAACGTGTCAAGAAACTATTATTCACCGTGTCATTATAAAAAGATGAGCTGATTTTTTCCGTATCATTTTTTCAGTAAATGCGTAAAGAAAAATGATTCAAACTCCTAATAAATTGCAATTGGAAGAATAATTTTGGGGTCAGAAAAAAGTTGGATAAATGTTCTTTTGAACAAAAACACTTGATACAGAAATATATTGTGCAGAAGCGTAAATTTTGCATTTATTTGTTCAAATTTGTGATGCCAGTACCTTTCAGATAACAAATGAAAACATTCGTTAAAACGATTAAACATATTAATGGACAAATAAATGCCAAATGATTTTTTACTATACTATATTTGATACAGTGAGTTTTTAACGTAGCGATTTGGAAAAAGTCATCTGTATACGTATAGGTCTTAACTTGTTTAGATCTTTTTTCATCGTGTCATACTATTTCTCACCAAAATGATATAAGTCGGTTTATCGGTGTGATCATGAATGTTAATGATACAAATGATGCTTACTTATTGTTAAAAGTCAAATTTGTCTGACATTACATCATATCGTCGAAATACAATGATACGACTATACAAAAAAGTATAAAGTAAAAGATTGACTTTAAAGTCAGAGCACTTTCAAATTGTTGAGTTGATTTATGCTTTTCAAAAAAATAACATTGTGGTATAAAACATAATTTGACAATACAAAAAACCCCAATAATTACGAATTCGTGCAGTATTTTATTCGATTTAAAGTGTTAATAATACACAATAATATACCTTTCCTCGCAAGTCAATGGTCTGAGTCTACGTTTGCTCTATTCCCGAGTAGGGGATTGATTTGCTAAATTTTCGCATTGTACGGAATCAATAAATAAAGGTAGATCTCAACAAGAAGCTTGTGTGTGTTTAAGGGACTACTATACTTGATTTTATTAGTAAAACGGTCTTTGTTGACATTAAAATATCGAATAGAAAATATATTACGAAAGAAAATAATACGATAGTAAATAACGAAATGAAAATGAGTGTCAAAAGAGTAACTATACCATTTTATTTGTTGACGTTAAAAATAAAAGAAATATAATGTAAAGTAAATTAGTCTATTTTTCTATTCGAATAACGAGTAAAAAATTTGAATACCCATATAAAGGAAAAAAAGAACGAAAAGTTAAAATTTAACAGGAAAATTAATGTCAAAATGAAAATGGTGTGTTTTCCTTTACAAATTCCAAATTCAATGATTTGAAAAGAAATATAATTTATAGTCAAACTGTTTAAAGGAAACAAACGAACAGAAAAACCCATTTAGCAAAGTATTAAAGTCCTTGTCATGTTTGATCATATTGGAGAAGGAAGTTTTACTTTTGATTTAAAGCACGATAAAGGAAATCCGATTATGTGTTAATTGAATTCCTTGTTTATTCCTTCGTAAAGTTTTACCTTACAAGATTTGTCAGATATTTCTATAGTTGAAACGGACGCATAAGATATTTCAAATTTATTTGTATTTAAAACAAAAGTCGCAATCAAAAACAAAGAGAATGAATCTTCTATACATTTACACAAATTCCCTGACCTAAAACGTTTCTACATTTGTATCTTTCTACCTGTTGCAACCTTATATAGTATATTATTATATCACTGTCAATTGCTTAACTAAAAATGAAACGTATTAACACATAAAATTGTTTGTAGTAAGGTTATGACTTTCAAAAACTGCTTCAAGATTTAAATTATTGTCTGACATTACAATACGAAAAATATATGCACGCCATGCAATTATGCACACAACAATTTTATCAAGTTAACATCACAACCTTAGGTGTTAGTAAAGCATATACAATTCAACTTAAAATATTAAAATATAAAAACTTTATAATCTCGCTTCTACATTGACTGCAAGATGAAAACCAACAAAAAATTAAACCGACTTTTGTTCTGAGAACAAATCTGAAAGTCTTTCCCGTTATCACAGTCAGAAAATATATGAATGTTATGCACTTTTTCTCTGTTGCTGAGTACAAAATGTCACTTCCAATCAAGAAAATAAGTTATTTGAGTAAAGAAAGTGGTCCAGTCAAACAAAATGCCACTTCTGGTTATATAATGACCTATTTAAGTAAAGTATATCATCCTGATTCTAAAAATATATGGTTGCTAATGCCGTTCTATAAAGGTTACATTGTTGATATGGCATAACCAACGGCTCATATTGAAGCCCTCTCGTACTGATCAGTTTAAGTATACATGTTTACTATGTTATATCTAACGTTTTCCAGTTATAAGTTAAAAACCGATAAACCAAAAGTTGTAACTCGAAAATGGTTAGTTGAACGGTTCCGGCCTACATGTACCGAACGAAAGTCTTGATAATAAGATTATTATTCTCATGTATTGTCTGCCTCTTCCTTGTATGGTTTTTAAGTTTTGAGATATAGTGATAACAACACCCAAAGTGACCATTGTCCTTGACTTTTGACCTTTGACCTTGACATTTTCACACGAAATATATGTTACTTATGATCAATGGTGGTGGTGCGAGTTGCGACACTTTTCGGGTCAAAAACCGTAAACAGGAAGTTGATTGAAGACGCGTTTCAAATCCGATTGCCATAGGTCAATCGACATTTTGTTCGCTTTAGAGAATCGGTCAAGGTTTCAGAGTTTATCTGCCAAGGGAGCTACCATTTAATTTGCAGGGGGGGGGGGCTGGTTTCTTTCCTAAAAAATATTTTGAAAATGATTTTTGATGAAAAATGTTTTGGAAGCAGAGGGTAAGAAAAAAATATTCTGAAGAAGGATTTCTGCTATATAAAATAATGCTAATAGTGAAAAAAAATTCTGTCGCGACGCCTTCAAAAAATAAATATTTTTTTCTGACCAAAACAAAAAACCAAGGCCCACCTTTCAAGTTAAATGGTCTGTCCCTGACAAAGGTTTTCATGTTTGGGCAGATAACTCAGTTACTAAAAATAGATAGGTTTATACGAGTTGAACTTATCTAAACATGTGCAATAATATTATTCGTTTTGTGTATCAAAGCTCCGTATGATACGCTACATTTTCTGTACTCCACTGTTTATGAATTTATACACAATGCAGCTCCGTCGACAGTTTAAACGCAGTTTGAATCCGATCCATCCTACGTTAAAATTGTCGAGATATTTAAAACTTATTCAGTGGCGTAGCCACGATATTTAAAGCTGTAAGCAGGGGGTCGCCCCCCCAGACGCTGAACAGAATTTGGAAGTCGAAGGATGACTTTGGCCTTCTCCAGGCACTTTTACCCACACATTTCGCTATTGAAGTAATGATTAAAAATGCACAAAAACATGAATATCAGATAGTAAGTTATCACAGCCAGCTTTGATTTTTTTAGGTTTTTTTTCTTTTTTTTCTTTTTTCTCTCTTTTTTTCTTTTTTTTTCATTTTTTATTATTTTTTTTTATTTTTTTTTATTTTTTAAAACTTTTTAAACAGTTATCTGAGAGTTATCTTCAAGACATTGGTGCAAACAGGGACCATTCATATAGGGTCCCCTGGCGAAAATACAACTGGGTATACTCAAGAAGTCTGAGTCTGAGTATATAAAAAAACTCCACTAGTGATAACACAAAGAAGATCGACGAGAAAGTCAGAACAACCCCAAATCTTGATCACTGACTTGAAACACAACCATTCAATCTACTTCAAACTGTAATAATCGACCAGCTTAATAAGGGAACAGAAGATGGATTTTGCGGTTACCATCTGATGCAAAAGTATTGATGGCTTCATCAAAATCTATTTGGATTTCTGGATGCACATGCATCAGTGACAAGCCATTCAACCTGTCCTCTACCATCGTCGACCGAAGATAGGTCTTAACACGTTTCAGTGCACTGAAGGACCGCTCCGCTGTTGCAGAAGTGACTGGCATGGACAGGAGAATCTTAACAGCTGTGTGAATGTTTGGATACAGCTCAGGATTAGCATGTTGGAGGGTTTCAATCAAAGATCTAGGCTTCTCATTGATATTATCCCACTTGCACCTCCATCTGACCAACTCCGTTCGAGATGTTGCTAATTTACCTTCTGACAAGTCCGCAGCAAATGGAGCAAAAACACTGGCTTCCATATCAGGAGTTAGCAAATTAAGTCTGGATGGAATCAGGTACTGAGCAAGGAACCTGTCTTTGGGAACTATGATCCTCTCTTCGATTTCATTGGCCATATGATCGAGCAAGGGGTAGAATAGGGACCTTCTCCAGTACTGTTCAGGTGTGTCCGCTGGGGTATTGGTTCTATGTTGTTGTCTACCTGCCGTTCTAGGTTTAGAAGGTTGTACATCTTGTTTCCTGGCAAGCGTTAGGATTTCTGTATAAAGTTGTTGCCAAATATTGTCGTCCTGCCTGATTCTTCTGAAGCTTTCGACGACAGTTTTTGCCTCCGATGCAGCCTCAACGAGGTCAAGAGTGGGTCGCTGTAGCAAGTTGAAAGAGCTAAACTATACTGCAAAACATGCTCTGCTACAATAAGAGCAACCATGAACCCAAAATCTTGAATAGCAAGTTTCAATGGTTTTGCATTTTTATCACCATCTGTCGCTACGTCATCTAAGGTGTCAACAATGATGGAATGTGCTGACTTCAATGTGTTTAAAGCGTCGGCCCTACTAGACCATCTAGTCTCGCACATACCCTTGATTTTTCGGCGACCATCAAGCACCTCTCTTTGTTCTGCATCAGCCTGTTCCAGCATTGTTTTAAACCTTCCTGTTCGCTTTGAAGAATAACTAAAAGCAAACGAAACATCTTTTACTATATCAACGGCATTGCGGATGATTGGGAGTTGACACGATTTGACCACAGCCAAATTCAAGCAGTGTGCATAGCAATGTACATAATGGGCTTCTGGGATTTCTGCTTGAATACGGGTTCTAACCACAGAAAGTTTACCCGCCATATTAGCAGCCCCGTCATACCCCTGTTCCCTCATAGCCTGTGTGACTATTCCATACTCGTTGAGTTTTCCCATAATGGTTGCCGCAAGAGCTTCTCCGGTTGTAGAACTGGCTTCAGCAAATCCGACAAATCCCTCTTTTACTTTCAATACCCCATCTGTATCAGTATCGACATAACGAAGGCATAACGCGACCTGCTCAATGGTTGACACGTCTGTGGTTTCGTCAGCAATGATACTGAAACAGTTAGCAGCATTGCACTCCTGGACAATACGTCGCTGTATTTGATCGCCACAAATACTGATCAGCTCATTTTGGATTTGGGGTGATAAATATCTGGCATTTGGGGGACTATTCTGTAGATGATCAGCTAAAATCTTATCAGTTTCAGCTCTAAATTTGATCAAAGCGATAAAATTACTCTTGTCTTCCGTATTACCACGTAGGGGAATATTCTGTTTTCCACACAGGTAGATAGTCTTCAAGATGCTCTTTAGAATATCCCGATTTCTCAAAATTTTATGCTGGAAAGAGGTACTCAGCATAGAAATGACATCTTCCTTTTTGCCCTCAGCGGCGGCCACAAAATTTTCGCGTTTTTCCACACAATTTCCATGCCCAGATTGCTTCAAGTGACGTTTGATTAAAGTCCCCAAGTTTGCCCAGTCATTCACAGGGTCACGAACAAATGCATGTTCATCACTGTTGAACAGCGCACAATATAAACAATAAAGACCATCTTCAGATTGTGAATATCTGAGCCAAGGGAATTTCTCTAGCCATGATCTGGTAAATGCCCTATTTACCCCTCGAATCTTTCTAAGGGGAAAAACAAACGATGTCGGAACGAGCCAATTATTCTTTAATAAGAAAAGCTTTTGTTTGTCATCAACAGTTGTTTTATGCAATGCAATATCAAATGTTGTAGGCTGGGTAGATTTGGACTCTGGTTCCAATATGGGTGGGCTAACAGAAGCAGCATTGCTATCTGGATCAGCGATGCTCTGTTCAAGATGGGCAGACCCTGATTCAAATGTGGGCGGATTAATAGGTACAACATCGCTGCACTGAGCATCACCTTAAGCAAGACTGACGGACTCTGGTGATTTTTGTTTTTCTACGGGATGTTCATCAATACTTGTAGAGGGAGTCGCAGATGAGACATTTTGCGGTTTCGAAAAATATTTCGTCACTTTACTTTGTCCCTTGTCTATTTCGGAAGACTTACTCCTCTTCATTTTAATTGATCTGCTTGCTACTGATTTAAGATTATTTTATGAAATGCTACGGTAGCACGAATAAATCGTGAATAATTCACTCAATGTGAATGATAGCCGGATTGCTTAATCAAACTGTTCAAGATTTATAAAGGACGCAGGTTAAAATCGTGACGTCATGAGTCAAGAAGTAAATTAAACGCAGTTACTTTTGGGGCACCAACAGGGTAACTCCTCATGTCGCATTTTAAAAGCTATATTTTCGGGGAGGTCGCAAGTCGTTTTTGGCATACAATGTAGGTCGATTTTTGATTAATCGTAATTCAAGATCAAACGAGATGTTGAACAGTATACACAAATAATGTAGTAATAACTATAATTATGTTAAATGTTTAACTTTGTGCGTCCATTGATTTGATCTTGAACTTCATATATTCATAAACCCAGAAAAATGCAAATACGAAAAAAAAATTGCCAAAATTATTTGTAAGCACATGCTTACAGTGCTAATAAACAGCTACGCCACTGTTATTTGATACAGAGCTTAACATGCTGCAATGAAAATTGTCATTTTGTCATCACAAAAGCAACACAAATAAGAATGTGAATGTAACAAACAACAGAGGGACTCGACTGTTCCGAAAATTCATTACATTGTAGCAGAAAGATTCATGTTGAGGCTAGAAAGCAAGATTGCAGTTAATATACCCCTAGAGTTTGTACCAATTGCATGATGAAATGTTCTAACGATGCAAGGGATTGAACAGCTGTGATGTCATACAATCTCCACCCCTTGCATCGTTGAATATTTTATCTAAATTAATGTGCATTTAACGTCAAAGAGACTAAGACAAACCATTCCAGAATAAAAATTATAACGATAAGCAGACACATTTATTTGTAAATTAAAAGATTCCTTTGTTTAAAAACTGGGGTAGCATACGTGCAAAGATCTGAAACTAATTATGTAATTGTGTTTTAGATCAAGGATTAAACGTCTAAAAATGTTTTGCTCTCTGCAGAATAAAAATGTTTGACGTTTTGGGGACACACACACACACACACACACACTTATAAACACAACACAAAAAGATAACACCATATTATGAAATATAAAAAGTAATGTTAAATTTCATTTTAACTTTGATGCGGTGAAAAAAACTTTTAATATTTAAAAAATAAATTGCTCCTTACCTCGTAATTGCATATTTAACTTCAAAATAAATCTATCACTTCGAAAATCTATGTATACTCAGTGACGCAGAATGTATGTCCGTATTGAAAAAGTTCGATTTAAATAACAATATCTTTTGAACCTTGCCAACCTATTGGAGGAAAGTTATATTTTTCCACGTATCGCACATGTCTCAAAGCGTAAATTCCTGGTATAAAAATAATCGACTATGTATTTACCTTCCACAGAAAGCAACCTGTAACTAACTGGAAAAGTCTCATTGTGCGAAAAAATGTTCGTAAGTAACATGCATATAATTGTACAAATTCTGCTTAACCGTTGTTTGTTAAACATCAGTGATTTACTTTCCAAATTGTTACAACACTGGTACGTGTAAAACTGACTCGGTTTTGTTTTTTGTTTTGTTTAGGAAAATTGGGTTTACCTTTATCAGTTAATCGATTTTAGCTAACCATTTTGAGTCCGTCGTCGTTGTTGTCTGTAAACGTTTATATTTAAATCTTCGCTGAAACCACTTTGCCAATTCAAACTAATTTGGTCGCAATTTTTATTGGATTGGCTTACAAAGTTCATGTTTTTTATTCTGATCGAAAAACGCAAGGCTTAGCTTAACATAATACCATTGAGAAAAACGTTTTAAAAGCATTTTCTCTTAAACTGGTAACAAAATTTAAACAAAATCATATCACCAGTATGCATTGTATGATGGTCTATAAAGTTTGTACGTTTTATGCCAATTCGAAGTTCAAAAATGGCCGCCACCACATGATTTAGTTAAACATAGGATTTTGTGAGCAAATGTATTAAGAAATCAGTTAACTAATTGAAATAAAACATAAGCAATATTGTTTTTGTGGTCCTCTATAAAGTTTATGTTTTTTTATTACAATCGGAAATACAAAATGGCAGCCACTGCGGTTCTTAGTTTAATTTAGAACTATATGGAAACAAGACTGTAAGGGTTTTTTCTGTTAATTAAACATATAAGCAATATTGTTTATTTAGTCCTCTACACAGTTTATTAGTTATGCCTATCTGAAATTCAAATGTCAGGACCTCAGGACTTAGTTTAACATAGGACACTGTGATAAAGGTTTAAAAGGTTCTTCTTTAAAACCGGTTACCCAACTAAAATAAAACTTATAAACAATATTGTTTGAATAGTTCTTTATAAAAAGTTTTTATGAACGGGAATTCGAAATGGCAGTTACTGTGAGACTAGATTTCGGTGAGATGGGAAAAAAGTTTTAAAAGGCTTCTTCTCTGAAACTGGAAAGCAAATTAAAACAAAAACCAATATTCATTGGATGGTCCTCTGTAAAGGTTCTTTATAAAAAGTTTTTATGACCGGGAATTCGAAATGGCAGTTACTGTGGGACTAGATTTCGGTGAGATGGGAAAAAAAGTTTTAAAAGGCTTCTTCTCTGAAACTGGAAAGCAAATTAAAACAAAAACCAATATTCATTGGATGGTCCTCTGTAAAGCTAAGTTTATTTTTGTAAACACAGGCTGTGCTCCGTTTGATAAATAGGAAGAAGAAACATCAAATATGGAGATATTATTGGCCTTGGTCAAAAATATTTTCAAACATCATAATACAGCTTAACAAATTTGTTTTTACAGAACGTAAACTACTTATTAATAAATAAAAAATTCATTGCATCAAAGTTGGTGATACATGCAGGAGAAAAAAACTGTAGGACATAATAAAAAATACGCAAAACCAAGGAAACATAATAAAAACGAAAGTCCCTCAGATTAATTATTAATATTTGGTTGCGGTGGGATGGCGGATAACTTAAAACTATCTCATTCCAATGCACGTACCCAAATGTGCAAAGCTTGTGTTGAGCTATAAAACAATGCATTAAACGCCATCTGTTGGGAGATATCATAAGCGGGATAATGATAAAGACTAATAAATCTGTTCGAAAGACATTATCTCTCCTGACTCGCAAATCACATACAAAATCCTGTTTGTCAAAAAATCATTTAAATGCTATAAATAAAAATATTTTTCAATTATAATTCAAACTAAAAAATGGTCGCCACTGCAGTGCATAGTTTAACAATGTGTCAACAATGAGGTTGCGGTTTTATGCCGGTTGAGCTCTACTTTAAACTAAATTTAAAATGATTGGCCCATAATACCTACCAAAGGACATGATATGTCAACGACTCTCACGCAACAAAAGCTATACTTACTATATAAAAGAATTGGTCAATTAAAACTTTTTTAAGCAACTATCAGCAAATTGGTAAGATCCCAGACCTTAACGTTCCATATCAAGCTCCATCTAGGATATCGTTAGTAACTTCCTTCTAGACAAAGGCTACTTATCCTTCAATGTCAGAATTCACCTCTGCCCCTAAGGAAAATTGAGATCCTCCCATATTAAGATGAAATGCGTCTGAATGATTGAAACTAAAGCTTGTACAATCGGCTGAGGTGATATATTTAACGTAGAGTGCTGCAAAACAAAGAATTATATTATAAAACTAAAATATATCAAATACGCTCACTGTTGAATAAAAATAAATGCTTAACTTAAAATATATTGTCCAAATACCGTCTTTATAAAATTACTAAACATAAAAAAAACTTGACATTTAAACTCAAATATAAAATACACACAAAGGAACAAAAAAAGTCAACAATCTTGAATCTGTAACTGATAATAATTGCTAAATAACAGCTAAGTAGATTTAATTTTCAGTGCTCTGTCAAGTAACCACATTGAATACACTCATGCCGGTAAAACGTCCCAACGCATGATTGGCATTTCACGATGTTTTACAAAGGTAGTATTATACGTTTAACATCAGCAAAAAATATTTAAACAATTACGAAGGTAGAGTATTATTCAATGAATTCCAAATTATTGAAATTATGTCACTTGTGAAAGTGAAACTGATACCAAAATTATAAAAAAACGCAATTAAAATAAAAAAATAAATACGAAGTATTTGTATTTATGAAACAAATGGAATTTGTAAAAAAAATAATTAGTTCATACTATTTCTTAAGTTTAATACTACGGTTTTCCTCTCTACATGGTTAACAATAGTCTTTTATAAATCAAGGAAGTATTTCCTTTTAAAGTCTTTAAATATAAAATTACTAAGGTTAAAGTTAAGGAAGTTTTATTTTATCAGTTTTGAATCTGATTTATCGGAACTAAGTTTTATTATTTAAACCATTATATCCTATATTTGGCTTGTTTCTGAAATCGTAAATGTTGAAACGCCCAAAAATATGATAAGATTGTTTATGCTGTGTATTATTCGTTTAAGCCATTTTTGAAATATAAAAACACGCTTTGCTCTTTCTTTTACTAAATTATCGATGGAAAAGAAAATATATAAGACAATAAAGAAGTTTAGTTTATAACATGAGTATATCCTGAAAGTTGAATGATTAGTGTTTTGATAGGGCAAATTAGAATTGTAAGGGACTATGGAATGCTTTAAAATCCACTGATTTGTATATATATACAAACGTCTAAGTATTGTGACAACCATAAAATCTATGTATCCGGCGGATTTCTAAAGCATCAGAAATACAGGGTTTAGAAATCCGCTGGATACATATATTATATGATTGTCACAATACTTAGACGTTTGTATATAATTTACTTACTGTGACTGTATGACAAGTAGCTTTGTCATCCTATATAATATATACAAAACTGCTGAATTAGATTTCTGTCAGATTAATACATATTGGTTACGAAAATCCTATCGTCACATGCTAGTACACATCTACCATATCTATGTCTACGATTCATCCCGGTTAATAAAGCTATATTTATATAGCGGATTTAGCCGAGAGGTCTAGACCGCTGGACATCTAGACTGCTGGACATATTGCAGGTTAATTGGTGCCAAAGTGTCGCAACGGTGCGAGTTTGAATCCCGCTGAGGGTAAGCAAAAATTTGACAGTGCTAAAAATCTAATTCTAACAGTATTGGACGTATATATATCAAGTCTAAAGAAAGTACCAACCAGTAAACTGGTTATATATATATATATATATATATATATATATATATATATATATATAGAGAGAGAGAGAGAGAGAGAGAAAAAACAAATATATATATATATATATATATTTCTGATGTTTCAGAAATCCGCTGGATAGATATATTATATGGTTGTCACAATACTTAAACGTTTGTATATATATATATATATATATATATATATATATATATATATATATATATATATATATATATATATATATATATATATATATATAAAAGTCTAAAGAGTCTACCAACCAGCAAGCTTATTAAGTATCGGATCGACAAACATGACGATACAGCATAAACAAAAAATAATATACAAGTCTAGAAGATTATGCAACGATACACATGACGGTGTTTCTTGTCAAAAATTTAGACAAAGACTGACCAACGAATGGCCCTAGTCATTGAATGTCAATATAAATAAATGACGTAAGCAAGTCGTAACATATTGATCTTGAAATTTATATATATATATTCGACTGCTAAATTTTACAAGAGATTAAAGAAAAAATGACAGTATTCAATCTAATTCTGAGTGTGGCATTTTTTGTAGACGTATATAAATATTTGGTATTAACCCTGTATTTCTGATGCGTCAGAAACCGCTGGATAGATATATTATATGGTTGCCACAATACTTAGAGAAAACAAACAGTTTTATTTTATTATCTTTTTCATGTATTTGTTTCATCTGACATTACTAGTCTTTGTAAAACCTAGAGACCACATTTTTTCTGATATACATGTCATCAAAGAGTCACCATTGAAACTAAGACTAAATATATTGGGTGGAAAAATAAGGAAGTAAAGATGTGAATGAGATTTTATCACCAATATTCTAATACCCAGCTAAGATTATCTACAAATTAGGATAGGAAAACCCTAAGAGTTTCAACGCATATCAGATTAAATTCAAGCAACACAACATGTTATGTTATTTTTACTATGAAATGTTATATTCAGTTTGCACAGGGACCACTTTAACCTAAAGTCAACAGTAATGGTTTTATTATAATAAATTAACATACAGCTTTATTTTAGGATAAACCCATTATGGACATATTCGCCGTCAGAACAATTGCTATAGTTGCATTAATTTGTGGAAGAGTTTCTTTTAGTGCATCAATATGTAAGTATAAATAATAAATACCGTTAAAAGGCTGGTATAGTTCCTACCACTTTCTTAGAAAAGAAAATTGTGACAAAATGCGTATATGTATGTACAATCCGCATGCACAAGTTTTAACACAAGTCCCGAGATGAAGATGTCCGCTTCCGACTTTGGCGTGCTTTTCAGACAGTTTTAACTGAATATTTTATACTCTCTTGAAATACAAATTCATAGCTTAATTGATTTCTTGTGCTGGTAATAAATAAAATATCAATTAGTGCATTGTAGTCTTGTTTAATTGGATCTTTGTTAAAACAAAGTCAACAGATCAAACATATTCCGAAAACAAACTTATTTGTCAACTTTCATTAATCAACAAAAAAGAAACAAAAATACATTTATCTTAAATCTATTAATGATTGCAATCAAACATCTATCTTCAACTACTTTCTGTTTCTCGCACTGGCTATTAATGACGCCATTTGCATTTTATGCAAACAGGAAAGCATTCGCTATTTTCGGAAAAACTATAATTTTTGATCATCTTAAATACTAAATAATTTATAAAAAATCATATCTATACAAGGTATAATTATAAAATTTTATAAATTAACCATGTTATAAAATACGAAGTTAACCACAACAAAAATCAACAAAACAAAAAAAAAAAAACAAAAACAAAAAACAAAACAAAATGGCGATCACCAGAGACAACAATCCATAACGGTAAAAAAACTATTCCGGGTCTGTAGTTACGTATAATCAGCACCATGCCTAGCTGCTGAACAGTCGATTTTTAGGTCCTTTGGACATTTTTGATTTGTTGTTAGCAGTTTTAACAAGTGTTGTTGGTAGCTAAAATATAGGAAACAACTGTCAATTTGTTTAGTATTACTTTCAATTCCCCGAGTCCTTCCGTTTAAATTATGTTGTCAGGGATTACCTGAACACAATTGGGCTTTCGGTGCAATCTTTGTTTTCTTTATCTTCAAGTAAAGAACAATGATTATACCGGTGTATCAATCTGCTTAATAATTCTATACGTTCTAACCTGTGTCGGCCACAACACTTTTTTTAAGACCTTCAAATTACAAAGTCTTTTGGATAGATATGTATTGATAAGATTTGTTCCACCGATTCGACAAATGCAAAAATACAAATGATATGTAATATTTACATTGTATCCGTTGTTGTGCTATATAAATATTTGCTCTAGCTTTAACATTACAAATTTTACACGCTCCATTTCTTTACTGAACTGTTCATCACAATAGTATATCAAATATTTATTTTGTGTATAGTTGCATCTTATGTTTTTCGTCAATGATCATGTGATGTTATACAAATATAACTTATAAAAACAATTAATCGCCATTTGTATTATTACAATCATATAATTAAATATCATGAATATTTCGCTTAAACTAAGCAGTCAAATTATACCATTTGACCATTTTTTCCAAAGCAGGTTTTTAATACTAGTATTTATTAAAATATTTATAGACACAGTTGAGAGTCTAGAGAATTTAGTAGATGGATTTCGTTTTCAACAAATGACAATGTCGAACACAATGCTGAATGCAAGCCAGGCTCTACGGCTTCCAGAGAAGCTAGCTGAAGCAGAAGCACAAGAAGCAGACCAGCGGACCATGACAGGTTTGTTTCATTTTAAACAACTGCCCAAATACTATAAGGATAGTACTATTTTAAAGCGTACTGTTATTGTCAAACAAAACGAAGTTTATTTGTAACTTAATATACACATCATATTAAGATTGGTAACATTTTACAGAAATTAAGAGTTGCCTAACCCATATAGACTTTCGTTACATCGTTCTCATTACTTTATTTAAAAAGACACCATGAGGGTAATTAGTTATAACTAATTGTATAAATACAATTTTTTTCTTCAAAAGATGTAAAATTTACAATATGTGAACTATATATGAAAACAGATTTGTCGGTGTTAACGTTCAAATTTGTTACATGAAAGGTCATCGCCAATAATACTTTTAGTCCAAAAGCATATTGCAATATAATTTATACCATGAGGGTAATTAGTTATTACTAATTGTATAAATACAATTTTTTTCTTCAAATGTTTAACAGCAAACACCAGGTGTAAAATTTACAATATGTTAACTATATATGAAAACAGATTTGTCGGTGTTAACTCAAGCGTTCAAAGTTGTTACATGAAAGGTCATCGCTGATAATACATTTTGTCCAAAAGCATATTGCAATATAATTTATAGTGTTATATTGCACGATTGTAGTATAATATTCTTTTAGCACTGCGAGGTTCTAATGAAGCAAGGACTCCTTTCATAGCAACAAGTTCACGATTGGGTTTAGGTTATATAGGTCGTGGTTACGACATTTACTTAGGAAACCCTATTAGTGATGATGGTATCGTTGATCAAGGATTTAGACTTCCGGTTATAGATCTGCCATTTTCATATCGATTCACAAGCGATGGGGAATACAGAATTCCAGACAACGTAGACGTTATTTCAGAAACGAGGTATTATTATAGGTTGAAATTTGAATACGGTATGACGTCTTGTTTGTTATATACTATCAATCATGTAAATATTTTTAACAATGTGTGTCTACCTATCACACTAAAACACTGGAAATACTGATTAATACATTAAATTAAGGTTTGATTAGGTGGTATATTACATTGTTACCAAAGCTAAGCTGCACAAGGTGCTTGTGTTAAAAGAGTATCTGGACTGCAGATTTTATCCTGTAAGCTAATAGGTAAAATTTTGTTTAAAAAATGTTCTCGTTAAACAGTGCTTCATTTGGATCATCTTTCCATCAACTTAAAACTGAAACAGACTACGAAAGCATGCTTCAAGTTGATGTATCCGTAAGTATGAATATTCATAGAAATTGATATACGTGATAATCTATGTCAAATATGTATTCTGAAAGGCAGAGCTTACAGCTTACTTGGTGACATATTTAAACAAAAACCTCTTTTGTCTGGAACCGACAGTCTACTTTTATACACTTGTCATTATCGGCCATCTGTCGTTAATTAATCATTGTACTTAAAGGTTTCTGAGATTGTATGGCTAAACCAAACGCCCGTTGCGTTAAATACAGACCATCCACGTGCACTAATATACAAAATGTTTAGAACCAAATATGTAAGATTGTTAATGAGCTGTATCACTATAATTAGAAAAGGCTATGCAAAATCTACTAATCTACACCTTAAGAAAATCGTGTTATAATTATTCAATAAATAGAATTCCAAGTAGTTTTTGTTTTTCTTTGTTTTTATTTTGAGCATAGAAGTTTAATTTAATATTATTAAACAATTGTTATATATTTTAAATACACATTTTAATTTACACCATTTTATAGGTAAATGGAAATTTTCAAGGTTTTGGATTTTCAGGCAGTTTCAGTGCTAGTTCTTCATACCAGAAAGCAGTTAAAGAATTAACAAAAGGAGAAACAACAACTTTAGACATTGTTGGAAAGGCCAGTGTATACAAGGCCAGACTGTCACCAACTCCAACTTCTTCAAAAGTATGTAAGCGATTTTTGTTACAAAAGATCTGTCATGCTGGTGCCATTATAGATATTTTCCAAGATTACAGTGTTATGCATCTAGAAATACCAATATTCAATTTGTTACTAATCTGGGTATCATCAGCTTTGCATTTGTTTATGATCAACATATCAAATACAAGCGGGATATATTTCCAAAATGTGTCTTAATATTTTGTTTCTTTTTTTTACATTTACTACATGACAATCAAAATAGTAATTGCAGGAAAAACCGGAAAAACAGGTTCAAAATGTGACTTTAGTATTTGGTTTGCGTTTGTTTATGAAATAAAATATCAGATACTTTCGATATATTTCCATAATTTTTTTATTTTTCTCACCGACAACCTGGCAAATTCGTACGAATTGTTTTTGAAGGAAATACATGATTCGAATATTACTATATAACCTTTTAAGAAATAACTGTACATGTATTTGTAAATTTTAGTTTCACTGAAACACCAATTGACAAAATCTTCATTACATTTACACTTACAACATATTAAGTATTTGAATTATTACAAATAAAATGTCATCAAAGCTACCAAGGAAATAAAATTTATTACCCTTGACGTGCGTTATGTTTAATCAAGATTCGTGTTTGTTTGTAAAATTCTTTCAAATAACAAAACCATGTTATTGGGTTTTGCAAACAAACCCTAACTCATTCATTTGAAAACGAAGCAAAATCCAAATGCCAATACCCGGTACATAAATGTATCATTAAAGATATATATATATATATATATATATTTTTTTAACCACTAGCTGAGTGAGTTTTTCGAAGAAGCCATTAGTGCATTACCTGTTGCAAACTGTATGGAGGAGTCTATTCAACAAATGTATATAGAAATGGTTGAAAAGTTTGGAACTCATTATACTACAGAAGTTATTATGGGAGCTAAGGCAGTTCAGGAATTAAGATTTAAAAATTCTGACCTTGATAGATTCCAGTCGGAAGGGCTGAGTGTTAAGGTTTGTTTTTTTTGCGGTTGTTGGTCGGCATTTCTTTAAAAATCATTAATTTAAGACTAAACAAATCTGAAATCAAGTGACATTTCAACTCAGTCATCGATTTACTGAATCACTTACTTTTGAGTGTTCATTTTGATCATATCTTATCATAGGTACTTTGGAGTATTTGATTTCAACTATTTAAACATGAAGAAACACATTGCTGATTAATATAAATAGCTATATATAATACTTTCAATTAAAAAGGTAGCAGCACAGTTACAATATAGTGGCTTGTTTGCTTCCGGAGGAGGAGGGTTTAGTGTCGGTGTTTCTACCAACGAGAAGTTTAGACAGTTGGTTAGCACTACTGAAAAAGAACAAAGAGAATACTATATTGGTGGCAGTCCTCCATCAGGAGATTTTAGCGCAGGTTCAACTGAGCTTTTACGAGAATGGGCGAGATCTGCAGCGGAAAATCCTGCACCTATACAATACAGCCTGGCATCGATAGACACTCTTCTTAGACCCGAGTATTTCAAAAAGTCTATAGATGGTAATTATAACTTCAGAATTGTTGTAGTTAGAATCTATGAGTAGTTAAAGCATTTTTAAACATTAGTGACATTTTTTTACTTCAAATAATTATGCACTCTTTATTGCTATTGCATTGCATTATAATATCTATTTATAGCAATATAACTAATTTTATTTTTTTGCGCTGATTTATAACATTGTTTGTTTGTATGGGGTTTAACGTCGCCATTCATACATCCTTTAGCTATATAATGACTTCCAGTTTGAATTGAAGGAGGAAGCCGAAAGTCGTGAATAAAAACTATCGACAGGAAAATTGGTAATCCTTGTCAATTAAGGTTGGCCTCAAGCACAACGTTTCAGCAGTGAGACTGGAACACGCAACCTCAGTGTTGTTCAATAATAGATGGTGAACTTACTTCACCTTTCGGCATTGACGTCCCGTAACAACGGTGATTGGTCTATTTCAAATAAACCCTCGAAAGTCCGCGGAAATATAACATTTTAAGGAAAAGGAATAATGTTTTTATTCATAATTTTAAACAAACGTTCGCCGGTTATAATTAAAACTACACCTTCTACGTTAAATTGACGTAGCATTTTAAGATCTCTTTTATCAGGCCTTTACGAGCGAAGAAAATGCTTGAGGGAAGCGCTTTTCACATATTGCACAAGAACAATTATCACAAGCCATTGTAAACTTTCATCAGAGTCTTCTGTCAATTCTTTTAAGTAAGTATTTTACTTACCAGTACGCTTCATTTAAGCTCTGGTGAAGGTTTTTTAAATTTATTTTCTTCTTTGTCTTACTTATTTTATTTAGAATGAAAAAAGAAATTATGATGTTAAAAGCACACTTTTGTTGCTTTCGGTGTAAAAAAAAGTTCTGATATTTTATAATTATCAAATTTGTTAATGTAATAATTTCCTGCATTATAATGACACAATGATAATTTTTTGCAACGAAAATATGTTTCAGATTTGGTGATTTCGTTAGAATTAAAAACAAAAATATATTTTTGGCACTGTCACAAAGTTTTGGAGTAGCTCCAGCCCTGACAATAAAACCACTCACTTCAGGTAACTAATACATCATGTGTTGTGTCAATTTAGATTCAAGTTATCTGAGTTGGTGAAAGAGCCAATGAAAAAATATTCGATTTTCGTGGAGTTTTTGACAGCTTAAAATATTTGATGGTTAACAAAATGTGGTTTAAGACAAGCAGAATTAGTCGTTATATTAACAATCAATCATAATTATTTGTTTGAATTCTAGTAAAATAAGTGTCTATCACAATTTGTACGCGTTTTGGATTGGAACCTTATCAGGCTCGAAATGATAACCTTAGTGTTGACCGACCGCGTGATAAATAGTAGATGACTAACAAACTAATCTACTCTGTCAATTGTTTGGTACAACTTAAAACTACAACAGCACGTTCCTGATTTCAATAAGCAGTAATATAAGGACTTTACGATAACTGCAAGATAAAAAATGGTGAATGTAAGTAAAATCATTTCAGTATCAACAATAACAAATTATGATGGGTTGCTACAGTTATTTCCGCCGTCTGGACTGGACAGTAAACTAGGTAATAGTATTCGGTACGGGGAACCATTTCTTCTAAAGACAATTGAGGTAAGTTCAGGTCAAATATAAATGATCCTTTAGTACAATTCATTAAATAAAAGTGCCTTGGTAGGTCAATTTATATTTATGCAGTTAAACATTGATTGAAATATACAGGAAGACAATTATTGGTTCCTAAAAATAATTGCGTATCTGATGTTTCACCTAAGATGTTATTTTCAGTTGCAATACAATTTTCGAATAGAAGCTTTATAAAAAATGTATTGCAAAGGGAAGTACTCTTGTAGATTATTGTGCCGTTCATTGTCATCTGGTTCTGCATTTGCTAAGTTACGCGATTGAAAGATAATTTCACGGTATTTTACAATTCAATCTCCCAACGAAATACACTTTGTAGTATGAACATTCTCGCTGATCATACAATAATGTTAACTTCATCTACCTAACCAATAGACACAGGACTTTGACAATATATACATTTCATCGTTTCATTCTCTCATCTGCGGAACACGGCACAAAAACTATATTCGAATAATATAGAATACAGAAAATTTAAGGAAAGCATACAGCACAGATTTCAGTTTGTCATATGGTATTTGTTAGGGTGACTTGCTGCACATGGGTAAAGATATGATTCTAAATGACGATATGCCATCGGAATCTAGAATTATGGATCTGTTCACTGATAAGGACGAACAAATGTATGTACCTTAGTATATTATTACATTTAAACACTTGTAAGATGTCTAAAATATTGACAAATGCATTCTTCCGTTGACTTTAGACAGAAATATTTTTTTATTGAAGCCTTAAGATAATGCTTAACCAATAACAGTGATTTATGTATAAAAAAACTGTTAAAGCAAAAAAATCGTGTTATTAAATTGTTCATTACGTCATTACTTCCGATATTTTAATTGATAAAATATTAAGTAAATAAAAGTAAATAAAAATAGTTTTTGAAATTCTTAAATAAATCTCCTGGATTAGAGAAGGGCTCTCAGTTACAAGACACACTCGACATTGGAGGATACAAAGATTTATTAATTGATTTACTAATTAACTTCTAGCGAGTAGTATTTAAGTTATATTTAGGACAGAAATAAGAACATTTACCAAACAATCAATCATTTAATGTAAAGGGAATGGACCAATAAAAAGATATTTGACTGAAAGTGAAAAAGAATGTTAAGTTTGAAATGTAATGATAATGTAGCCTTATGGAGCAGCTTTAACGTGCTTAATGATTTCAAAATCTACAAAAGTGACATTCAAAGTGGAAGACTCTCGAAACATAGTATGCACTATTGTCAGCAGCTGGAAATTTTGTAATATAACTTGGGAACCAAATTTTCAGACAACTTTACCTTTTTATGATGGCGAACAATCAGATCCCACCCAGTTTTCTACAACTTTTTTGTTTTCGTTAAAACTATTTATTTGCCTGATTACTTTAACAGGTCTGTCAACAAAAGTTACAGCAAAGTAGTAGATTTTGCTATATTTTTAAAGAAAGAAGAAGGTATATTAATGAAAAAATACTGGAAGCAATAGTGAGGAAATTACTATTACATAAGTACTTATTTATACATAATAGAAACCTTTCTATCATCCTTAGACTCAAAATAACCTATTAAAAGTAAATGTTTACTAAATAAGTTATTATTTTGGTTTATCTTCGTATTTCAATTTTTCATACGCTTTTCTGACTTGAAACTATGAATATATCTTAGAAAATTGGTAGGTTTTCAGTTTGCTAACAAGGAATAAAGTTCTTTCTTTTAGTAAATCTATCATTACATTTCTACGATTGTGACATCCAGTGATGTAATATTTTTATTTAGTGGCAACCTATTTGGTTAGTCTACGGTCACATTGCTACCATAACAAGTCTGCGAATTATCAGGTTGATTTGGAAGGAGTTAAGGGTACCGTTAGTACCAATGTTGTTGTTCAGTGCACATGCAACAAACGAACTGGAGAATACTGCTCTTACTACTGGTTTCATTCATTAGCTACAGAACAGGATATCGGAAACATACAAAAGGCACGATTCATGGTGAGCATATGTAGTAACAAAACTTACACAATCATCTAATCTTTGAAGCAATGAAGTTCACTGAAATGGGTGGTTATTTAGTTTAACGCCAAGTTTAAACTCTTTTCATCTCTAACGTATGTTACCATTATCTGACTCTGCACTGTGTTGATAATGAAGAAACTATTTTTCGTACAAATTTTGTCCAAATCTTACTATGCAACCAACTATCAGACATAACAGTAAAAGTTTCTGTAGTCTAAATAAAAAACATACGATGAAAAATACGACTCAACAGAGGCGCTGAGCCTTAATAAATATTTAAAATCCAAATAATCAAGATGTTTTAGAGCTTTTATTGTCAAAATTTCATTAAACGAAAAACATGTAAATCCTTATAATACCTTTAAAAATGAATTAAAAAACAGCATGAATTGAAAGTTAATCTTAATGAGAAAATCAGTGCTTTCACCACAAAAGTAATAATCCATGCGGAAACATAATACAGGAACAATTAAATGAAAATGTAGTCCTGTTTAGTATGATGTGAAAGTAAAATGGTCCTGTTCATTAATATGTATTAGTAAGGTTGTATTGTTCATTGTGATATAACTGAAAGGTGTCTGGTTCATTGCGAACAAGTAAAGTCGTGTTCATTATGATGTGATAGTAAAATTGACAAAATAAATTATAATTAAAATCTGTGTTTAGAATTCCATCGTTTACGCAACGAACTTGGTAAACCTCAATCAATTGCCATGTGTAGCAAATATGTAAACATACACACGTGTTTATTAAGCGAAAATTAACATTAAACAAAACAGAAGTATTTTCCGGAAAGATCGATTCAATTGTTCTGTACGATCAAATAATTGTAAACAATTAACATAAATGACACAAATAAATTGACCTTATAAAAGGGGTGCATTATCAGTAAATACTGAAGTTGTTGTTTTCAGCATTAGTGCAATAAACTTATTTATGTTACAAAAATTTCATAAGTCATGTCTAATCCGGTTTAGGTCATCTACACCTGCGAAAAGAAAAACCTATTATTAAAACAATTTTGGGGCACTAAATTATATAAAATGACTTATATGAAAGAATTACTTTTAGACAATAAATACATCACTGAAAATGACATATGATACATATTCTTTTGTTACAGAACATCACACTATGTTGCTAAAGGAAAAAACATTTCTAATGACCATAAAGGTTATATTTTATTCTAACTTTATGTCGACAAGTCTTCTCAAATCAGCAGGCGAAGCATGTATCAGTAAGAAAAAATTATTAGATTCAGTAATCGCTATTCATTTTGTCATTATATTAAAGGGGTTATATGGCGTAGATACTAGTCCGTTATTTGAGTTTGCTGTCAAAACGTTGATCAAAGGTGAGAAGAGAGATGTTAAATGGGGCCCACAAAGGTGTGGTGGACGAATAGCAACAATTGGTGGTTTGCAATCAAAATTGAAGACCATCAGTAAGTGTTTCAATTTTAAAATTCATATTACGCAAATATTTTAATATATAAAATTATGTTTTGAGTAAAATCTTGGAAGTTATAGTCGTTTTGTGTGTTATCAATTCTTTGTGTTCAAATAAGTTGCTTATTTAAAGAATAAAAATTAATATATCTTCAGCTTTCATGGAAGAATTCTGAGCTGCAATTGTGTGTTAAATGTTGATGTGTGGTATAAAAACATTTTTATATTTGAATTGTTTGTATGAATGTTGTTAAAGTTACTTTCAGCAATTTTTCAGCTATATCATAGCGTTCAAGTTTATTTTTGAGGAAGCCGGAATACCGAAGAAAACCGCTGAATTTCGGTCAGAAAATTAGCAATAATCGTCACTGAAGATTGGAGTTAAGCATATACTGCTTTCAGTGAGACTATGCCTAAAACAGTGAGACTATAATCTTAGTGTGGACAAGCACGTAATCAAAAGTAGATAACTAACTAGTTATAACTAGGCCACAGGCGCCCCTACTCGTAATGAATGTTCTATTTCAGCGCAAGACATATACCCGGTGCAATTTACCTTTTACAGTAAAGACATTTTAAATATACAGACTCAGTCTATTAAGAAGGGTGATTTTGGCTATATTCAAATTCTGTCATCACTGCCTAATAAGAAAACATACTGGGACCAAACAGTAACACACTTGCTCAGCGTAGACAGTATGGGAAAGATTGGAATTACGGAAGTTGGACCAAAACCTCATATTCCTATTTCTTCTGGTAATTATAAATATATTTAAATATCACAATATATGACATTTGTGCGTTTGTTTCTCTCATATCACAAAAATTATCCAAATAATTATAAATTCTTAATAAGTATGTCTCTGTTCAAGATCTGAGTTATTTGGAATTCTTATTTTTGGTTTAGTGACAAGTACATCTTATTATTTTGTCATTAATATTAATCTACTATTTAATTGAAACGCATAACAGTTATATTAATAATTGAATACTTTATAATTTTTAACTAGTTACATTATTCATCTATTTTGTCGGGAAAAAAGGATGTCCTGATTGTTTATATTGTACTTATACAAAAATCAATAAAATATCTTCAATGATTTGTTTGATGTCATGCAAACCAAACACCAAAATTACAACGGTAGTCCGCAAAGTTTTTCAAACGAGTTAATAGTAACCAAACAATCACAGTAAATCACCCCATTTTAATTTATAGTTTGAATAAACATTACTTAATGACACATAAAATTACATATCGGGAAGTATTAATTTGTTCATATTGTTAACTGTTCTGAAAATTTTCTTTAGTATTATACAATTAATTAGTTTAATATAGGTCACTATCAGGATTTATCAGCCAGAGAAATGTAATATTCACCGAGCCGCTAGGCGAGGTGAATATACATTTTGAGGGCTGATAAATCCTGATAGGGACCGTATATCAAAGTCATTAATTGTTTTATTACATGAATAAAACCACCATCTCCATTGATCAGAAAAACTGAGGATGTATATTCTATTGGAGCGCCTGCTTACATTTTGTAATTGTTGTATTGTTAGTTACTCTTAATATGTTTTATTTAATACTGCATTTTGATATCAATTTGCTGATAATCCTGAAATTCCAGTTTCAAATATTGAGAAGAGTATAATTGAATGAATATATCGCAGAACCGACGTGTTGTTTACACGCACGATGTATGTATAGCTGACGTCATTGAATTGTGTACAATTAATACAATCGATTTGATTGGACGACTGAATTTATTAAGACGGCTATTCTGATTGGCTAAAACATAAAAACCAGGTCGATATCGGATTCCGCTTGACAACTATGCAGCGGAATCGTGCAGCGTACAAACATTTTATGTAATTTTAGTACTGTTGCGATTTATCGTGACCCGAAAGTTGTTTTTTGACAAATCAAAACCACGCAAAATTCTATTCATGTAATAAACAATATTATTGTTCATGTTCTTGTTGCATATCGTTTGTGACTAGTATTCAGTAAAACTTGTAATATATTGTACAGACGTCAGTTTTAGCCTTTGTCTGAAGATGATACCTGATGTGTATGTTCCATTTATCTTTTCAGTCTGTAGTGGACTAATTTATCCTAGCAGTGCTGAATTAAGTTACCGACACGATTTTGTTGATTACATCATTATTTCTTTCGAGGTCACTGTTATGGTGAACTACATCGAAATCGAATATGCATCTAATTTTACTTTTTTCGTAGCATACATAAACGCATTAAACGAATCTTTTATTGATATTCCGAATTTGAACAAAAGAACCGTGAATAACACACTCAATATAACTTTAAATGCACCAATGTATACAACAGCTATTAAGATTTATACCCCTCCTACTCCAAATAAAAACATATCTGATATAGTGCTTATGGTAGACATTGGTGGATGTACAAGGGCGGTAATAGATACTGGTGACACTGATACTAGTAATCAGGAATGGGAAATGGTGCTTTCTGATAATACAATACAGAACTATCCCTACCTGAAGGTTGTACCCAAAAACAGTGACTATGTAGATCCAAAAAAATTATTCAATAGTTCCTACCACGTTAGATCTGGATCATTCTCCTATGAGACAACAATAAATTCAGATCAAGCTGGTTGTGTCATTACCGTTGACTTGTTGGCGAATTACTTGACGCAGTCAAGTGACACAGCTGAATTAAAATTCAACAACATTAAAATTACAAACTATTCTAATGGGAATGAATTAATTTTGCTGGTAACAATGGATGTAAACGCTTTGAATAAATTTGAATACGATAGGGGGTACATGACATTAAACCAAACTGTCAATAACGCAGTAAAAGGCTACAAATGTTCAGCTCCACAATCAGCATTGCAGACAGGTACAGCACAGAGTACTGGTGATCAATCAACCTCGACAGTTTCGTCTACTGGTATCATTGCTGGGTTTACGATACTTGCTGTACTCTTAGTGGCGATTTTGGGTTTCTTGGCTTTCTTGACTTACAGAAGACAGAATAGAGGTAATTGAGTTAATTAAAATATGAGTAAATAATTTTATAAGATAATAATATTTTAAGCTGTATATTTCTCCCAAAATTATTATTTGTGTATTTATTTACTAATGGCTGGCGCTTTATCTAAAAGATCGTGTCTATCAAGTCACTAAGGTATTGTAAATTTTAATCACTTTTAATATTGTCCACACAGTATTTTTACGACAATTGGTAAATTATTCCGAAAAATAACTGACAATTGTCTTTTTCTCCATTTTTGATGTGCTGAGAAGCCGAAAGTAATAACTTTATTATGCTTGATGAAACTCAATAACAGTATGTGTCATAGAGTTTAATTTTTTCAGGCAGCCCGGAAAATACGAGAATGAAAATCGCACATAATCGACAAAATGAGTTCACAAATAGCGAGTTTGATGACCAGTGAAATAGCAGACATCAATATTGTTAGTGTTTTGCGAAATGAAGACTTGTAATCCTTTACAGCTGCTAAAAATATAAATACTAAAACATTTGTCGCATTCTAGAACATCACAATTATCGGTATAAAGATTCAGATTTTTTTGTCTAGAAAATTTTTTAATGACTTTCGTTTTATTATTAATTATACAATATATATGATACCAAACATCTTCATAACTTATTAAGTGAGAAGATACATTTATTGTATATTTACATTTTTATGTGCATTGTTTTCATTAAAACTTTCACACATTCTTTTTTTGTCTCTCAGTAACATGTCGCAAAAACAAAGGTTTATTCTTAGGTTACAAATGTTACTGTGTATTTGATATTGTTGACTGTTTCTGATCGACAATTTTATTAATTGTTAAAAACCTGAGTTTCTTTTATCTGCTAAATGCATTCAACGTCGTTATTTGTGAGCCATACGGAATAGACGAGATTAAACTTTTTATAATGTTTTATTTGCCTTGTGATTGGCCAATTAAGCAAAAAACAGTAAACAGTGAAAATTTAGTTTCAAAACTTTTAAATCAAGAAGATATTTGTTCAAGACGAATGCACGATTTCATGTTTCTCGTAGATCTATGAAAATCAAATATTATAAAAAGTAAGGAAATATTCATATCTTAAGCTTCACTCAGTTAAAAGGAATCATGACGAATGATTGCACTGATGATCAATTTAAATTTGCAAACTTAATAAATTTGTTACCTTTCTTATACATAACTTATATGCGGTTTAGTCGTTAACTTAATTTCCAATCTTAAATAATAATCGAACAAATCTACCATTACCGTTAACTCTCTGTAATTGTTGTGGGAGTGTGGAAAAATAGTTTTGTGACAATTGCGTGGCATGTAAGTGATAAATAAAAGAAATTAATTTAATATAGCACGTGTCTATCAAGGAAATGTCATTCAGCTGTTACGAAACACGCAGCGCTTCTACTGATAGCTAGATATATGGTTAAATGTTGAATGCGCAAAGTAATTTATAACTGATTTTTTTTTTTAGTTTTCCGTATCATCAACAACAATGACATTACGATTAACGACAGAGGCGTTTTGAGATTCGTCGAGAAACAAAAACCTTTCCTTTGTTACAGGTTCACACGTGTCTTACTTTTTATATTTCAGCTTTTACAAATTATTGCTCGTCTTGTCAATGGACTATTACACCCTCCACATCGCATATATCAATTAATGCTGACAAAAAATTTTTCTTTGAATGTTTGGGTAGTATTTTGCAAAAAGTCTTTTTAAAGGCTTGTTGCAAGATAATTAGCAAGGAAAGAACCTCTGTTATGAACTATAGCTTGTCATATTTCAAGCGTTTTCTTTGTGTCTTTCGCACATTTAACGTATCTTAAGGAATGCAGGAATTTTCATTTCACTTCAGTATCTCACAGTCGTTCCTTCTTGACGCATTTTTGGGATGTATTTTCAGGTTCATGTATCTCTTTTAGAATGATTTGACAGTCTGGTACTGTTTCACATTATTTTAGAAAACCATGCACAAAACAAAGCACTTTTCATAAGCAAATTTTCAATTCGCACACTGCAATTATTTACCAACTTTTCTGTTATTAAATCCCTTTTCTGCCAGATGCAACCCGCGTACAGTGTATTTAAATACGGAAGCAGACATAAATAAGGTAAGTACAGTAGTCGCTCTAAATTCCACAACAAGTCATGATTTAAAAATCATGTTAACTGAAAATTATTCCAGACAAGTTATTGACTTTCTCTTTATTGCTGAAATTTATACATTTAATATATTTAAAGTTAAAAGGCTAGTTCAAGATACTCGTTATCACTAGGGTGCGAAAAAACATATTCTCTTTCGTGTAACGTCTCAGCATTGTACTGTTCATTTAAGCATAGTAATATTTACACTTCTTGACTATTTTCATAACACACTATTGTTTAATTATCCAACGGATCTTTTTAGTGGTGTAAATAATTCTGTATTGACTGATTTCCAGCAAACTTCCCCAAGTGTTCATATATTCACTTCGTATATGATGAAGAGCAACTACACGTGCCCTTTTTGGATTTACACTACTACAATTTCATTGTAATTGGCGCAAGTTTATTATATGTCAGTAATCAATTGCATTATGATTTTTGAGTATGTTATGAATATCTAGACTAAATTTGAATATACTGATGACATACTGTGAGTTTGTAGTACTATAAACCTTAATCTAATATTAACAGTTGTACTATAGTTAATAATAAAATGTTTACGGCCCTTCATTCTTAACAGCCGTAACAGACAGGTTGGTTTAACCGCCTATTTATTCATTTATAGTAAAGACAAGCCAAAAGACGTTCTTAAGTGTTCGATTTTCTAATTGACGTCAGTTCATATCCTGCACTTTTGTATATGTTATGTACAGTGTCATTGTTCATTCTAAAAACCAAAGGTATTGTAAAGTGTTCTTATCTTATGCTAAGGGTTTAATTTCCTGCAACAAAATTTTATTATTGAAAGTTTATGATATTTTTCCCCTTGGGGGACAGGTTTCTGGTACTAGTTATGAATAAGCGGCCAGTTATCTCCACTTATTTCAAACTTAATCCTTATTAGTAATAATAATCATCGAATGAACAATTTAGATTTATCATGTCATGACTTCTGTAAATTGGAAATACTTGTTGGAAAGATCGTAGATGTAAAAATCATCAGATCTGTTTTTGCGTCTTTTTCAATGATGGGTTAATCTATCTTAAATGAATTGTCTACAAAAATGCCTAGAATGTTGTTTTCATGTATTCTTTTGTATGAGATGGGGTTAATATGTGGTTTATCATGCTTTTTCTACAGAGGAGTTGTATTATACCGGATATAAAACAACTGGAAATTTTACTTTTTTATATTCTATTAAAAATGGTATGTAGTATGTTAATAATACTGTCTACACTCAATAAATATGCTCGAAATGAATTTTTTATTCGTCAACAGATTTTCCTTACAATTTTTAGTATGTTTTTCAGCAACCTTTTTACACTCGTGTAGCTTTTGTGTATTTGTAATGTGACATTTCAACCAGCAACTTATAGTTCCGATCAAATTTCAGATTATTCCATCAATAACAAATAACATAAATTTTCAAATCTTTCAATAATAAAATTAAATAAGCTTCTGCAGTCAAGACATCAAACTACTATCCGGAAACATCAAAGTTAGACCGAGGGAGACGATATCAATAAACTGTTTCTGTAGGAACCAAACAGTCAGGAATCCTAGTACATGGAAACAGCTATCCAAGAAATTAAGGCATTAAGAGAGAAGAACAAAAACAACATGTTCCTACTAGGAGGTGATTTTAATCTCCCATACATCGAATGGATCTATTACAACACTACTGGAAATCAGGTGCAAGCTCCAGTTAACCAAGCATTCATCCGGTGACAGCAGATCTGAGTATTCAGCAAGTGGTAGGCAAATCAACAAGAGGGGACAACACATTGGACCTCCTATTTACCTCACACCCGGAAAACCTAGAAAGATGCAAGACCTTACCGCCTCTGGGAAATAGTGACCACGATATAGTAATGCTAGACATAGCTGTCAAAGTAACAAGACCCAAACCACGAGCCGAACACTACGTCTATAAAAAGCGAAAATATAAAGAAAAGCCTGATAGAAAAGTTCCCAAACAAGAATGACAACTTCCCCGACATTAACAGCACGTGGAACAACTTTAACAGCAAAATCAAAGACATAATAGAAAGGTAGGTACCAACAAAACAGATCAAGGAGAGATACAGCCACCGTTGGATGAACACAAGCTCAGTAACAGCAAACAAAGTGCATACAACAAAGCCAAAAACACGCACCAAGGACCCAAAGGACTGGAAACATTACAGGTTCTTATAATCCAAGCTACAAAGAGAAGCATGAACTGCCCAAGGCAACTACATGGCGAATTCATAAACACAAACTTTAAAAAAAACCATCGCTTCTGCTCGTACATCAAGAGCAAAATACTACAGTCATAAGTAATAGTAAACCTCAAAGAAAAAGATGGACTTCTCTACAGTGACATACCTACAAAGGCTACCATTTTGAACAACCAGTTCTAATCTGTGTACACGAGGGAATATAACAGTAACATACCTGACAAGGGACCCAACCATGGAAAAGATACAAATAGGTACCTACAAACTTCTCAAGGGTCTGAGACCATTGAAAGCCCCCGGGCCCGATGAAATCCCTGTTTACATATTGAAAGAAGCTGCCTCCTCTTTAGCACGATACTGGATATTACTTTATCAAACGTCATTGGATACAGGAATCAATCAAAACGTGGACCAGGGAGAACTGACTGATGTCATCTTGCTTGACTTTTCAAAGGCGTTTGACAAAGTACCCCACAAGAGACTTCTCCACAAGATGCACCATTAGCCATTACGGGATAAGTGGATCGAAGACTTTCTGACCAACAGGACGCAATCTGTACTTTTGGAAGGCCACAATCTGACCCACTAGATGTCTTCTCATGCACCAGGGGACAGTAATTGAGCCGTTGCTCTTCCTTTCTTACATCAACGATTCTGCCCAAATCAACATCATCAGAGGCAAGACTGTTTGCTGACAACTGTTTACTATTCACGTAGATCAGGAAAAGACAGAACGATCAGACACTACAGGATGATCTAGATAAATTCCAACAGTGGGAATTGAAATGGCAGATGAAATTCAATCCATTTACCAGGATGTGTTAACAATCTTCTGAACAAGCTTGAATGGGAGCCACTCAAATATAGACGGACCAAGAACCGACTACAAATGGCCTACAAGATCCAGAACAGACTAGTGGATATTGATCCCACTAGTATTACACTCCTGCAGAGACCCAACAAGAGGGGTGCAACACCTATGACAACTGCGTACCGTGAAAAACCAATACTGATACTCGTTCTTCCCAAAATCCACCAGGGAAAGGAACATTTTACCAGACACTATAACCTCAGCTGCTACACTGGAAGACTTCAAGGCTGCAATTACCATCCTGTCAGCAGCCTTGACAGGAACCGCCCAAATCTAACCTCACAGACATTGCCATGTATATAGTGTTAACTTGTATATAGTAATTTTTTTTTGAAACTTTGTCTTTGGGAAGGCCTCCTGTAACTTCGATCAAAAAGTCTATCAACACTCTAGAAAGAGTCGACTCTATATTCGCAGAAGAAGAATTAAATAAAATTTTCAAAGATTATCCTTATTTGATATAATATACTCTACATGTTCAATGGAATTTCCAATTACTAATAGTGTTTGGTTTGTTCATCTCTTGGCCTTATCTGACTGTTTACTTGTTCTTAAAGCACTTGTTGGTTTTTGCCTGTTTGTTTGAATGGTGTTCAACGCCACGTCTTCAGCAATTTTTCAGCTATTCATGGAGTCAAGTTTTTATTGGAGAGGAAACCGGAGTACCCGGCCAAAACCCCCTGACCTTTGGTAGGAAAACTGGCAATCCTGGCAATTAAGATTGGAGTCGAGTGCACCCTGTCCGCAGTCAGACCCGAACCCGCAACCCCAGTGTTGACAGATCACGTGATCAATAGAAGACGAACTACCTTAACCACTCGGCAACCGAAGCCCCCACACTCTGTGGTAAATAAATTGTAACCGTGTAAAAGATTTCAGCTGTATTCAAAGTGTCAACATTAATAAATACAATTAATACATTGCTAATAAATTATCGCATCTAGAAGATTATGCAACGATACAAATGACGGTGCTTTTGTAAAAATTATAGAAATAGACTGACCAACGAATGGCCTTAGTCATTCGGTGTCAATATAAATAAATAACGTAAACAAATCATGAAATATTGATCTTGAAATTTCCCACTCCAACTGAACTAAAAACTTCTGTATATTGCCTTCACCGTCTGCCACCCGCGGACGAGCTGTCACTATGCTTTTCTCAAATATTCCAACAAAATGTTATCAAAATAACCAAGGTGACAAATTCATTACGCCAGACGCGCGTTTCGTTTATTCAAGACTCATCTGTGGCGTTTAACTCTAAATGCTTAAGATATTCTTCATTGGGAGATGGAATAATAGTTTTCTTCGTTGGGAGATGGAATAATACAAGTACCCTAGGATCGTGTAAATACGCAATACAGGTAGTTCAAAATATATAAATGGTCTAAGTGATGCTGCTAAATAATAAAAGCTATATAAAGTCCACCCTTAATGTTTACACTAAAAGTCATGATTCTGCAAATGTCCTACTAAAAATTTACTTACCAAATTTCAAAACACATATCCTTCCAGCACATTTCGAATTCTTTTAACGATATTCAGTTCTAAATTGGTAAGTCCAAAAAATTTGTCTTGTAATTCTCTTATCCTGGTGTACCACTTTTGGGCAGCTTTTGGCAGCTTTTAGGGCTTCTCTGTACTCTGTATAACACATCATTTAACTTGTATACCACCACAAAGGGACCTTCTCAATTACTTTGAAGTTTAGGACATAAACCCTTGTTTCTTTGAGAACTGTGCAGCCACACTGTAGAACCAACATCAAATTTCTGCAACTTTGTTCTTGCATAATTTCTTTTCATCCTGTCACTTGACAGTTTAAGTCTATTTCTAGAAAAATGGTGTACAGAGTATAACCTTTTCTGTAATTCATAAGAATACACCGACTTCTGAACTGGATCCTCATTTTTTTCAGGCATCCCTAATACCAAATCCATGGGCAAATTGACCTCTCTTCCAAAAATCACTAGTACATGGTGGCACTCCTAAACTTTCATGCTCTGCTGACCTTTACGCTAACATCAATAAATATATATCTTTATCCCAATCTTTCTGGTGCTTGCTATCAAAACAAGATAACATAGATTCTATTGTAGAATTGGCCCTTTCAACCATTCCATCAGACTTCGGTCGATATAGAGTTGTTTGGGTTTTATTACATGTAATTTCAAAAATATGGCACCTTTTTGTGAACACATTAGATTCAAAATTGGACCCTTGGTCCGGAAGAAGAGTCATAGGCACTCTAAAAATTGAGAAAATTCTGTCTATAAATATCTCCGCAATAGTTGCTGCTTCATCAATAGGTATAGGTATTGCATATGCCCATTTATAAAAATAGTCTTGTGCTGCTAAAAGGTATCTATTTCCTTTTTCACTGTAAGGTAGGGGGCCTAAAATATCCAATGCTACCAAAAATTTACTTGCGATGTTTTTGGACGGTCTTTCTCTGCTACAGGTATTTGAAAATAACCAGCGTAAATAGACACTTGAAAAGAACTTAGCATTAATTGTATCATCCGTACGCTGTACAGGGGGATTTTTTCACAACGCACTCATAATATTGGAATTCCATGGACTTGTAGAGGTCTATTATTTCTTGTTGAACCATTTTCTTAATTTTCTCCTCAGCATCTTTCATTTTTGCTAAGGGTATCCTCTTAAGCCTTTGTTTTACAGGTGGGAGATTTCCAGTTTCAATGGTATTTTCAATCGAGTGGGTCAACCCAATATCTTCAGAAGATTTTGAGAATATGTTACTATATTCTATTAAATTTAATTTTCTTATGTTCATTAAAATCATCTTTATAAGATTCAAATTAGTCTTTTAAATGGTCAGAGTTATCTCTCTTTATTTAATTTCATTTGGTATTTGTAATTTGCTACATACAATCTCATAGGACTGGATATCACTTTCATTTATCCTGTTACATTGGGCTACCAGAGTTCCCTTGTATAGAGTAAATGGTTCCCCTGATAATTTCAATTTATTCTTACTCTATAAAACATCACAGTTATGAGTAAGTAAAAAGTCCATACGAAGATACCTTCACCTGGTATATCAATACACTATGAGGATAACATTTTGATCCTAGACCAATATCAACATTTAACTGCTCTAACAATGCTGAGCTTTTACCAGTAGCACTAATTAGATTTATATTTACAGGTTCAATCTTGTGAACCAAATCAGGTGTAAAATCATGTACAAACAGCTTGCCCAACTAATCGACCCTTCATGCGCTCTGTCAACCTGAATGTTTCTAACCTTACTGCTAAGAATTCTGACTCATTTATGGTTTTTGTATTTGACTCCCTTAATTTCAACCTCATATCACCGTCTGGGATAGCATCAATAAAATGCTCATGAGCTAACACACTTGTTAAAGAAGATCGGGCACTGGGGTAGGCTTGACGAGACAATTTCTTAATTGACTGTGCTAATTCCGGTAGGGTTTCTTCTTTCCCTTTATTCTGTTTTGCAATTTTGCTCGGTACAGTTCTGACTTCTCAGCTGACCCAATCCTATCATTTAATACATCTACCAAACTGTCAAAATCTCTCCTAGACGCATGATCAAACTCTTTTAAAAGGGCCCTGGCTCCCCCTTTTAAACTCCCTGCAAAATAAAATGACTTGGTAGTGTAATCCCAAACCATTGTTTTTAGCCAGTATTTCAAACTGGGCAAAATATTCATCTAGATCTTCCTCCCCTTCATAGAATTGTGGTTTCATAACCACATTTCTAACCTTGTGTATATTATTTTGAGTAAGAACCCTAGGTTGAAGCATATCCAGCAGATTCTTTTAATAAAATCTACAATACCTATTGTATTGTATTTCTTTATCAAATAAACAATTTTTATTTGTATTTTGTTTTTCTGTTATTTCTTGTTTTTCAACTACAGTTTTGTCTGAACTTATTTTGCTCACACCTTATCAATTTGGTTTGTCTGATAGTTTTTGTATTCAAATATTTGATTGATTTTTATTATTGCATAAGTATTTTCTTAAACCCGGTCCTCAATTCTCGTAATGCGATTTTTTATTAAAGATATATATTCTCCAATGTCTCTGTTTTATTGAATCAATGAAAGTTGTTTATATCATGTGTGACCTCGAGATGATTTCTTAAATCAATATTTAATTCCATTTTAATAGATTTTGTAATATCATCTATGTCAAGTCAAGCCATGTGGAACGAAAATACAATTGTTGAAGACCTCTTTTTCCCTCTTTGTTTATATTAACATAAAGTCAATTTAACAAAATTCCACCGATTCCCCTGGAATGCCATTTGGTAGTCTGAAAGTATTATACCACTTACAAACTATATCCAAAATTTAGAAAAATTAATCAATGTTAACTCTTTTTAAAGCTCTGGAAGCATCCCTATCTTCAGGGATGAAGTCCGAGACACTCTGAAAACAGGAAATTTGCAATCCTTTCACTAGACCAAATTACTCCTAATCCATTATATTTCATCAAATGTTCAATTTTAACTTTTTTTTCAAAGATCCTTCTTTCCAATAAGCCCCAAAAGTAGAACCAAAACAAGAAAAAAGCCAAAGAAAAAAAATTACAAAGAAATACACTATTTAATGGGGAACTACATTCGTGGACAACGAGTTGCAAAGGTCATTAATTGTGTTGTCGTTCCATGTGTCGGACAGCATCAGCATTCTCTTGCAAGGTATCAGACAAGGGCTTCATCATTATCTTGTTCCTCTTGGAGCCTATCAGGGGTGGGTTAAAAAATAATTTATTCAGAATCATCCATTTTCTGATACAACTTTTATGTAAATCTCTTTTTATTTATTCTACCATCAAATGACAACGGCTCTGTAAATGAACTTTGACTGAGGGAGAGGAAAATAGTTCTTATTTTGATATTTGACTGCGCCAAACTGTAGCATAGACAGTGGATTTATTATTCAATGGAATTTTAATATTGGAGCTGTATTTAAAAAGCAGTTTCATATAGAATTTATAAATAAATTTATTCAGATAATTTATTAAATGTATTGGGTATTTTTTTATCTGATTGTTCAAAGCCTATTTCTGGACTATTTTATGGGTGTAAGGGAGTTTCCATGAGTACCCTTCGGATTTTCTAAATTTGCAAAAAAATTTATCTGACATGACACCCCGAAAATTTAATGTGATATACGTGAAATTATTCCAGTCGTTTTGAGGGGTCTCTCATTACTCAACGAAACTTGGTGCCTAAGTGAGAGCAAAAAATGTCAATAGTTTCCCCTATACAAAAATAATTAAGAGGCCGTTGTCAAGTTGAAGTGTTGATTTTTTACTTTGTTGTCTAAAAGTTTGTATGTCAATGATGTTATTAGTTCAGCCACTGCAGCTATAATGCTGCAACTTTCACTTTATTCTGTCAGGTAACAGTAAACAATTAAAAAATACATCTTTCTGTCTAAATTTTACTTAAAAACATTAAACTTTATGGTTTTAAACAGTAAGGTACATGGCCTTGAATGGCATAAAATTGTCAGATTTCCTTGTAGACAGAAACAACAAAGAATTTAAGAAAAAATTGCTAAATTACTCAATGGAAAACAGAGGCGAAATTAATATAGTTATTAAACACTATTGCAACTAAATAAATTTAACTTTGAAGAAAACCAAAAAAAAAAAAAAAAATACCTGTGTGTACCTCAACCCTTTAGAAGAGCAAAACATTGCGCATGGGAAATCGGCGGGATAAGATTCTATATGATATTGTTCACAAATGTACTTTCAACCAAATCCATGATACTGTTTACCCAAAAAGCATGCAAAGCCAGTAAAATATGGTTTGTATTTTATTTATATCATTAATTTTTGTCTGAAAAACTGATCCAGTAGCAACCTATAGAGTCGGGTCATAATCTAGCACGCACTTTCACCCCAAACAAATTATGATTGCATGACCATTTCTACAAGATGTATTTAAATCCAGCATTTTTCCTCAAATGCTTGATTTTACCAAGTGGAAACACTTGTAATCAACATTCATATTTCTACCTTTTAGCAATTAACAAAATAGACACTAATAAAGTTAAAACCTTGTCAACCAAGGGAGATAATTGTGGGCACTGAAGAATGTAAACAAACTATAAAATGAAGCTTTTATTGTAAATATATGAAATTGATCCATATTTAAAGAACAAAATTAGAAGATAATAATCTGATTCCTATTTTAGAAATGCAATCACAGAAATGTCTTCATGAGATTACAAAGATAGTTTAAAATTTGTTTGGGGGGGGGGGGGGGGTGCACATGTAGATGGAAAAAGCCAGGATATGCGCATGAAAATATAAAAGTGACATATCAGTAGGTGGAGTGGTTTCATTTGGTAACCATGGACCTTGTACACAATAAATGCACTCGGTTACTAATTTTAACCATCTTTGTGCCACGGGCCAATTTTGGGCCACTGACTTTATACTACGTTCAATGCCATAGGGCCGATTTTGGGCCAATGTTACGTTGCTAATGCTAGGCAGTTCCCGTCTATGACGTCGTTTTTCCTGCGACATCGTTTTTCCCGCGACGTCTGCCTTTCCAAGTGCGCGAAGTGTTGACGTCTGTTAAGTTAATTTCGTTACATATTCGTTGTTGTCTCTTATTACCCAATAATGTTATATGACATTTTTGAGTGTGATTGAGCAAACTGCAAGTACAAATACACTAAAATGGGGGTTAATTTCAATAATAAAATCTACAGAAAACTTTTAAGATTTCATAATAAATATTTGAGTTTGATAAAAAACGTATACATTGTAATCGTCGGTACGTTTGTCAGATCTAAACAAGAGCAAGTCAACTGGAAAAGGTAGACCTGCTAAAGAGTTTAAAAAAGAAACCTATGAGCTACTGCTCACTCAGTATACCCCTTCTATTCATTTATTGAATTGACTAAATCGGTAAAGAGGAAGTAGGCCTGAAATCGGTACCCGCAATATAGGACCACATGGTAATGTGACATATAAAATTTCAAGTGATTTTAATAAGTAGTTGCTGAGAAAACTGTTACGAAATTTATGTTTCGGACGACGGACGGACGGACATAGGTAAACCAGTATACCCCCTCTTCTTCAAAAGTGGGGGTATAATAAATTATGTCTGATGTTGTTGTATAAAGGACAGTAAAAAAGAAAATGTATGGTTGTTTTAAGACAGCCACATCGACAGTTTGGCAAATAAATGACATTTCTAACATGAGAGAATTCAACGAGATCGAATTCATACGTATTCCGGCATGTAATATTTGCCCTAGACGAATATTACAGGGTTCGATCGACTCCAGTCTTAAATGACAAGAATTGTCTGTTTTCCTAACGATGGTCGGGGGTTTTTCCGGGTTCTCCAGCTTCATCCCGGATAATAAACTGAATGTCGTGATATATTGCTGAAAAATTAGGAAAATTGGCATGAAATACAATTTGAACAAACAAATAATCTATCGATTTCTTTATACCCACAAAGTAGTATCTGAGCTTGCTTTGCATAAACGTGTTCATTTTCTCCAAGATTTGCGTTTAATAAGTAAAAATTGCGATGATTTTTATACAAGAAGGAATTGTGTACTTGGCCGTTTTGACTAATAGCGATATCTATTATTATCTTGTACTGAACCAGGTATACCCATTATTCAAAAATATACTTTAAGTTTATCTTCGGACTCGCAGGATTTTAAATTTACATCTGTTTCTAAATCAAAATCCTTCTCGCTTGTTTCAAATTCTGAACAACTTTTAGTTGTAACGTGGCTCATTTTTGCAAAGATGCAGTAAGACTCAAATGTATGCGCAATGTTGAGCCAATTTAGTTTTATGTAGTTTATGAAACAAGTACTGGACAATTTCTCAAAATCTTGCTTATTTAAATCATTTGATTTCTATCTAATATAATTTACCCCTGCCAACCCGAAAACTCCGAGAACTTCTTTTACACACTATTTTATAACAATACAGAATAATCAGAGGAGCGCTGATTCCATCAGCTTCCTTGTTGTAACTTTTTCTTATTTACTTCGTTCGGGAAATTCATGTTTACTTGCTTTGTCTCAATCTAATGAAATTAAATCTTTTACTTGTTCCCTTCCTAACATTTACACGCAGCGGCAATTATAAAAAGGTTTAGAATGTGAAAGATTTAATTTAACTTAGATTGGTTTTATCTCTGCCATCTTTCAATTCAAGGACAAACTACGTTATCTATAGTAGAATCAGAATCGGAATCAAAAATTTTATTGGAATAAAATCCAAACAATTGGATTGTCACCAAAACTTATATACAAGTACATATGTAACATATCGCAAGACCATGGCAATCTTACATTAATAAGACATACAATTATAAAAAAAGTTCACATATAGATAGATTATGATCACGTGATGATAGTATTATCTTAAAATAAACTGACCATTTTACCATTTACTCGTTGCTTGCCTCCTACCAAGAAAGTTGAAATAAAAAAAAGACATTGTGAACGTAGCACCCCATTATAGTTGAATAAATTTGAAATTGGTATGTAAGATTGCTTTGCTAGTTCACATCTCTTATTGTACATTATACTAATTCCATTTATAATAACTTGACATATGTCGTATTCATTACAGGTAAATATGTAATTAAATTTACATTGGGAGTTCATGTTCTTAAAAGAGGGGACTATGGAGCTATAGTAGAGAATGCCTCGATAGGCAAATGGTTAAGATAGCTCGTCTACTATTTATTTTGTGGTCTGTCAAAACGTATTGAGGGTTTGGGTTCGAGTGTTACTACGGGCAGGGTGTAATTTTAATTGACAAGAATTTGCAATTTTCCTACCGAAGGTTGTAGATTTTCTCCGTGTACTCCGGCTTCCTCCACGCAAAAAACTGGACTCCCATGATGTAGCTGAAAATTGCTGAAAGTGGTGTTTAACATAAAACAAAGAAACAACTATAGTAATTGACTACTTCAACCACTCGGACACCGAGACTCCGTCAAAATTTGTAAGAAATCAACGTGGTTGTTTTTCTTTAATCATGTTAATCGTCATCCAAAAAAAAGTAATGACGTCAAAATAAACACAAAATATGTATGTTGGACCAATAGTTTATTGCCAAGTATGTACAAGTTAGGAATACGTTTCTAGTTGTTTGGTACATATTTCTTTTTGTAACACAAGCACTTTTTAAAGATTACACTACAATACGACATCGCCTAGCTGCTTAATAATGCATGGCGCTTATAATGTTTTATATATCAATATATGACGTCACTGAACACAATCACCCTTCACAACAACGTCTAAAACATTCGTGGCATTGAACGTAGATTTTGATTGAATTCTTATGGCACTGTAGTGGTTAAAAACATGTTTTTTTGCTTTCACCATTTATTTCAAATTCTTGTATTGATGTTTACTTTTTTACAATATATGGTTACAACATCATAGCATTATGACGTCACAGTTTGCATGATGTCATAAAGGGTACTTCAAAACTCCTGGCTGTGTAAATCTCTTTTTTAAGAAACTTCTTTGGAAATATTGCTGCTATTAACCTATTAATAATCAGTTGAATTTTAGTAAATACAAATGTACACACATTTCTGAACCATAATTATTTGATTTATATATTGAGTACTATTTAAGAATGTTTGATTGTGAAATTAATACAAAAATTAGAAAGTAAATTTAAAAATTGGTTCTAAAGATAAGTAATGTGCCAATTTTTCTTCTTAAAAAGGTAAAATTGTTATAACTTTGGAATTCAGTATTGATATGATTTAAAGATATAGCCTTCCTATGGTTTATTATGACATATATATAGGTTGCAAAAGCGAAAACTTATCATCCAGCTATAGATATAATGACACATGAAAATTGTTGACTTTTTTTTTAAATCAAGTGTTGAGTTAAACAATTGAAAGCGTTAAAGTTTGTTCATAAAACAGGTTGAAACGGCTTTATTTTATTTCGGAATGAGATGACACTTGGTAGATTTGCTCGTAATATCGCGGAACAAAAATAAAATACAGTAAAAAGTGTGAAAATTGAAAATTTTGTTTTCAAGTTGAAGTGTTGATGTTTTACTTTATTGTCTAAAAGTTTGTATGTCAATGATGTTATTAGTTCAGCCACTGCAGCTATAATGCTGTAACTTTCACTTTTTTCTGACAGATAACAGTAAACAATTAAAAAATACATCTTTCTGTCTAAATTTTACTCAAAAACATTAAAATTTATGGTTTTAAACAGTAAGTTGCATGGCCTTGAATGGCATAAAATTGTCAGATTTCCTTGTAGACAGAAACAACAAAGAATTTAAGAAAAAATTGCTAAATTACTCAATGTAAAACAGAGGCGAAATTAATATTCTTCTTAAACACTATTGCAACTAAATAAATTTAACTTTGAACAAAACCAAAACCAAAAAAAAAAACCTGTGTGTACCTCAACCCTTTAGAAGAGCAAAACATAGCGCATGGGAAATCGGCGAGATAAGATTCTATATGATATTGTTCGCAAATGTACTTTCAACCAAATCCATGATACTGTTTACCCAAAAAGCATGCAAAGCCAGTAAAATATGGTTTGTATTTTATTTATATCATTAATTTTTGTCTGAAAAACTGATCCAGTAGCAACAGATAGAGTCGGGTCATAATCTAGCACGCACTTTCACCCCAAACAAATTATTATTGCATGACCATTTCTACAAGATGTATGTAAATCCAGCATTTTTCCTCAAATGCTTAATTTTACCAAGGGGAAACACTTGCAATCAACATTCATATTTCTACCTTTTAGCAATTAACAAAATAGACACTAATAAAGTTAAAACCTTGTCAACCAAGGGAGATAATTGTAGGCACTGAAGAATGTAAACAAACTATAAAATTAAGCTTTTATTGTAAATATATGAAATTGATCCATATTTAAAGAACAAAATTAGAAGATAATAATCTGATTCCTATTTTAGAAATGCAATCACAGAAATGTCTTCATGAGATTACAAAGATAGCTTAAACATTGTTTGGGGGGGGGGGTGCACTTGTAGATGGAAAAAGCCAGGATATGCGCATGAAAATATAAAAGTGACATATCAGTAGGTGGAGTGGTTTCATTTGGTAACCATGAACCTTGTACACAATAAATGTACTCGGTTACTAATTTTAACCATCTTTGTGCCACGGGCCAATTTTGGGTCACTGACTTTATACTACGTTCAATGCCATAGGGCCGATTTTGGGCCAATGTTACGTTGCTAATGCTAGGCAGTTCCCGTCTATGACGTCGTTTTTCCTGCGACATCGTTTTTCCCGCGACGTCTGCCTTTCCAAGTGCGCGAAGTGTTGACGTCTGTTAAGTTAATTTCGTTACATATTCGTTGTTGTCTCTTATTACCCAATAATGTTATATGACATTTTTGAGTGTGATTGAGCAAACTGCAAGTACAAATACACTAAAATGGGGGTTAATTTCAATAATAAAATCTACAGAAAACTTTTAAGATTTCATAATAAATATTTGAGTTTGATGAAAAACGTATACATTGTAATCGTCGGTACGTTTGTCAGATCTAAACAAGAGCAAGTCAACTGGAAAAGGTAGACCTGCTAAAGAGTTTAAAAAAGAAACCTATGAGCTACTGCTCACTCAGTATACCCCTTCTATTCATTTATTGAATTGACTAAATCGGTAAAGAGGAAGTAGGCCTGAAATCGGTACCCGCAATATAGGACCACATGGTAATGTGACAGATAAAATTTCAAGTGATTTTAATAAGTAGTTGCTGAGAAAACTGTTACGAAATTTATGTTTCGGACGACGAACGGACGGACATAGGTAAACCAGTATACCCCCTCTTCTTCAAAAGTGGGGGTATAATAAATTATGTCTGATGTTGTTGTATAAAGGACAGTAAAAAAGAAAATGTATGGTTGTTTTAAGACAGCCACATCGACAGTTTGGCAAATAAATGACATTTCTAACATGAGAGAATTCAACGAGATCGAATTCATACGTATTCCGGCATGTAATATTTGCCCTAGACGAATATTACAGGGTTCGATCGACTCCAGTCTTAAATGACAAGAATTGTCTGTTTTCCTAACGATGGTCGGGGGTTTTTCCGGGTTCTCCAGCTTCATCCCGGATAATAAACTGAATGTCGTGATATATTGCTGAAAAATTAGGAAAATTGGCATGAAATACAATTTGAACAAACAAATAATCTATCGATTTCTTTATACCCACAAAGTAGTATCTGAGCTTGCTTTGCATAAACGTGTTCATTTTCTCCAAGATTTGCGTTTAATAAGTAAAAATTGCGATGATTTTTATACAAGAAGGAATTGTGTACTTGGCCGTTTTGACTAATAGCGATATCTATTATTATCTTGTACTGAACCAGGTATACCCATTATTCAAAAATATACTTTAAGTTTCTTCTTCGGACTCGCAGGATTTTAAATTTACATCTGTTTCTAAATCAAAATCCTTCTCGCTTGTTTCAAATTCTGAACAACTTTTAGCTGTAACGTGGCTCATTTTTGCAAAGATGCAGTAAGACTCAAATGTATGCGCAATGTTGAGCCAATTTAGTTTTATGTAGTTTATGAAACAAGTACTGAACAATTTCTCAAAATCTTACTTATTTAAATCATTTGATTACTATCTAATATAATTTACCCCTGCCAACCCGAAAACTCCGAGAACTTCTTTTACACACTATTTTATAACAATACAGAATAATCAGAGGAGCGCTGATTCCATCAGCTTCCTTGTTGTAACTTTTTCTTATTTACTTCGTTCGGGAAATTCATGTTTACTTGCTTTGTCTCAATCTAATGAAATTAAATCTTTTACTTGTCCCCTTCATAACATTTACACGCAGCGGCAATTATAAAAAGGTTTAGAATGTGAAAGATTTAATTTAACTTAGATTGGTTTTATCTCTGCCATCTTTCAATTCAAGGACAAACTACGTTATCTATAGTAGAATCAGAATCGGAATCAAAAATTTTATTGGAATAAAATCCAAACAATTGGATTGTCACCAAAACTTATATACAAGTACATATGTAACATATCGCAAGACCATGGCAATCTTACATTAATAAGACATACAATTATAAAAAAAAGTTCACATATAGATAGATTATGATCACGTGATGATAGTATTATCTTAAAATAAACTGACCATTTTACCATTTACTCGTTGCTTGCCTCCTACCAAGAAAGTTGAAATAAAAAAAAGACATTGTGAACGTAGCACCCCATTATAGTTGAATAAATTTGAAATTGGTATGTAAGATTGCTTTGCTAGTTCACATCTCTTATTGTACATTATACTAATTCCATTTATAATAACTTGACATATGTCGTATTCATTACAGGTAAATATGTAATTAAATTTACATTGGGAGTTCATGTTCTTAAAAGAGGGGACTATGGAGCTATAGTAGAGAATGCCTCGATAGGCAAATGGTTAAGATAGCTCGTCTACTATTTATTTTGTGGTCTGTCAAAACGTATTGAGGGTTTGGGTTCGAGTGTTACTACGGGCAGGGTGTAATTTTAATTGACAAGAATTTGCAATTTTCCTACCGAAGGTCGTAGATTTTCTCCGTGTACTCCGGCTTCCTCCACGCGAAAAACTGGACTCCCATGATGTAGCTGAAAATTGCTGAAAGTGGTGTTTAACATAAAACAAAGAAACAACTATAGTAATTGACTACTTCAACCACTCGGACACCGAGACTCCGTCAAAATTTGTAAGAAATCAACGTGGTTGTTTTTCTTTAATCATGTTAATCGTCATCCAAAAAAAAGTAATGACGTCAAAATAAACACAAAATATGTATGTTGGACCAATAGTTTATTGCCAAGTATGTACAAGTTAGGAATACGTTTCTAGTTGTTTGGTACATATTTCTTTTTGTAACACAAGCACTTTTTAAAGATTACACTACAATACGACATCGCCTAGCTGCTTAATAATGCATGGCGCTTATAATGTTTTATATATCAATATATGACGTCACTGAACACAATCACCCTTCACAACAACGTCTAAAACATTCGTGGCATTGAACGTAGATTTTGATTGAATTCTTATGGCACTGTAGTGGTTAAAAACATGTTTTTTTGCTTTCACCATTTATTTCAAATTCTTGTATTGATGTTTACTTGTTTACAATATATGGTTACAACATCATAGCATTATGACGTCACAGTTTGCATGATGTCATAAAGGGTACTTCAAAACTCCTGGCTGTGTAAATCTCTTTTTTAAGAAACTTCTTTGGAAATATTGCTGCTATTAACCTATTAATAATCAGTTGAATTTTAGTAAATACAAATGTACACACATTTCTGAACCATAATTATTTGATTTATATATTGAGTACTGTTTAAGAATGTTTGATTGTGAAATTAATACAAAAATTAGAAAGTAAATTTAAAAATTGGTTCTAAAGATAAGTAATGTGCCAATTTTTCTTCTTAAAAAGGTAAAATTGTTATAACTTTGGAATTCAGTATTGATATGATTTAAAGATATAGCCTTCCTATGGTTTATTATGACATATATATAGGTTGCGAAAGCGAAAACTTATCATCCAGCTATAGATATAATGACACATGAAAATTGTTGATTTTTTTTTAAATCAAGTGTTGAGTTAAACAATTGAAAGCGTTAAAGTTTGTTCATAAAACAGGTTGAAACGGCTTTATTTTATTTCGGAATGAGATGACACTTGGTAGATTTGCTCGTAATATGGGGAACAAAAATAAAATACAGTAAAAAGTGTGAAAATTGAAAATTTTGTTTTCAATTTGACAACGGCTCTGTAAATGAACTTTGACTGAGGGAGAGGAAAATAGTTCTTATTTTGATATTTGACTGCGCCAAACTGTAGCATAGACAGTGGATTTATTATTCAATGGAATTTTAATATTGGAGCTGTATTTAAAAAGCAGTTTCATATAGAATTTATAAATAAATTTCTTCAGATAATTTATTAAGTGTATTGGGTATTTTTTTATCTGATTGTTCAAAGCCTATTTCTGGACTATTTTATGGGTGTAAGAGAGTTTCCATGAGTACCCTTCGGATTTTCTAAATTTGCAAAAAAAATTATCAGACATGGCACCCCGAAAATTTAATGTGATATACGTGAAATTATTCCGGTTGTTTTGAGGGGTCTCTCATTACTCAACGAAACTTGGTGCCTAAGTGAGAGCAAAAAATGTCAATAGTTTCCCCTATACAAAAATAATTAAGAGGTTGTTGTCAAGTTGAAGCGTCGATTTTTTACTTTGTTGTCTAAAAGTTTGTATGTTAATGATGTTATTAGTTCAGCCACTGCAGCTATAATGCTGTAACTTTCACTTTATTCTGTCAGATAACAGTAAACAATTAAAAAATACATCTTTCTGTCTAAATTTTACTTAAAAACATTAAAATTTATGGTTTTAAACAGTAAGGTACATGGCCTTGAATGGCATAAAATTGTCAGATTTCCTTGTAGACAGAAACAACAAAGAATTTAAGAAAAAATTGCTAAATTACTCAATGGAAAACAGAGGCGAAATTAATATAGTTATTAAACACTATTGCAACTAAATAAATTTAACTTTGAAGAAAACCAAAAAAAAAAAAAAAACCAGTGTGTACCTCAACCCTTTAGAACAGCAAAACATAGCGCATGGGGAAATCGGCGAGATAAGATTCTATATGATATTGTTCACAAATGTACATTCAACCAAATCCATGATACTGTTTACCCAAAAAGCATGCAAAGCCAGTAAAATATGGTTTGTATTTTATTTATATCATTAATTTTTGTCTGAAAAACTGATCCAGTAGCAACAGATAGAGTCGGGTCATAATCTAGCACGCACTTTCACCCCAAACAAATTATGATTGCATGACCATTTCTACAAGATGTATTTAAATCCAGCATTTTTCCTCAAATGCTTAATTTTACCAAGGGGAAACACTTGTAATCAACATTCATATTTCTACCTTTTAGCAATTAACAAAATAGACACTAATAAAGTTAAAACCTTGTCAACCAAGGGAGATAATTGTGGGCACTGAAGAATGTAAACAAACTATAAAATGAAGCTTTTATTGTAAATATATGAAATTGATCCATATTTAAAGAACAAAATTAGAAGATAATAATCTGATTCCTATTTTAGAAATGCAATCACAGAAATGTCTTCATGAGATTACAAAGATAGTTTAAACATTGTTTGGGGGGGGGTTGCACATGTAGATAGAAAAAGCCAGGATATGCGGATGAAAATATAAAAGTGACATATCAGTAGGTGGAGTGGTTTCATTTGGTAACCATGGACCTTGTACACAATAAATGCACTCGGTTACTAATTTTAACCATCTTTGTGCCACGGGCCAATTTTGGGCCACTGACTTTATACTACGTTCAATGCCATAGGGCCGATTTTGGGCCAATGTTACGTTGCTAATGCTAGGCAGTTCCCGTCTATGACGTCGTTTTTCCTACGACATCGTTTTTCCCGCGACGTCTGCCTTTCCAAGTGCGCGAAGTGTTGACGTTTGTTAAGTTAATTTGCGTTACATATTCGTTGTTGTCTCTTATTACCCAATAATGTTATATGACATTTTTGAGTGTGATTGAGCAAACTGCAAGTACAAATACACTGAAATGGGGGTTAATTTCAATAATAAAATCTACAGAAAACTTTTAAGATTTCATAATAAATATTTGAGTTTGATGAAAAACGTATACATTGTAATCGTCGGTACGTTTGTCAGATCTAAACAAGAGTTAGTCAACTGGAAAAGGTAGACCTGCTAAAGAGTTTAAAAAAGAAACCTATGAGCTACTGCTCACTCAGTATACCCCTTCTATTCATTTATTGAATTGACTAAATCGGTAAAGAGGAAGTAGGCCTGAAATCGGTACCCGCAATATAGGACCACATGGTAATGTCACATATAAAATTTCAAGTGATTTTAATAAGTAGTTGCTGAGAAAACTGTTACGAAATTTATGTTTCGGACGACGGACGGACGGACATAGGTAAACCAGTATGCCCTCTCTTCTTCAAAAGTGGGGGTATAATAAATTATGTCTGATGTTGTTGTATAAAGGACAGTAAAAAAGAAAATGTATGGTTGTTTTAAGACAGCCACATCGACAGTTTGGCAAATAAATGACATTTCTAACATGAGAGAATTCAACGAGATCGAATTCATACGTATTCCGGCATGTAATATTTGTCCTAGACGAATATTACAGGGTTCGATCGACTCCAGTCTTAAATGACAAGAATTGTCTGTTTTCCTAACGATGGTCGGGGGTTTTTCCGGGTTCTCCGGCTTCATCCCGGATAATAAACTGAATGTCGTGATATATTGCTGAAAAATTAGGAAAATTGGCATGAAATACAATTTGAACAAACAAATAATCTATCGATTTCTTTATACCCACAAAGTAGTATCTGAGCTTGCTTTGCATAAACGTGTACATTTTCTCCAAGATTTGCGTTTAATAAGGAAAAATTGCGATGATTTTTATACAAGAAGGAATTGTGTACTTGGCCGTTTTGACTAATAGCGATATCTATTACTATCTTGTACTGAACCAGGTATACCCATTATTCAAAAATATACTTTAAGTTTCTTCTTCGGACTCGCAGGATTTTAAATTTACATCTGTTTCGAAATCAAAATCCTTCTCGCTTGTTTCAAATTCTGAACAACTTTTAGCTGTAACGTGGCTCATTTTTGCAAAGATGCAGTAAGACTCAAATGTATGCGCAATGTTGAGCCAATTTAGTTTTATGTAGTTTATGAAACAAGTACTGGACAATTTCTCAAAATCTTGCATATTTAAATCATTTGATTACTATCTAATATAATTTACCCCTGCCAACCCGAAAACTCCGAGAACTTCTTTTACACACTATTTTATAACAATACAGAATAATCAGAGGAGCGCTGATTCCATCAGCTTCCTTGTTGTAACTTTTTCTCATTTACTTCGTTCGGGAAATTCATGTTTACTTGCTTTGTCTCAATCTTATGAAATTAAATCTTTTACTTGTTCCCTTCCTAACATTTACACGCAGCGGCAATTATAAAAAGGTTTAGAATGTGAAAGATTTAATTTAACTTAGATTGGTTTTATCTCTGCCATCTTTCAATTCAAGGACAAACTACGTTATCTATAGTAGAATCAGAATCAGAATCAAAAATTTTATTGGAATAAAATCCAAACAATTGGATTGTCACCAAAACTTATATACAAGTACATATGTAACATATCGCAAGACCATGGCAATCTTACATTAATAAGACATACAATTATAAAAAAAGTTCACATATAGATAGATTATGATCACGTGATGATAGTATTATCTTAAAATAAACTGACCATTTTACCATTTACTCGTTGCTTGCCTCCTACCAAGAAAGTTGAAATAAAAAAAAGACATTGTGAACGTAGCACCCCATTATAGTTGAATAAATTTGAAATTGGTATGTAAGATTGCTTTGCTAGTTCACATCTCTTATTGTACATTATACTAATTCCATTTATAATAACTTGACATATGTCGTATTCATTACAGGTAAATATGTAATTAAATTTACATTGGGAGTTCATGTTCTTAAAAGAGGGGACTATGGAGCTATAGTAGAGAATGCCTCGATAGGCAAATGGTTAAGATAGCTCGTCTACTATTTATTTTGTGGTCTGTCAAAACGTATTGAGGGTTTGGGTTCGAGTATTACTACGGGCAGGGTGTAATTTTAATTGACAAGAATTTGCAATTTTCCTACCGAAGGTCGTAGATTTTCTCCGTGTACTCCGGCTTCCTCCACGCGAAAAACTGGACTCCCATGATGTAGCTGAAAATTGCTGAAAGTGGTGTTTAACATAAAACAAAGAAACAACTATAGTAATTGACTACTTCAACCACTCGGACACCGAGACTCCGTCAAAATTTGTAAGAAATCAACGTAGTTGTTTTCCTTTAATCATGTTAATCGTCATCCAAAAAAAGTAATGACGTCAAAATAAACACAAAATATGTATGTTGGACCAATAGTTTATTGCCAAGTATGTACAAGTTAGGAATACGTTTCTAGTTGTTTGGTACATATTTCTTTTTGTAACACAAGCACTTTTTAAAGATTACACTACAATACGACATCGCCTAGCTGCTTAATAATGCATGGCGCTTATAATGTTTTATATATCAATATATGACGTCACTGAACACAATCACAACGACGTCACTGAACACAATCGCCCATCACAACAACGTCTAAAACATTCGTGGCATTGAACGTAGATTTTGATTGAATTCTTATGGCACTGTAGTGGTTAAAAACATGTTTTTTTGCTTTCACCATTTATTTCAAATTCTTGTATTGATGTTTACTTGTTTACAATATATGGTTACAACATCATAGCATTATGACGTCACAGTTTGCATGATGTCATAAAGGGTACTTCAAAACTCCTGGCTGTGTAAATCTCTTTTTTAAGAAACTTCTTTGGAAATATTGCTGCTATTAACCTACTAATAATCAGTTGAATTTTAGTAAATACAAATGTACACACATTTCTGAACCATAATTATTTGATTAATATATTGAGTACTATTTAAGAATGTTTGATTGTGAAATTAGTACAAAAATTAGAAAGTAAATTTAAAAATTGGTTCTAAAGATAAGTAATGTGCCAATTTTTCTTCTTAAAAAGGTAAAATTTTTATAACTTTGGAATTCAGTATTGATATGATTTAAAGATAAAGCCTTCCTATGGTTTATTATGACATATATATAGGTTGCGAAAGCGAAAACTTATCATCCAGCTATAGATATAATGACACATGAAAATTGTTGATTTTTTTTTTTAAATCAAGTGTTGAGTTAAACAATTGAAAGCGTTAAAGTTTGTTCATAAAACAGGTTGAAACGGCTTTATTTTATTTCGTAATGAGATGACACTTGGTAGATTTGCTCGTAATATGGGGAACACAAATAAAATACAGTAAAAAGTGTGAAAATTGAAAATTTTGTTTTCAAGTTGAAGTGTTGATTTTTTACTTTATTGTCTAAAAGTTTGTATGTCAATGATGTTATTAGTTCAGCCACTGCAGCTATAATGCTGTAACTTTCACTTTTTTCTGTCAGATAACAGTAAACAATTAAAAAATACATCTTTCTGTCTAAATTTTACTCAAAAACATTAAAATTTATGGTTTTAAACAGTAAGTTGCATGGCCTTGAATGGCATAAAATTGTCAGATTTCCTTGTAGACAGAAACAAGAAAGAATTTAAGAAAAAATTGCTAAATTACTCAATGTAAAACAGAGGCGAAATTAATATACTTCTTAAACACTATTGCAACTAAATAAATTTAACTTTGAACAAAACCAAAACCAAAAAAAAACACCAGTGTGTACCTCAACCCTTTAGAAGAGCAAAACTTAACGCATGGGAAATCGGCGAGATAAGATTCTATATGATATTGTTCGCAAATGTACTTTCAACCAAATCCATGATTTTTGTTTACCCAAAAATCATGCAAAGCCAGTAAAATATGGTTTGTATTTTATTTATATCATTAATTTTTGTCTGAAAAACTGATCCAGTAGCAACAGATAGAGGTCATAATCTAGCACGCACTTTCACCCCAAACAAATTATGATTGCATGACCATTTCTACAAGATGTATTTAAATCCAGCATTTTTCCTCAAATGCTTAATTTTACCAAGTGGAAACACTTGTAATCAACATTCATATTTCTACCTTTTAGCAATTAACAAAATAGACACTAATAAAGTTAAAACCTTGTCAACCAAGGGAGATAATTGTAGGCACTGAAGAATGTAAACAAACTATAAAATTAAGCTTTTATTGTAAATATATGACATTGATCCATATTTAAAGAACAAAATTAGAAGATAATAATCTGATTCCTATTTTAGAAATGCAATCACTGAAATGTCTTTATGAGATTACAAAGATAGCTTAAACATTGTTTGGAGGGTGCACTTGTAGATGGAAAAAGCCAGGATATGCGCATGTACATATAAAAGTGACATATCAGTGGAGTGGTTTCATTTGGTAACCATGGACCTTGTACACAATAAATGCACTCGGTTACTACTTTTATAAACATGTTTTTTTTGCTTTCACCATATATTTCAAATTCTTGTATTGATGTTTACTTGTTTACAATATATGGTTACAACATCATAGCATTATGACGTCACAGTTTGCATGATGTCATAAAGGGTACTTCAAAACTCCTGGCTGTGTAAATCTCTTTTGTAAGAAACTTCTTTGGAAATATTGCTGCTATTAACCTATGAATAATCAGTTGAATTTTAGTAAATACAAATGTACACCCATTTCTGAACCATAATTATTTGATTTATATATTGATTACTGTTTAAGAATGTTTGATTGTGAAATTAATACAAAAATTAGAAAGTAAATGTAAAAATTTGTTCTTAAAGATAAGTAATGTGCCCATTTTTCTTCTTAAAAAGGTAAAATTTTTATAACTTTGGAATTCAGTATTGATATTATTTAAAGATATAGCCTTCCTATGGTTTATTATGACATATATATAGGTTGCGAAAGCGAAAACTTATCATCCAGCTATAGATATAATGACACATGAAAATTGTTGATTTTTTTTTAATTTAAGTGTCGAGTTAAACAATTGAAAGCGTTAAAGTTTGTTCATAAAACAGGTTGAAACGGCTTTATTTTATTTCGGAATGAGATGAAACTTGGTAGATTTGCTCGTAATATGGGGAACAAAAATAAAATACAGTAAAAAGTGTGAAAATTGAAAATTTTGTTTTCAATTTGACAACGGCTCTGTAAATGAACTTTGACTAAGGGAGAGGAAAATAGTTCTTATTTTGATATTTGACTGCGCCAAACTGTAGCATAGACAGTGGATTTATTATTCAATGGAATTTTAATATTGGAGCTGTATTTAAAAAGCAGTTTCATAAAGAATTTATAAATAAATTTATTCAGATAATTTATTAAATGTATTGGGTATTTTTTTATCTGATTGTTCAAAGTCTATTTCTGGACTATTTTATGGGTGTAAGGGAGTTTCCATGAGTACCCTTCGGATTTTCTAAATTTGCAAAAATTTTTATCTGACATGGCACCCCGAAAATTTAATGTGATATAATACGTGAAATTATTCTGGTCGTTTTGAGGGGTCTCTCATTACTCAACGAAACTTGGTGCCTAAGTGAGAGCAAAAAATGTCAATAGTTCCCCTATACAAAAATAATTAAGAGGCCGTTGTCAAGTTGAAGTGTTGATTTTTTACTTTGTTGTCTAAAAGTTTGTATGTCAATGATGTTATTAGTTCAGCCACTGCAGCTATGATGCTGTAACTTTCACTTTATTCTGTCAGATAACAGTAAACAATTAAAAAATACATCTTTCTGTCTAAATTTTACTCAAAAACATTAAAATTTATGGTTTTAAACAGAAAGTTACATGGCCTTGAATGGCATAAAATTGTCAGATTTCCTTGTAGACAGAAACAACAAAGAATTTAAGAAAAAATTGCTAAATTTTTTCAATGGAAAACAGAGGCGAAATTAATATAGTTATTAAACACTATTGCAACTAAATAAATTTAACTTTGAACAAAACCAAAAAAAAATACCTGTCTGTACCTCAACCCTTTAGAAGAGCAAAACATAGCGCATGGGAAATCGGCGAGATAAGGTTCTATATGATATTGTTCACACATGTACTTTCAACCAAATCCATGATACTGTTTACCCAAAAAGCATGCAAAGCCAGTAAAATATGGTTTGTATTTTATTTATATCAAATATTTTTTGTCTGAAAAACTGATCCAGTAGCAACAGATAGAGTCGGGTCATAATCTAGCACGCACTTTCAACCCAAACAAATTATGATTGCATGACCATTTCTACAAGATGTATTTAAATCCAGCATTTTTCCTCAAATGCTTAATTTTACCAAGTGGAAACACTTGTAATCAACATTCTTATTTCTACCTTTTAGGAATCAACAAAATAGACCCTAATAAAGTTAAAACCTTGTCAACCAAGGGAGATAATTGTAGGAACTGAAGAATGTAAACAAACTATAAAATGAAGCTTTTATTGTAAATATATGAAATTGATCCATATTTAAAGAACAAAATTAGAAGATAATAATCTGATTCCTATTTTAGAAATGCAATCACAGAAATGTCTTCATGAGATTACAAAGATAGCTTAAACATTGTTTGTAGGGTGGGGGGGGGGGGGGGGTTGCACATGTAGATGGAAAAAGCCAGGATATGCGCATGTATATATAAAAGTGACATATCAGTAGGTGGAGTGGTTTCATTTGGTAACCATGAACCTTGTACACAATAAATGCACTCGGTTACTAATGTTAAAAACATGTTTTTTTTTGCTTTTACCATTTATTTCAAATTCTTGTATTGGTGTTTACTTGTTTAGAATATATGGTTACAACATCATAGCATTATGACGTCACAGTTTGCATGATGTCATAAAGGGTACTTCAAAACTCCTGGCTGTGTAAATCTCTTTTTTAAGAAACTTCTTTGAAAATATTGCTGCTATTAACCTATTAATAATCAGTTGAATTTTAGTAAATACAAATGTACACCCATTTCTGAACCATAATTATTTGATTTATATATTGAGTACTGTTTAAGAATGTTTGATTGTGAAATTAATACAAAAATTAGAAAGTAAATGTAAAAATTTGTTCTAAAAGATAAGTAATGTGCCCATTTTTCTTCTTAAAAAGGTAAAATTTTTATAACTTTGGAATTCAGTATTGATATTATTTAAAGATATAGCCTTCCTATGGTTTATTATGACATATATATATATAGGTTGCGAAAGCGAAAACTTATCATCCAGCTATAGATATAATGACACATGAAAATTAAAATTGTTGATTTTTTTTTAAATCAAGTGTTGAGTTAACAATTGAAAGCGTTAAAGTTTGTTCATAAAACTGGTTGAAACGGCTTTATTTTATTTCGGAATGAGATTAAACTTGGTAGATATGCTCGTAATATGGGGAACAAAAATAAAATACAGTAAAAAGTGTAAAAATTGCATAGACAGTGGATTTATTATTCAATGGAATTTTAATATTGGAGCTGTATTTAAAAAGCAGTTTCATATAGAATTTATAAATAAATTTATTCAGATAATTTATTAAATGTATTGGGTATTTTTTTATCTGATTGTTCAAAGCCTATTTCTGGACTATTTTATGGGTGTAAGGGAGTTTCCATGAGTACCCTTCGGATTTTCCAAATTTGCAAAAAATTTTATCTGACATGGCACCCCGAAAATTTAATGTGATATACGTGTTGAGGGGTCTCTCATTACTCAACGAAACTTGGTGCCTAAGTGAGAGCAAAAAATGTCAATAGTTTCCCCTATACAAAAATAATTAAGAGGCCGTTGTCAAATGCTTAGTGTCACGGTTTCGCCGTTTTTATCCGAGTGGCAACTAGCATGTAAGGTTGAATACAAAGAGCTCAACCGAAACGTAATTTGGAGTGGTCTTTGCATAGGTATGAAGGTTGAATTAGACACAGTAAGTATATAAATATATATTTTTATGTATTAAAACTTACCTTTCTGTACAACAAACTATAAACAATTTATATAAGGCATATATAATTAAACAACCGTAACCATCCTTGATATTGTCTGAAGGTTGACGACGAAGGTAGACTGACGAAGGTTGACTGATGGATGTTGACTGGACTTACGCGAAGGGATAAAGGTTGATCTTTCAACCTAAGAAATCTTTAATTTACTACTAATAAATCATACAATGTTGATCTTTCAACCTTATCAATAATCAAAATCAAATCAAAGGTCCTTAACAAGGTTGAGGCGGGACTTGAGAAGGTTGAATGCAGACGTCACAAGGCTACTTTACATAAGCCAACCTACCAAGCTTATCGTGAATCCAAATTTTTCTTCAGACCTCATGGCGGTTGATTTGGTTAGTTACTAGTAAAGGTTGAAATAAAGATTAATCACAAGATCAGTCCCTGTCTTGCAGGAATTGAGATACAATATCTAAAGAAGGTTGGCACAAGCCCCCTTTTTATAGGCTGTCCATCAGTAAAACAGGGAATCAAATCACGCCTGTCGGAGAACAATAAATAGTGTCTGATTCCCGGTAAATTTGAATACACATAAACAAATGAGTAAACAAGTGCTGACGCTGTGTAACTTCCACGCCTACCTTTGGATGGTTACAGACAATTATGCATGACAACTGTTTAATAAATACATAAATAAGAAATTGTAATAACATTATGAATTATTTAATTCACAAAAATAAGGAAACCAACCGATTTTATTACCGACTTGGTAAAAATAATACTGAACATAGCGATGTCAGAAAATGTAAATAATTTGCCGATCGTGGACATTTATTATATTAAACTCTTGAATAATATGTTTCTAAGTGACAATATTTATACATTCATTTCCTTATGGGGTTGTCACTAATATATAAAAGTATATTGTTACAATATCAAATAGTTATATATACGTCTACAAATTAATCTCAACACTGTTGAATTAGATTTCAATATTGTCAAATTTTGTGACACTGTGGCACCCATTCGCCTGCATTATGTCAGTGTTCTTTTCATTGGGAACAATGTTCTTTCTACTACAGGAAAGTATCTGCTTTTCAAAATTCAGCAACCATAGAATTATTTTGGGATATGTTACGGAAATAATATTGTATTCCTTTCGGATCAAAGTATCGTGTATCATAAATGGGTGATTTTCCTATTTATATAATATTGTATATAGTTTTCTGAAAACATCCAAGTTTTCTACAAAAAACAAGCTGGGGAAAGTCTCATAGTGAGATATGTAGTAAGAAGATATGTACAGAATTGTACTTTACGTGCTATTTCATTGTATTGTAACATAGCCATGATTAACTTTATAACACTATAAGAATAATACTGTTTGTTAAATAACAGACTTGATTAGTTTTTAATAGCTCTTTCTAAAAGAACTTGCATTAGGATTTAAGTCCAATTATCCCTAAGCACCAAAATAACTGGGACATGACATGTCTCAGATGTTGCTGATTTTCATTTCATAAGTTGAAATTAACCATTGGATCACAAAAATGATGACTGTTTGTTATGATTGACCGCGGTTGCCATGGTAACCGAGGCGGTCATTTTTTATCATTTCTCATACTGCGAAATATCCTATATTCAATTCCCAATTTGTTATTCAAAAATCAAAGCATATTCAATATAACATTTTATTTGCTTAATTCAATACCTCATAGACAATATTCAAAACAGTTTCAAGACTACACATAAATGTGTAGTCAGAACCAGGCTATGGAATATGTCAAGAAATCATGGATTTTCTATGGAATTTTTTTTCTACCAAAAAATTTCCATTTTTGCCACTTTTCTGACTCCATTTTCAGAAAATGCACCAATCACAAATACTCATGATGAATATAATTACATAAATTGATGATTAATATTCAAAACTTATAAAAATCTCAATGGGGTAACAAAAGATGTCTTAAGAAAACACTGTCAAAGATGGTAACCATTGTAACTTGTGAAAAAAAGCCATTTCTGTATTGTTCAATATTTCAACGAAACTACTATTTCTTAGGGTTAAATTAAATCATCCTTAATTATTATTTTTAACAGACATCCTATAAACTTAAAATGACATTGAAATCATTTCAGGGTACAGTGTCTCAAGGTCAAGGTCAACTAAAAATTGAGCTTAAAAATATGAAAATCTCGAATCAAAATCAATTTTAAGTGACCTTGAAAACCACACAAGTGACCTTGAAAGTTTTCCTAGGTCATGCTATGTTGAAAAGATTTATTTTAGGTACATATGATGACAACAATTTTTATCTTGGCTCATATTAGAAGCATGGTCATACATATATTTAAATATCGAAAAATTGCCGTTTTTGTTTTTTTACCATGGTAACCAACTTTAACGGTGTTTTCTAAAGACATTTGTTCTTACCCCTTTGAGATTTTAAAATTTTTTTAATATTAATCATCAATCTATGTAATTATATTTACGATGAGTATTTGTGATTGGTGCATTTTCTGAAAATGGAGTCAGAAAAGTGGCAAAAATGGTAATATTTTTAACCAAAAATTATAGAGAATAATTCCCTATTTCTTGACATGTTCAATAGTCTCAGTCTGATCACACATATATTGAAAGTGTTGTAACTGTTTTGAATATTGTCAATGAGATATTGAATTAAGCAAATAAAAAACTTCTATTGAATATGAATTGATTTTGCCCTGAAAAATTGGGATTTGAATATCGCCCTTTTCACTGTATTTTAATCGGCACAAAATGGCTGCCACAGTTACCATGGCAGCCGAAGTCAAATCATAACAAACAATCATTATTTTGTGATCCATTGGTCAATTTCAACTTATAAAATGAAAATCAGCAAAATCTGAGATATGTCATGTCTCACCCTATATGGAAATCCTTTGATCCTTATGGAGAATTGGTGTTAATATTTATATAGTTTATATTAAATTTTCTTGAAAAACGTAGAAGTATCGAACTGCGTAATCCTATTCCGAAATATGCAAAATTGATCTCGGTTCGGGGTTTATGCGCTTTCCGTTAAAAGCACCAAACAGAACTTTCGCTCATAATTTACATACTTGCAAATCTAAACAGAGCAGAACTAACATCTATAAGCTTAATATGCTATTTCTGAGCTTATACATTTTCAGGATATACACCTTGAAATTCAGATCCTAACCAATATTCCATACTTTTCCAGTGGAATTCAACATTTTTTCCCATAGGTCAATTGCTTATCCCCATGTATTTATTGTTTGTTTTCTTGTTCTTTTACTGAACATTGCTGAAAAAACAGTCAAAATGTTAATATGGCAAAACGACAGATTTTTTATAAAGCTAGTATTTAAAATAATTCTTTTCATAATGTTTTAATTTGATAGAAACATTTAAATTACGTCATCTCAAATAATTTAAAAACCATTTCCTCTGGACAGACTACTTTCAGTATTCATTGGCGTCCTCCAACGTATCATAAAGGTACAGGGACCAGTTTTTTTGTTTGTAGCAATAATTTTTAATTTAAATCGATTGAGATTTAAAATATATAATACGAATACAAATTCGGTTCAATTTTGTTTATTTTTCTATTAATATCTACAGAGCCGATTTATTTTGAGGTTTAGATGGGCGCCTTTAGTGTTTTTCTGCTTAAAAAATTGCAACGGATATTTAGTAGAATTTTAAGGATAAAACACTATTATTTTACTCCGACAACTTTCTCCCTAACTTCTACCGAAGATCGGGGTTTTTTTCGGGTACTCCGGCTGCCTTCTCCAATAAAAAATGGACGCCATGATATAGCTGAAAAAATTGCTGAAAGTGGCGTTAAACAAAATTCAAAACAAACAAAAAAATCTCACCAACTTGACATAGTGTGTTAGTCGTCGGAGTTTACACATTGATAAATTTTAAATCCTATACAAGCTTATTGCCTTAAATTATGCATATATATAATTACCTTAAGTAACGTTAGAGAAATCATATTATATGTAATAATCGTTAAATTGCATCGTTTTCTGACCAAAGTATCAAATAACGTAGAATAGCAAGCTTCCTAATTAGGGAAGCAAAATACAACTGATCGTGTATACAGTTTTCACGTTATGCCACTTGTTTTTTCTAAAATAAGTAAACTTGTTTAACTATAAAACTTTAAATGTTATTTCTTTTTATTGTAAATTGTAAAACAGTAACGATCTGCGTTATACCACGGCAATAAAACTGTTTTGTTCAATGACAGACACGATTAGTTTTTTGGATAGCTCTTTTCAAAAACAACTTCCTTAGACTTTAACATTTTAATAGGTTATAATGACTTTTCTTAGAAGAGGAAGAACCGCAATAGCGACGAACTATGTATGTTTTGTCACACGTTTTGTGTTTCAATTGTTATAGATATTTTATATAGACATTTTCTTCATCAACTGTGAAATCCTCAATGATGGATTAATTTTGTTTCCTATCCCTTTTTGGACATTCGATACTTCAGTGGATTTTTCACCTCTTCAATTATAGATTCGTACGATAAATAATCGTGTCACTCTCTCCTCCTCTGTTCTCCCCCGCGCCATGCAAAACGAAGGAGAAACGAAATTTTCACTGTGATTTGTAGCAATCCACAGCGTGAGTACTACATAGATATTGCAATCGGTGTTTTTAATTGATGATCTAACATATACACTTGGCCAAAAGTTAGGGACCACCAGGTTTTGCTTCAAATAAATAAAATTAATTGTTTCTGGTTCTTTGTACATATGTTATCAACAAAAGCTAGGCTTATAGTATCTATTGTTAAAACTTTTAAATCACTCGATTTACGATACAATAACAATAAAGATTTAAAAAAAACACTACCCTCAGCTTTTGAAAACCCAAGTTTGGCGCCTTTTTTCATTTCATCATGTGCAGGTGCATAATAGGTAACATTTATACTGTTTTGAAATCATTTCAACATGGTACGTCGAGGAAAGGCCAAGATCAGGGCGACCGAAGAAGACAACAGAGAGAGAAGACAGACTACTTCGAAGACTTGCTAGACAACAACCTTTTACCACTGCAAACAGGTTGTGTAGTCGATGGTATGTCCATGTTAGAATCAGTAGACGGACAGTAAACAGAAGGCTAAACTGCGGAAGAATTGCACCGGAAGCGTGGTGGATACACACGATACTGACTCTGTTCTTATGAATAAAGGTTAAAAATGATTTCTTCTTACATCTTTATAACCGCCAACCTGCCAACTTGTATGTAACATTACCAGCGGTTCAAACTGAAACTTTTTTTGAGTTATGATTTTGCAGTTTTATGGCATATTTTTACAAACGACATCTTGTTGGTCTTTTCTATACATTTTGAATAGTAAAATAATAAACTTCTTTAAAATAGTCGACTATTTTAAACGAAACGTGAAATGAACAATGGATGGTTATATATTGATAAAAAATATTGGTTTTAAAAATCACCTCCGCTAAAATCCTGGTGGTCCCTAACTTAAGTGTATATTTTCCATCGAAATGTGAATTTATTCCGTTTGGATCTTATCTAATTTTAGCCGGACATGGGAAATGAAAACTGCAAGAGACGAACGGAATTTCCCGTTTATTTATAGACAACGTTTAGACTTTATAACTTTTCATACATTGCTTTATATGAATGTTTAATTTTAAATTACTTAATTATAATCCTCTGTACTGTTTTCTCTATGAACTTTAACGTTTTTCCATGTACTTTGTAATTTTATTGTATCCCCTTTTTCAGTATTTTATCACACTACATCTTACTGTTTGTTGCTGCTTAAACTAAACGTCTACCTTAGACTAGTTATTTTTCTAAGGCCCAACAACTTGTCAGTGGTTCATCTATCCGAGAAAGCCGGAATAGTAAAATAGCTCCGTACAACACCAGTTACAGAAGTGTCACTACAGTTTACGCCAGGGGAAGTCCTCAGAAGACCAGCAAAGACGTTCAGATAGAAGACCGTGAATAAACGTATTTTACACGTACACAAAATCACACTCCCAGTTAGCTTTAAGCCAGATATCACACTTAGGTATTTTAAACTTTATTTTGTACAAACCTAGTTAAAGTAAAACAGATAGCAGGGTCCAATTACACTTTCGAGATGTTCTCGTAACAAGAAAGTAATTGCGACATGATGAGTGACGCAGGCGACAAATGTCGCCATGCGGCCAACTTGGTTAGATCAACACTCGGATGTACGATCAGACTCAACAGAGAAAAGAGTTAGAACTCTAAACGGAAAAGGCATGAACGTCTACATTGAAAGACGTGAGAAATATTCTCAAGATATAGAGCTGTTTTGGAGCAAATTAAATGCCTTATGACAGGAGTTTGTTAACCCTCCAGACAATGTACGAGGTTGCCTCGCTTTTAAAGAAAAGATAGCACAGTCTGCTAGTCGGAGAGCAATTTGACGCATCTATGAAATTTATGAAAGACACTAGAGCAGAGGAAAGCAACCGAGACCTCCAGGCTTTCACTACCTTAGTTGATAATAGACAGCAAACATGAAACACAGCGGATGTAAATTCGTGAGCGACTCAGAATCAATCAGTTCGCCAAGTGCTGCAAGAAATAAGTGTGTTTAAGCTGATGCTGCAAAGGCCAAGACAGCCTTTTAAGCCAAACAAGCCGCCATAACAAAACAAGCTCTTCTCGAAGAACACGAGTTGCAGCGTAAGGCTTGTCAGAAAGCTGAAATGGAACAATAGATCAAACAGCGTAGGATTGAGACAAACGAACAAAGGCAATGGAAGCAGGACAGTCATACGCAAGAAAATGAAGTTCCAAGCCGACAAAACTCTGATAGAAGCTCACATGGAAGTAGCTATGGCCGAGTCCGAGGCAAGAGCGTTTGAGGACAACGACAGTCGAGATATCGACAACGAACCTTATTTTGGCGTCGACCTAACATTACCGACAGCCGATCCAATCCGACGGGTGCAAGATTATGCGAGTCAACACAACAGTAGTACTCATGCTATGGACGAACATCCAACCGACGTCGTGACAAACGCATATTCGACGCACGTTTGGAAGGCAGAATTCAAGGGTGTCGTTGACGAGTTAGTGATATCCGATTCCGAAGAACTAATTCTGCTCAAGAAATGGCTCGCTAATAAGTCGTCGCAATACTCCAAAAACATCAGGGCATCGAACTTCGACGATCCGACAAAAGGTCTGAATTTGTCTTTGGGAGCGCCTAGACGAACGCTACGGTACGTTACAGTTAACAGAACACGCATTGAGACAAAAACTAGAAAGCTTTCCTAAATTGACAAACAAAGACACCGACCGTCTGTATGACTTGTATGATCTCGTCTCCCACATCCAATGTCTGAAACGCACTCAAACTTCGAGATGTTAGGGTATTTCGACACATCATCAGGACAATTGCCTAATGTTGCGAAGTTGCCATTTGGACTCCAGGAAAAATGGACTACGAAAGCCTTAAAATACATGAGCCAACATCAAGTAACATTTGCCCCTTTTTCGGAGTTATCGGATTTTATCCGTTAAATTGCAAAAATCAAAAACAATCCATGTTTCAATTACGATTCCTGTAGTCAGCCAACCACTAAGCCACATTCCCATGCAGGACATAGGACGATTAGTGCTTACAAGACGTCTAAAGACCAACGGACGAAGCATGGCTCTGCAGACATGTCCAACGACAAGCCCAGTAAAGAAAATAGCAGACCAATCAACTTGAAAAAGAGTTGCATCATACACAAGGGAAGCACTCATTAAATGATTGGAACGGTTTCAGGGCGAAACCGATTGAAGAGCGCATTAAATTGCTAAAGGAACACCACGTATGCTTCAAATGCTGTGAATCCGACTCGCACATTTTGGCCAACTGTAAGGAAAGAGTCGCTTGCAAGGAATGTGAAAGCACACGTCATCCGAAAGCTCTACACATCTCCAACTCCGACCATTTTTACTCTTGAATCCTCACAAAACAATGGCGGGAGCGAAAAGCTCCAAAGGCAAACTCCGTTAATGACACCATGCAGGTCACATGCACCGAATTATGCGATCCAATTTACAGCGGCAAATCATGTGCAAAGATTTTGCCAGTAGACGTTTCAAAAAGACGATACGCAATATTTGATGACCAAAGTAGTCATACATTGGCTAAAACAGAATTCTTTGATATGCTCAACGTCAAAGGACCCCACCGAAATTTCAATCTTTCAACCTGTTCAGGACGCACAATGATGTCAGGAAGGAGAGCGAACGACCTTATGGTTAAGTCAATTAGGAACGATTTCGAGACAGATATACCGACGATCATCGAATGAAACGAAATCCCTAACAATAAGTCCGAGATACCAACACCAGAAATTGCGTTACACCACCCGCATGTACAGGATATCAATAATTTCAACCCGCCGATCGATAACATCTGCGAGATTCTACTCCTTATCAGGACATCACACTCTCGACCAAAGATTAGGATCTCACTTTGAACCATTCGCACAGAAGTTAGGTTCGGTCATTAAAGGCGAAACTTGTCTGGACCTACAACATACGCCACTTAATATTAATGTGAAGAAAACGTTCATTCTACCGAATGTCTGACGTTCGATAATGCGGCCATGTCCGAACCAGTTTCACGAAATGAATATCGTGATAATGTACCATGCGATCAGAATGATTTGGGCTTGAATGAGTTAGACATCTTCGAGAAAACACCTGATAAAGATAAACCAGGATTATCCCAGGACATGACAGTTTGTCGAACAATTGGACATAGAATTCAAACGAAACGAAACCGGAAATTGGGAAGCACAGCTACCGTTTCGATCGTCACGAAGACCATTGCCAAATAACAAGGAACAGCAACCCATCGTGTTAAGATACTCGACAGAAGCCTGAAGAAAAATCCTGAGAAATGGAAGCACTTCACGACCAAAATATTGGACAACAACCACGCGGAAGTGGCCCCTCTGTTACGCAAGGGTGAAGAATGCTGGTATTAGCCTTTGTTTGGAGTCTATCATCCCAAGAAAGCCGATCCAATCCGAGGCGTTTTCGATTCCTCGCTAAATATAACGAAGTTTTGCTAAACGACGTGCTACTTACAGGACCAGATCTCGCCAATAGTCTTCTCGGAGTGCTCCTCCATTTCAGAAGAGAGATTGACGCCGTGACAGCCGTAATACAACATATGTTTCATTGTTTCATCGTCCACAAGATTACCGAAACTACCTACGATTTCTGTAGTACAAGGACAATGACATTGAAAAGGAACGCATTGAATACCGCATGAAGGTCCACGTTTTCGGAAATAGTCCGTCACCGGCTGTAGCCAATCTTAGATTGTACAAAACAGCGATGTAGGCCGAACTAAAATAAGTTTGCCTCTAACAACCCAGAAGTAATAGCGACCTTCCCGCAAAATGATCTTGCTTCGAATCTTAAGGATCTCGCAGCTTAGTCTCGGAATATCGTGGGACGCAAACATCGACCAGTTCCTATTTTATTTGTCTAGTGATGAAAAGCCCGTGACTCGCCGAGGAATTTTATCACCAATCAACAGTACATACGACCGGATTGGATTATTTGCGCCTGTCAAAATATTCAGGAAACTACTTCTCCGTAGACCTTTAAAAATCACAACTGATTGGGACGAACCGGTATCGGATGAGACTGCTTCTGATTGGGAAAAATGGCAAGAAACGCTCAAGGCTGTAGAAACGGTAAGAATACCGCTCCCATATGTTCCCTACCTTAGTGAAAACTGAAGAAGGAGCTTCACGTCTTATCCGATGCCTAAAAGAATGCGATAGGAGCCGTAGTGTTTCTCGGGACAATTGATTCTGATGGATGTCCGGACCTTGGTTTCGTCAGAGGTAAAGCCAAGGTCGCACCAACTAACGGACATACGATTTCGCGTTTGGGACGATGTGCCGCTGTACTAGCCCAGATCGCAGTCACATAACTGGAATTTGACACTATCAAATACTACACGGACAGTAAAGGTGTTCTAGGCTACATATGCAACGAAACGAGGCGATTCTACGTTTATGTAGCAAATAGAGTAGAGCGCATCAGAAAATTTAGTTCACCCGAACATTGGAACTACGTCCCGACCAACCGCATCCCTGCGGACTTGGCTACGAGATCGATTCTTGCGCAAGAACTTCAAAACAGTGTTTGGCTAAGTGAACCGATTGAGTTTTTGGACAATTTTGCTAAACAGCCCGTCGATACCGAAATTGACCACGAAATTATTCAACAGACGACGACAAGGAAGTCCGCCCAAGTTTACAAGGCAACCGCCGTGTGTAAACACGAGCCTAGTCTTGAGACCGACGGTTTCCAACATTTTTACTCTTGAAATGACTTGGTTCAAGCTGTGTACAAACTCAAGAGATTTGCCTGTTTCTGCAAATCAGAAAAGAAAGTAAATTTAACCGAGCTTTACAGGGTCGACAGCTGATGGAAGGTGCAATTAGATCAGCAGGTTTTTGGATAACTGGTGTGAAACGACTTATCTCTAGCGTAATACACCAATGTCTCGAATGCCGTAAACTTTAATGGAAGTTACAAACTCAGGTTATGGCCGATCTGCCAAAGGATCGTCTCGAACCGTCACCTCCGTTTACTAACGTCGGAGTAGATGTCTTTGGACCGTGGCAAATACTTACACGTAAAACACAAGGGGAAGTGCTCAAAACGATAAGCGGTCATGTTTACGTGTCTTGTCATAAGAGCTGTACATATCGAGCTCGTAGAGGAAATGACCTCATCCGCGTTCATAAACGCTTTAAAACGTTTCACTTCAGGCAGAGGAAAAGTTAGGTTCTTTCGATCCGACCAAGAAATTTCGTCGGTGCGGTAAAGGAACTGAACGTTAAAAGCAATTAATGTTGGACACACCCCAATCAACGTAGATGAGGACCCCACCGTATCCAAGTATCTTCACGATGCGGACGCAACATGGCAGTTCAACTCAGCTCACTCATACAAGGGTTGTGCGTGGGAGCGCATGATTGGAATCACTAGAATTCTAGATTCGCTATTTCTTGAAAATTCCGGGAAAACTTTAACACACGACGTGTTGAACACCTTTATGGCGGAAGCATGTGCTATTATCAACTCTAGACCGTTGGTTCCCGCATCTTCCGACCCGGAGTCTCCGTTAATCCTAACACCGGCAATGTTGATAACTCAGAAGACAGACTATGTTTTTTTCAATAGACCACCCTGAACCCGCAGACAAACGAGATTTATACAGAATTGAATGGAAACGGATTCAAGCTTGGCCAGTATGTTTTGGACTCGCTGGACAAGAGAGGGCGGACAGGTAGTGGGAGACAGGGAGAGAGGGGGAGGGAGAAAGGAGTAGAGGGGAGGGAGAAAGAAGCTGAGGGGAGGGAGAAAGGAAAAAATCAAAAAAGAGGGAGGCAGTATTAGTACAAATATATTCTTTACTTCGTACCTGAGAATCATTAAATAAGTGCCAATTCATTGATTTAATTGAAAAAGACTAAAATTATTTTCATAAAACTCCAGTAAAGAGATAAATTGCATCCAAATGATCAGAATGTTTACTATGCTATTATGCAGTAAGGTTTTTCCTAAAGCGTATGTCTGTCCCTTTTCTATATTGTGATCACTTATTGACTAGGTGACTGTCATCTAAAGCAACAAAGCTAAAACTAGGTACTCTAAGTGGTGTCAGAGGAGAAGATTGTTTAAAACGTTAACAACGGACAGATAACTTATCGCTATTTTGCAATATTTTCCTTTCATTTTTGTGTGCGATATTATTCCATCTCACTCTACTAGCCTGAGATGGGCCCATCTCAGCTCGCTGTCAAGGCGTCGTTAAGTAAACACTGTTACAAAACAGCGATAAACAGATTATTTACGTTTATGAAACTCGATGCATTTTCTCGTCATCTCATCGAAGGGCGACGTCGCCCTTCGATGAGATATGGACGAAAAAAACGCATCTCGTTTCAAATAACGTAAATAATCTATAATTATCTGTCCGTTGTTAACTTTTTAAACAATCTTCTCCTCTAACACCACTTAGAGTACCTAGTTTTAGCTTTGTATCCATGAGATTGATCCATGTATGTAAAACAAATATTAATCAAAGCGCAGTTTGCACTGATAGTGTTTTATTGCATGTAGTACGTAATACCGGTAGATTTTATAGCAAATGAAGTTTTGTTAATTCTTACACTGAAAATTGTAACAATTTCAATAAAACGTAGCGCACGTTATTGGGGCCTCTAAACGTAGCGTCATTTGAGTTTTTTTGACGTTACGTTAAATATTACGTCGTGCACCTTAAAAGAGGGTTTTATATCTAGATTTGTATGTCTATGTCCACCATAAATAACCATTTATTGCTCAAATTGTATTTAAATTCGCACACATACGTTTTGCGCATTAATATTTTCGTTATCGAATATATTTATAATATGTTCATGAAACTTTGTTTATAATACCATCGTTTAAAAAATGTCGCGCTAACGAAACGACTATAGAAATAGATAAACTCGTGTAAATCTGACAAAAATATATGTTGAAAACTTATTGCGAAAAAAAACGCATATCTAAAATGATATTATATTTTTCAGTGTGTGAATTTAAAGTGCTTGCCGCACTTGTACGTCTAAAGTCGTAATAAATCGGTAAAAAAAATTACACAAATGTGTTCGAAACAAACGTTACTAGACATGGTTGAATGTATAGCGCTTTCATAATACATGAAAACAAATTGAAAAAGTGCAACATTTGAAATAAAGAAAAACCCATTCTTGGAATTTAACAGTTTTATACAAATAAAAAACATTAAAATACGACATCTTTTATAGGTATATCCCGTTATTCACAGTAATTCAGAGTAATGAATACGTCACCATACTAGATTTTGGGTACCTAACACTCATGGCAAATTTCAGGAAAATAAGGGACTAAAAGCTCTGAATGTCAAAATGGCCTGGTCTTGCTTTCTTGTTACAATTTACGACACGATTTATGGGGGAAATCTTGGTTAAATATTTTTTAGTTTCTAATTATTCAAGTATATTGGTTACCCAAAAGACGGATGTAGTTCGTTTTGATCCACATTACTCATTACAAAAACTTTAGTTAAATCGACATGAACATTACACAAAATTTGTGGCCATCTTGAATTTAGGATCTGCGCCAAAATCTTAAAATTCATACAGTATCACAATTATATTTGCTACTCAGATTTTCAGAGCAAGATTAATTTTAATTTCCGCCAATCAGAACATAAATGGCTCTAGTAGCCACAATGCATTTTAAAATGGCAGAAAATTACCCTGATATCAGTTCTGCATAATTTGATTTAAATAAGTGAAATAGTTTCTGAAACCAGCTATTTTTTTAGTGCCTCTGGAGTTCTATGTTCCAGTGTTGTGGCCATCTTGGTTTTAGGATCAGTACCAAAGATTCACGATTTATAGAAAAGTAATACCGCCGCCCTTCGATGAGATATGGACGAAAAAACGCATCTCGTTTCAAATAACGTAAATAATCTATAATTATCTGTCCGTTGTTAACTTTTTAAACAATCTTCTCCTCTAACACCACTTAGAGTACCTAGTTTTAGCTTTGTATCCGTGAGATTGATCCATGTATGTAAAACAAATATTAATCAAAGCGCAGTTTGCACTGATAGTGTTTTATTGCATGTAGTACGTAATACCGGTAGATTTTAAAGCAAATGAAGTTTTGTTAATTCTTTTACACTGAAAATTGTAACAATTTCAATAAAACGTAGCGCACGTTATTGGGGCCTCTAAACGTAGCGTCATTTGAGCTTTTTTGACGTTACGTTAAATATTAGGTCGTGCACCTTAAAAGAGGGTTTTATATCTAGATTTGTATGTCTATGTCCACCATAAATAACCATTTATTGCTCAAATTGTATTTAAATTCGCACACATACGTTTTGCGCATTAATATTTTCCTTATCGAATATATTTATAATATGTTCATGAAACTTTGTTTATAATACCATCGTTTAAAAAATGTCGCGCTAACGAAACGACTATAGAAATAGATAAACTCGTGTAAATCTGACAAAAATATATGTTGAAAACTTATTGAGAAAAAAACGCATATCTAATATGATATTATATTTTTCAGTGTGTGAATTTAAAGTGCTTGCCGCTCTTGTACGTCGAAAGTCGTAATAAATCGGTAAAAAATTACACAAATGTGTTCGTAACAAACGTTCCTAGACATGGTTGAATGTATAGCGCTTTCACAATACATGAAAACAAATTGAAAAAGTGCAACATTGGAAATAAAGAAAAACCCATTCTTGGAATTTAACAGTTTTATACAAATAAAAAACATTAAAATACGACATCTTTTACAGGTATATCCCGTTATTCACAGTAATTCAGAGTAATGAATACGTCACCATACTAGATTTTGGGTACCTAACACTCATGGCAAATTTCAGGAAAATAAGGGACTAAAAGCTCTGAATGTCAAAATGGCCTGGTCTTGCTTTCTTGTTACAATTTACGACACGATTTATGGGGGAAATCTTGGTTAAATATTTTTTAGTTTCTAATTATTCAAGTATATTGGTTACCCAAAAGACGGATGTAGTTCGTTTTGATCCACATTACTCATTACAAAAACTTTAGTTAAATCGACATGAACATTACACAAAATTTGTGGCCATCTTGAATTTAGGATCTGCGCCAAAATCTTAAAATTTATACAGTATCACAATTATATTTGCTACTCAGATTTTCAGAGCAAGATTAATTTTAATTTCCGCCAATCAGAACATAAATGGCTCTAGTAGCCACAATGCATTTTAAAATGGCAGAAAATTACCCTGATATCAGTTCTGCATAATTTGATTTAAATAAGTGAAATAGTTTCTGAAACCAGCTATCTTTTTAGTGCCTCTGGAGTTCTATGTTCCAGTGTTGTGGCCATCTTGGTTTTAGGATCAGTACCAAAGATTCACGATTTATAGAAAAGTAATACAGTTCACTGGTTTTGTATCTGAGAGATGCTCTAATCTGAACTATTTTTCACAAGGGCAAGTTGAAGAACATTGGTCAACACATGTTTTGGCAAATATCTCACAATGTAAAAAACCCGTTACATTAAAATGATCAGCACATTCAATCTTTTTTAATTTCAGAAGTTTTGTTTAACTGCCTGTAGGAGTTATGGACATTAAGTTACGATTGTTTTAGAAAATTGTCAGTTTTGACAGTATAACTTGAAAAATAAAACAGCATATTGATATAGTAAATTTCAAAAATGATCAGCAAGACAGTGCAAATCACTATGTTGGTCTAAATTGTCTGACAAATTCTTAAAGGAGTTTTTGCCCTTTTATAATGACTAGAGTGAAACTGTAAATTGCAAAAAATTATCAGCAAGACAATGCCTTTAAATAACGCATTTGGTCCAAAATTGTCAGACGAATCCTTACAGGTATTTTTGCCCTTTAATAACAATTTTGTAATGAAAATATAAGTATTTGTCTTATAAATTTAAAGCTAGAGTAAAACTGTCAATTACAAAAATAAACAGAAGGACATGGCCTACAAACAATTTAATTGTCAATAGTTTGTCCAGTTACTCCTTATAGTATTATATGTAATTTACTCATAATTTTTCTTAAAATTTTCAGTGTTTGCTTTGTAACTTAAAACTTATAAATTTCTCAATGAATTATCCTCATACTTACCATTAAGTTTTGATAAAGGAATACATAATTCAAAAATTTAACAGTTAACAGAATCGCAAAGTTCCTAAGTCTGTAAAAAAAGGAAAAAAATCCTCGAACAATAATAACAGGTGTACAACTTCAATACATTTGCAATCTTTCTGTGAAATTTAGAGTTCTAGACTGAAAACTGTAGGAGTTGATTACACAATATATGTACTGTCTTCTGTAAATGTACTCAAAAATGACCAAGTTCCAAGGTCTGGAAAATTAGGAAACATGCTGAAACACTTCCATAATAGCAGGTGCAACAAATTCAATACATATGCAATCTGGGTGGAAAACTGTAGGAATAGTTGATAAAAATAGATACCCCATTTCCCCTGCCCGCCTTACTAAACCATACTATAGCCCAAAATCAGAGTGATAGTCTAAATTGCAAAAATAATCTGTAAGGCAAGGGCCACTCTAATTAAAATTAAATATTTCACTTGCTCCCCAATTTTTGCTATGGTCGCTGCGTGTAACAACGAAGACCTATAACAAAAATGGGGGAGCAAGTGAAAGATATAATTTTATTTAGGTTGGACAAGGGCTACAAATAACTCGTTTGGTCCAAGATTGTCAAATGACTCCTTTTTTTTAGTTATTTCTCTTGAATGACAATTTATGAAATATCAGTTTTCTCCTTTTAAATAAAAAACTATAGCAGCAATAGTAAAACTGTAAATAGCACAAATAATCAGGCAATTTATGTTACAGCAGCAAATAATCCCTTTTTCATTACATTTATAAGCACCATTTTTTTCAGTTTAAATTCCTTTTCAAGTCGATCAAGTTGAGAATTTTTATGTTGCTGTGGTAGTTAAGAAATAACTCAAAAGTCTGAGAATTGATTTGAGTTTTGTTTTGAGAAATCTAGACCTAATCATAAATTAATTTTTAACTAAATAAAACTATTAAATGCTGCCTGTAAATTAAAGTGTAGAATAATGTTAATCTTACATGATAGTGAACACAGTTTTATAAAAGTTTAAAAATACAAGATTGTCCTATTGTTAAAGAATTTCTAACGTGTTTCTTATTCAAACTACACAGTTAACAAGAGACCATAAAAACAACGATTGATTGTAGTTATGAATACACTATATTATTTAGGTCTGTGTGGACTACGGGTGTTGGTGGACTAGAAATGTAAGTGGAGTATAAATCTATGTGGAAAAAAGTCTGTATGGACCATAGATCTGTGTGGACTATGGGTTGTATGGACTACAAGTTTGGGTGGACTATGGGTCTATGTGGACAACAGGTCTGGCTGTATGATTGCTATTAGGTTTCAGTGTCATGATTTCATAAATCTACCGGTCATAGTTTATGATCCTCATATTTTTTTACCAAAGGGCACGATCCACCAATTAAATTCATTTGATAATGTGTCTGGGGTTATGCTTTGTTTGTAAATGCCGTTTATATGCTTCTTGTCCCAAATTTATATCAGTTTTGAGTCAAAATTTAGTGATATTTTCTATTGCCAGAGGGTTTTAAAGAGGGAGAAGTGTAAAGAGGGGAGGGAGAAAGGAGCAGAGGAGAGGGAAAAGGAGTAGAGGGGAGGGAGAAAGAAGCTGAGGGGAGGGAGAAAGGAGCTCGGACAAGGTAATATTTACCGCTCTTACAACGAAGGCGTAAATGGACAGAAGTGCCTGTAGGCGACGTTGTTCTTGTTAAGGACAATGGTTTATGTAGGAAGCAATGGCCAACTGGCATAATCGCCAACGGGTACAAGGGTCAGACGACCACGTTCGAAAGGTTGAAGTCCGTATCATGGTAGACTGGAAACCTAAGACATGCACTCGACCGATTACCGAACTGGTTCTGTTAGTTGAAGGGACAAAACCTAGAGACTTGAAGTTATTAGACCTTAGACTAGTTATTTTTTCAAGAACTTGTCAGCGGTTCATCTATCCGGTAAAGCCGGAATAACGTAATTCTACAAGGAAATTCCGCCCATTGAACTGTGTTTTGTAAAGGAAGAATTTGCTTTATAAAATATCGAACAGCATATAAAGTAGGTGTCCTATTTAAGGCAGTAAAATAAAACTGATTGTGTATTTCGTTTACACATGGAACAACGTTTCTAAAGTAACAGGCTGGAAAAGTCTCATAGTGCTGAGATTTATGCGTAAGTAAACTTGTGCGACTGTAAAACTTTCGCTTAACATGTTATTTATTTGCATTGTAAACATCAACAATACTGTTTGTTCAAGGACAGACCTGATAGGGTTTAATAGCTCTTTCTGAAACAACTTGAATAAGACTTTAACATTTATATACCAATTTTGCTTGGAAGAGAAAGGGTCTCTATAAGTGAGAAGTATGTTATGCTATAGAGAAATTTGGCTCAAAAGTGCCGTAAAAGTTTTATTATTTGCCCACTCGTTTCACGTTTACATAAATAGCGCGTTTATAGTTTAAGCGATCCATGTTAGCAAGCGCAACAAAGCGGTTTTGTTCGTAACTTCACTACAGACAAGTCCTAGCAAAGTAGAACTAAGACATAAGATCAAGCGGTTTCTCATGTTATATATTTTCACTCCATGCGGCCAAAACGAAGTCTGATCCGTGACCTTAATCCTTGCCTCGACGACAATGGTTTCCTTAGAGTTGGCGGCCGCTTAGAACATTCAGGCGTACATATCATAGAAAAGAAACCGCTAATCATACCCGGTCGGCACGGGATAACACCGCTTCTAGTGAAACATTTCCACCAGAAAATAAAACATCAGGGTCGACACCTGAAGGAAGGTGCAATTAGATCAGCAGGGTTTTGGATAGCTGGTGTGACTTATCTCTAGCGTAATACACCTATGCCTCGACTGCCGTAAACTCCGATGGAAGTTACAAACTCAGGTTATGGCCGATCTGCCAAAGAATCGCCTTGAACCGTCACCTCCGTTTACTAAGGTCGGAGTAGATGTCTTTGGACCGTGGCAAATAGTTACATAAGACAAGCGGGGGAAGTGCTCAAAACGATGGGTGGTTATGTTTACGTGTCTTGTCATAAGAGCTGTACATATCGAGCTCGTAGAGGAAATGACCTCATCCGCGTTCATAAACGCTTTAAAACGTTTCACTTCAGTCAGAGGAAAAGCAAGGTTCTTTCGATCCGACCAAGACAAGAAATTTCGTCGGTGCGGTAAAGGAACTGAACATTAAAGCAATTAATGTTGGACACACCCCCAATCAACGTAGATGAGGACCCCACCGTATCCACGTATCTTCACGATGCGGGCGCAAGATGGCAGTTCAACCCAGCTCACTCGTCCCACATGGGTGGTGCGTGGGAACGCATGATTGGAATCACTAGGAGAATTCTAGATTCGCTATTTTCTTGAAAGTTCCGGGAAAACTTTAACACGACGTGTTGAACACCTTTATGGCGGAAGCATGTTCTATAATCAACTCACACCTGTGAAATCGTCAATGATGGATTAATTTCGTTTCCTATAGTTCTTTGGACATTCGATGCTTCAGTGGATTTGTCATCTCTTCAATTATAGATTCGTACGATTTATAATCGTGTATTCACTCTCCCCTCTTTGAATGTTTAATTTAAAATAACTTAATAACGATCCTCTTAACTGTTTTATCTATGAACTTTAACGTTTTTCCATGTACTTTGTAATTTTATTGTATCCCCCTTTTTAAGTATTTTACTACACTACATCTGACTGTCAGTTGCTGCTTAAAATAAACGTCGACCTTAGACTAGTTATTTTTTCAAGAACGTGTCAGCGGTTCATCTATCCGGTAAAGCCGGAATAATGTAATTCTACAAGGAAATTCCGCCCATTGAACTGTGTTTTGTAAGGAAGAATTTGCTTTTATAAAGTATCGTATATCATATGAGTGTTGGTTTCCTATTTAAGGCAGTAAAATAAAACTGATTGTGTATTTCGTTTTCACGTGGAACAACGTTTCTAAAGTAATAGGCTGGAAAAGTCTCATAGTGCCGAGATTTATGCGTAAGTAAACTTGTGCAACTGTAAAACTTCTGCTTAACATGTTATTTATTTGCATTGTAGACATCAAAAATACTGTTTGTTCAAGGACAGACCTGATAGGTTTTTAATAGCTCTTTCTAAAACAACTTGAATTAAAAAGTTCATTTGTTCTGAGAACAAATGAGAAGGTCTTTCCCACTGTTCCTCTGAAGTAAGAAAAGTTAGTTGATGCTATGGGATTTTATGTCTTGCTATAGCACAAAATGTCACTTCCAGTTATAAAAAATGAGTTATTTGAGTAAAGAAAGTGGTCCCGAGCCAAACAAATATGGACAAAAGACCACTTCCGGTCATGAAATGACATATTTCAGTAAAGTACATCATTCTGATTCTAAAAATATATGGTTGCTAAGCACTTTTTATAACGGTCACCTTGTTGCTAGGGTATGACCTTGATCTATGACCTTTGACCTTTGGCTCAAATTGAAGCTCTTTTCATACTGATCACTTTAAACCTATATGTTTACTATATTATCTCTAACCGTTTTCAAGTTTTAACCAAAAAAACGATTAACCGAAACACGTCAAGGGCAATAACTCGAAAACGGTTCATCTCACAGCTTCCGGTCAAATGTACCAAATGAAGGTCTCAATAAGTGGAGTATTTTTCCCATTTATTGTTACTTCGATCTTCTATGGTTTGTGAGATATAGTGCTAACAAGACCTATGGTAACCTTTGACCTTGACTTTTGACCTTTGACCTTGACATTTTTAAATGTAACATATGTCACTTAGGATCAATGGTGATGGTCCCAAGTCTCCAGGACTTACGGTTTTTGAGAAAAAAATTTTGACGCGTTGCGTCATTTTTCAGGTCAAAAACGCGTAAACCGGAAGTCTATTAAGAACAAAAAGTTTGCATGTTAAATCATCGCCATACGTCGCCCTACACTTTGCACACTTCAGATTTTGAGTATCTGTTACGGTTTTTGAGTTTATCTGCTAACAAGGTTTTCGGTGTTGGGGCAGATAACTCTGTTACTAAAAATAGAATAGTCTCACATGGTGAGCCAGGTCATCTCCTGGTATGAGCGATTAAACGTACCAAGTATCATAATGATATGTCGAAACCCCTTCTGGCAAACCCATTTGGAAATTTGGGGAGAAAAAGAAAAATAATAATAATAATAATCATAAGAAATACAAGAAGGTCTTTCCCTTGGAAAGGGGGAAAGACCTTAATAAGGCTTTAACATTTATATACTAATTTTGCTTGGAAGAGAAAGGGTCTCTATAGTGAAGAAGTATGTTTTGCTATTGAGAAATTTGGCTCATTCAAAAATCTTAGTGCCGTAAATGTTTAATTATTTACCCACTCGATTCGCGTTTACATAAATAGCGCGTCTAGCGTTTAAGCGATCCATGTTAGCAAGCGCAACAAAGCGGTTTTGTTCGTAAATTCCCTACATTCCAGTCATAGCGAAGTAGAACTAAGACATAAGATCAAGCGGTTTCTCATGTTATATATTTTCACTGCATACATCTTTAAATCCTCTCGGCCTATCTTAAAACTCCATATTTTTTCAGTGTTATATTGATGTGTAGTTCCTGAACAATGCAGAATTTGGTGACTATTTTCATTCAATCATGGGATCAAAGACACCACCATTTAGGTTAGCCTCCTATTTGGACTTACCTCTAAAAAAAAAGACTCGTGAGCTACTAAAACAAGTGTGTGTTGCACCTAGGTAGATGTTATCTTGTTAGAAGTTATATGGTTCTCACCGTGATTTAATCGATCGTCATGGGAAATCAATCTCTTAAATAAGATCGGACATTTTTTATGAGTTTTAGGTAGTCTCCACATATGACTGGATATGACTTTTATTTAGATATGACAAAGATTAACTCGACGGCTGTCTAATAAAAAGCAAGCACTGCTAACTCGTCTAGAGAACCTGAGCGCACCCATGGTTGTCATTACTTCCGTGTTACTCACTTTCTGTTTCTTTGTTTTCGGTTTTTGTTTTGCGTTGTATATGAATGCTTTTATACGGATTTGTAATAGTATGACTTTGGGCTCTTCTTGTTCAGTGAGTTTTCTTGCTATTTCCCTAATACTGGAAAGAAACAGTTGATTAAGAATGATTAAATTTTGTTAAAGCTTATTGTTGATTAAAACCTAAAACTAGGGATATAATGGTTAAAATGGTTACAATTCTAACTACATACAAAAATAAATTTCTATACTTAACTTAGTATAATATGCGTATAACAATAAATTATGTCAATGAACTAAATTATTTAATTGTTTATAAGTGGAATTGTTGGATTTAAGTTAAAGGTATGAATAAATCGTATGCTAAGGAAAATGGGTAAATTTAATGTTTTGTGTGCAATGTCATTTTAAAAGCTCGCGCGAGGTATGTTTAATCGTCATTTTTTTTTGAAACGTAGTCTTCAAAACTAAAGCAATAAAAAATAAAATACCGATCACCAAGGAATGTGTCAAAAAGGTCAGTCCACAAATCAAAGTCCATAAAAACCCCCAGCAAACTCGAAAACCAACAAGCAAAAATTAAGCAACTGCAGTAATGGTCCTGAATTGGTACATGCATTGTGGGTTAAGCAATGTTTTATGGCATATTAAACCACACGCTTCCATTACTGTAATGCAGTAAAATAGTAATTCCTGATTCCTGTATAGGTACAATTTAGTGAATTCTTTAGTTTTTAAATTCTGCAAATGTATAATTACGTTTGAAAACATTTAAGAAATTGTATCAATAATTTTCTAATCAAAGAATCGTAACAGGTAAGGTTTCCTATTACAGCAGTAAAATACAACTGATGGTGTATATAGTTTTCACATGAGGCAACCTTTCTAAAGTAACATGCTGGAAAAGTCTCATAGTACAAAGATGTGTGTATAATGTACGTATGTGAATGTAAAACTTCTATTTATATAATATGTTTGCAATTTTAAAACATCAATAATTTGCTTTGTAGAACAAACATGAGTGTATTTATAACACGGCAATAATAGTGGTTTGTTTAAGGACAGACTCAATTAGGTTTTAAGATAGCTCTTTACAAAACAACTTGAATAAAGCTTAAGCATTTTAATAGTTTGTACATTTTTCTTGGAATAGCTAGGGCCTCTATAATGACTAAGTACTCCTATACGGAAATTTAGCCCACGCAATGGTTTTTTGTTAATCAATGAAGTATTTGCTTTTAAATTCTGCAAATATAGAATTACTTTGGTTAACGTTAGGGAAATTATATTTATCATTTTTGAATCAAGGTATCGTAGGACACAGGAGGATAGCTTTACTATTTTGATAAAACTGTGTATTATTGCGGATAACATTTGCAAAAAACATTTAAAATATAAAAATGCCTTTGTTAACCTACATTTTTAGATTCCTAAAAACATAAACAATTTTAAAATACCAGTTTAATTTTTTCTCTATTTCATTATTAATCTTTTCAACACAAAATCACACATATTTGCATATGATATACATGTCAGAATTAAATGTCATCTAAGATACTACAACTATTAAGCGGATTCAGGACAGTTACACTGAAAATAGTTTGTCATTAAATTTTACTTAAACTTCACATAGTTAGTTTCTTGCACAAGTAATCATAATCCAGAATAAAAAGATGTTTTCAAGCGTTTTAGAAGGTCGATAAATTAAATTTCAGATTTTCTTATAGATTTTACAAAAACGAAATAAGAAAGGACTAAAATAATTCTTTTACAAAATTTCTGTCCAATAAAACTTAGTATTTGATGTCAAATATTGTGTATACATTTTAGTAATGGAAAGAAAAATAGGACTCTCTGAGTTAGGTTTTTTTGTCTACTGGGTCTGGGACCATACTAGGAAGGTTCCAAGTGCTCGACATACGAAGTGACCCAGCGCGTACCCGGGTGGTGGAAAGGACAATTCCTCTCGTTCAGGGGTTGTCAGGTTTGTGAGGTTATAATACGGAAAGCCTAGCCTCGGACTGCAGTGTGTGAATAATTGTAGCCGCTACAAAAACTTGTATGTTAACATGCTGTTGTCCTGGTTAGCTAAAATACTGCTCGAAGAACATAAAGCAACCATCCAATCAATCAATGTCTATTGGGTAAAAATGGCCAAAAATGTGCTTAAAAAGGTATTTGTTGGTCAAAACTACCTCCCTTGTTACAAATTTTATAATCAATTTTTTTCCTATAACGAACTCATTTTATCAAAACCTTTGTATTTAAACCATTTATAAATTGATGTAATAGCATAGGTATATATCTTTTATCTTTACTATTTTTCTCATTTATTGAGATACAGTGTGAATATTGAAAGACATTATTATAAATCTTTTTTTTTCTATTTTGAGATTTTCACTTCTTGAATTTACTAAACCGGATGTCGTCCTCTCAAGAATCACCTTTTGCACTAAGAGATATTGGAAGTAAAAAAATTAAGACGAAGAGTTTTTATCATTAATATAAAAAGAAACATAACATCTAGCAATGTCCATCTAAAAGGACTTGGGAGCAGAAAAACAATAGATTTTTTTATAACATATTTTCATCTGAGTCTCATCTCTACTTTAAATAACATTTAAAGCACAATTATTTTATGTCATAATTTCCACGAATAAAAATGCGTAAAGGGATTTTTTGTGATGTTGCACAATAAACTAGTTTACCTTACAAAACGGTAGTGTTGAAAATAAGTTGTAATAACTTTACTATTAACTACTTTTTTTAGAATAAACCATAATGAATCTTTTCGCCATTAGAACTATCGTGACAGTTGTATGTTTTTGTAGAAGAGTTTCCTTTAGTGCTCCAATTTGTAAGTATGAATGATAAATACTAACACGTATACGTTTTACTCTTACTTCTTTAGTTCGTTTAGTGAAAGATAAAATTTCAAGCTATAAGATATCAATGAATTCACACAAATAACAGAAATGTACTTCAGTAGCTTTTTTGCCTATTTCTTAATATATGCTTAGAAATCACCTGGGGTTTTAAACTTCTAAATAAAAATAACATGTAAAACGGGCAGACATTGACCCTTTATATTAGTCAAATATTTGTCCAGGAAAGATGTACGGTTGACCTATTAAATATAAGAATATAAGAATCGTACTTATGTAACTATTTTACTTAACAATTGAAATAAATTTATTGCAGTACTTTGGATTCCTTAAGTTCTTTCGGTTAAATTTTACTCGAGGAAAACCATTGCACCAATGTCAATACCATTACACTGTTGCGTAGTACTATATTGAATTGGATGTTAACTTAAATTTTGTCGTATTTATTGATATAGAATGCAATTATTAGAATTTAATGCATTTTTGAAGCTTCATTGAGCTATTAAAGCGTTGACCGTGAGCACATTTTCATGATGAACATGTGCTTCATGTGTTTCATTTAATTCTTCAGCGTATTTCATCTGACCCTTTAATTTATACCGCTTTAATTATTTTGACTTAGCTCAACTTAAATTTGACTATTTCATTTAAGGCGTTTTTTAAAATAATATTTACAAAATTAAAACATTTAGACACAGTTGAGAGTCTAGAGAATTTAGTAAATGGAGTTCGTTTTCGTCAAATGACGATGTCGGACACAATGTTGAATTCAAGCCAGGCATTGCTTCTTCCAGAGAAGCTAGCTGAAGCAGAAGCACAAGAAGCAGACCAGCGTACAATGACAGGTTTGCTTCATTTAAGCTTACAAACTGCTCACAAACACTATAAGCATAATGATATTATTAAGCGTTGTTCCGTAAGTAATTGTCAAAACATATAAGTGTACAACAGATCTACGATTTTGGTCTAGAAATATGCTACATCACATTAAGGCTTATCATGGTTAACCGAAATTCATATTTTACTAACTCATAAAAACGTTCACCGTATCGTGCTTATTACTTCATTTGCAAGGAGATCTTACTAAGGATAATTAGTTGGAAATGCTAATAACTCTAGACTTTCGTTGTTATTTAAACGATTACGCTCTGTTACAATCTACTGATAATGAATACAAATGTATTTAAACTTTTGATAAAAATTAACAATATGTTAACTATTTAGAAAACACAAAACATTGTCACTTATATAAAATATATTGCGAAAACAAAGATATTTAAAAATAATTATGCTGTAATAATGCACAGCATTAATATCTTTTAGCCCTGCGAGGTGCTAATGAAGCAAGGACTCCGTTCATAGCCACAAGTTCACGACTAGGTTTAGGTTATATAGGTCGCGGTTACGACATTTACTTAGGAAACCCTATTAGTGATGATGGTATCGTTGATCAAGGATTTAGACTTCCGGTTATAGATCTGCCATTTTCACATCGATTCACAAGCGATGGCGAATACAGAATTCCAGACAATGTAGACGTTATTTCAGAAACGAGGTATTGTGAAACGTTCAATATTGAATGCTTAATGCGTATTTTGTGGTATACTATATATTCATAATGTCAATGTTTCAACTGGTTCTTTTATATATAACGATTTGGCAATTTAATGTTCTGTAATCATCACTCAAAGTATAGGTTTTCTTGATATGTAAGACTACATTAAGTTTATATTGGAAATAAAGGCTAAAAGCTTTACTATAGGTTCCATATTTTCAACTTGTATCTCTTTCTTTTTCTTTAATAGTCATGATTCTACAAATATCCCTACATCACCACCTGACTAGGGTGTAATAGGGTGTACATGAGAACAATAACAGAACAGGTCCATGTATAATGGCTATTATAACATTTTGCATATATATGTATTTCATACTACTGATGTTGAATATATTACGTTGAAATAAAAAAAATTAAGAGGAAATTATCAAATGACCTGCTGACAACCATACATACATGTGCAAACATCCGTTGACACAATATTTATTTAGTAGAAATTTTATATAATATGTTCTGGATAGGGGCCCATAAATTTTAAATGTTTTCAAAGTTTCTGGTTTTTTCCGTTATTTAATTCTGGAGAAATATAACTTCGTATTTTAGACCTGATAACAATTATATATCTTTTACAATGTTTTTCAGCATATAGACTTCGTCTTAAGATATAGTCAACAATTGTTCATACAGGACGTTGGATCGTTACGGTAGATAACGATATTGTACAGACTAAAATAATAATATATTCGTTTAAAACGTTGTACAACAACATCTAGATACATAATTAAAGCGAAAACTAAGTGTTACACTTAAAAAATTGTACAAATATTTCGACTGACCAACAGGCGTCATCAGTGTTTTTACAACAAATGACAACCGGTAAAACGTTTTTGTCATTACACGTATATGATGTATACAATTTCTTTTAATTAACAAAAAAATTGTTTTTGTTAGTGCTATTACACGTATGTACAGGTGTATCAGTAAGTAGCACTTTTAACAAGGTTACAATCAATATATATACAAAACAAGCAATTTCAAAATAAATAAAACGAACCGTAATTCTACATAAATAATTGAAGACCATGGATGTATCTGGTCTACAGTCCTATAATTTTTCATTTATTCCCTTCGGAAATGATGTTCCCAATGTTTTAATCCAAAAACTTTCTTTCTCTTTTCTCTGTTTGTCTGTCCACCTTGAGTTATGGTCTATTAGGGTCACCCTGAGTTTATTGAAAATTTTAGTTATAGCAGTGCCGTGCGTACGTAGATGCCTATTAAGGGGTAAGTTTGGTTTGCATCTTGTGTCGCATCTGTGCCCATTCATTCGTTTTCTGAACCTTTGCACAGACTAGCCAACATATTGGAGATTACATATACCACACTGTAACAGGTATACGACGTTCTCACTTTTGCAATTCACATGGATGTCAAATTGTTTGTCATTTGATGTTTTAATCACATGTCATACAACGACCGTCACCGCAGATTCATCATTGCCATGATTGGCGGCTACGTGACGACATTTCTGCTCTGATTAACTGATCTTTGAAACTTTTGGGTTTTCTAGATGCCATTATAGAAGGTTCTGGAAATATTTTTGAAAGTTGATTATTTTTTTTTTCAATTGTTGGTCTATTTTCAAAACTAAGCAGAAGTTGTTTTTGTCTAATTCTTAGTTTCTGAAACACTTGTTTAGTTGATCAAAAAATTGGTCCATAGAGCAATCGTAGAACAAATGATCTATAGTTTCTTCATGAGATTTACAAAAAGTACAAGTATTTGTATTCTTAATACACGCTTAAAATAAAGTGTTGGTAGCAATTATTCTATTCTGTAGCTTATACTGAATTTTTTTTTAACTAAGTATTTTCACAGCATTGTTTTACAATTTTAAAGTATTTAGTGATTTGGTTTGCTGAATATTTTTATACAAAAATTTCAATTCATTAGTTTTAAGAATTCTCTATTAACGTTAAGCAACCGTTGTTGAATACAGTCTAAAATATATGTGAGAATGCCTGTAATTAAAGTATAGTATTTCAAAACGTGACTAGTTTGACATATTTGCCGAATTTGTGCAAAGGTAAGAAAATATTTTCTGACTTTGTCAATGATGTCAAATATATGTTCTATACCAACATTTTTCCATTTTATTTTAAGAAATATGGAAAAATCCTTGAGTGGTATATCAAGAGATAAAATAACTGTGATATCAGATTTAACAGGTTGTTTTATAAGATAAAGACCTAAACGTATATCTTTCCAAAAATTTTTTTAAAATATTTAATGCGATTTCCTTAAGTTTTTCTTTTTCCAATTTTAGCATTCTACCACCACCATATATTTTTAGTTCAGCTTCTACTAATTTTTGCCAAATTCCATGAGCGTCATTGAAAAGTCTTTTAACCCAAGTAGTTACCAGATATGCCATAAACGAATTAATATGGGTCATTTTTAATCCTCCTAGACAGAAATCCCCAATTAGTGTATTCCTTTTAATTTTTTCAACTTCGCCATCCTAAATAAAATTAAAAAAGATCTTATTAAGCTCATTTGTAATAGATAGTTTTATATTTTACGTACAGTTAAACTGTTATTTATCATGTTAAATGTATTTCCGAATCTTAATTTCTTTATGTTTAAGAAATCAATTTAATACCTTACAGAGTCGTTTTCCTTTCCATCACAATTAACAGAGAAAACTCATTCGTTTATAAATTATATTAAGATATTATTGAATGTACCATCTTATTGTAACATGCAAATTTGCAAACGATGTTTTGGGCTAACGAGTTTTTAGGTTTCATGATTACAGTTAGTGAAAAGAAATATTTCAATTTTGATTGACATTTACTCTTCACACAGTGCCTCGTTTGGATCATCTTTCCATCAACTTAAGACAGAAACGGACTATGAAAGCATGCTTCAAGTTGATGTTTCAGTATGTATGAACATAGATAAACATGCTAAAAAGGCATAGATACTGTTAGTTAATATGAAAACACTTCTTGTTGCTACTTTTTTAAATATAATTTTTTCTGCTTAATCAAGTTTTACAAAACTGAAGAGTCAAACCAAAAATGATAAAAGGCCAAATTATCAAGGTGTTAAAGAGATATAGTAGTTAACTTCCAAAAAGCTGGCATGGGTTTTCTACATATTTCAAATAGCAAAAAAATGACTACAATTTCTCATTGCTTTTTAGCCAACATTTTTTAAAATAAAAAAATGTATGTGTAATCAAATCTCAAAAAACCACTAATATAAAGCAATGAGACACCAAATACAGCCATTGACACTAAATCCCCCAAAAATGAGTGTTTTGGAAGAGGATATACAGTCGTTTTGTAAACCCGTAATGTATTTACATGCACTAGAAAACTTGCTCCTTATATTCAACATATAGAACTGAAACGAGTTGTGCTGATATTCGTAGTTTAGTTTAATAACATTTTTCTGTCTTATTTAACCTCAATAACTGCTTATTTGTTCATATTAAAAAATTTAAATGTATAATTTTATGGACACAATGTTACAGGTGGATGGGAATTTTGGAGGTTTTGGATTTTCTGGCAGTTTTAGCGCTAGTGCATCATACAAAAAAGCAGTTAAAGAAGTGACAAAAGGAGAAACAACAACTTTGGATATTGTTGGTAAGGCCAACGTCTACAAAGCCAGACTGTCACCGACTCCCAGTATATCAAAGGTAGGTTGACCACATTTTTTGTCAAATATGTGATACCATCGGTATTTCGATAATATATTCTTATAATACAATTTTACTACAACAACCTGAGAAATATTTGTACAACATGTACATTTTTGACAAAATTCACTCAATAATAAATAAGGCTATCTGGTTTAGTTAAGTGGACTGATGAACATAGCTGGTAACATGTCTAGAAAGTGCTAAAAATGCGAAAAAATGTACACGCATTTGCAACCGCTTTAATTGGTTAATTTTATTCGTCTATTAGCTTCCAATACTCCAAACATTTTTTCAGTCAAAATTTTCCGCCCTTTATTTTATTCCATTTCCCCAAAAGTGTACTGTTTATTAACTTCATTCAATAAATCAAACAATCGGATTTACTGCACCCACGACATGATGACATTATATTTAGTTTCTAATAAAATAATTTGTGTCTGTAAAAGAAGCGTAATTCAAGGAGTTCGAAGCAAATTGGAAGCCAAAGTAAAACACATATATGTATGATTATAGAAATCGTAATTTTTTAACCACTAGCTGAGTGAGTTTTTTGAAGAAGCCATAAGAGCATTACCCAGTGCGAACTGTATGGAAGAATCTATTCAACAAATGTATATCGAAACGGTTGAAAAGTTCGGAACGCATTATACTACGGAGGTTATTATGGGAGCTAAGGCAGTTCAGGAATTGAGATTTAAAAACTCCGATCTCGATAGATTCCAATCCGTAGGGCTGAGTGTTCAGGTTTGTTGTTTCTGATTTTAAAATCATTCATGTAAGAAACAGCATATATGAAAAAAGCAAAGTGAAATTACATTTTAGTTTAGTCAACTATTGATCTAAGTATTTTCATCTGATTTTCATCTGGAAAAGTTCTTTATTTAAATAAACTGTTTCTCTACCAGTCCTGGGCTGTACATATTTAATTGCATTTAACTTCTCATTTAATCCAGTAAAAGATTTATATTTAATTCTTAAAACATAAATGCAAACCAATATGTAACTCTCAAAGTATTGACCAAACATTAGTTACGTTATGTGTAAAAATGAAAAAAGATTCAAACCACGTTGTCAGTTAAATATCTCAAGGTATTCTGGAAAATAGGGTTACTATAGATAGTGTCTACTGTTACTAACGGTATACCTATTGATTTTTCACAGTCGATATTTTCATAAATTTGACGAACTTGATCCTTGCTTCTATAGCTTCATTTTTTTACTTGTCCGTATGATAGTGGCAAATCATTTTTAGAGCAATGTGTACTCAATACCCTTGATATCTATAATTACATTTAGTTCAACATAAAGTGGGTTTTATTGGTGAGTATCTCAATGTATTAAATTAACAGGTCGCCGCACGGTTACAATACAATGGTGGACTTGCTTCCGGAGGCGGAGGTTTAAGTGTCGGTGTTGCTTCAAACCAGCAGCTTAGAGAAATGGTTCAAAATACTGAAAAAGAACAACGAGAATACTATATTGGTGGCAGTCCTCCGTCTGGAGATTATGGTACAGGTTCAACTGAGTCTTTACGAGAATGGGCGAGATCTGCAGCGGAAAATCCAGCTCCTATACAATACAAGCTGGCATCAATAGACAATCTTCTTAGACCGGATTATTTCAAAAAGACTACTGATGGTAATTTTTACTAGAGAATAAGTTTTAGTTGTTATAAAATTGAACTTGGAATGTGAAAATTTAATGTGTAATTTAAGGATTTAACACACATACAGCGAGTTCTCGTGGATTTCTGAGGATTATGTACTCCGTCTAATACAATGAATAGCAGTACCTATTTATAGCGATATCAGAAAACCGTTATTTGAGACAAATAAGAACAAACTGAACATTATGCTCTCCTCTATGGTTTGTCCAATGCTGTCATGAAACCTTTCCTTTTCCGGTCAAAATTGATTTTGCGTTTAAACATCTGTAATTCCAGACCTTTATGATCGAAGAAAATGTTTAAGAGAAGCACTTTTTACATACTGCACAAGAACAATTAGCACACGACATTGTCAACTTTCATCAGAAACCGTTTCTTTGAAGTAAGTATTCTATACAAGTATATTTTATTATATATATTATCCAACAAATAATATATATATTTCTTTCGTTATCTTGCCTCTTTCGTGTGTATGGAATGAGAAAAAACATTACCAATATAAAAGTCGACTTGGTTTCTTTTTAGGTAAAAACGAAATTTATTATATCGTTAAGACGATTACATTTTCATCTATTTAAATATTTCATTACTAACGATGAAAATGATTCTTTTGTTTGCCATTATAATATTATTATTTCTTTTAGATTTGGCGATTTTGTAAGAATTAAAAATAAAGATAAATTTTTGGCACTGTCACAAAGTTTTGGAGTAGCTCCAGCGCTGACAATAAAACCACTCACTTCAGGTAACTTCTGACCTTGATATCTTTGATGATATATATTAATTAAGCCCAACACTGTTAGAATGATGGGATAATTAATTGGACGGAGTGAATATCCAAAATATGATCACGAGTGCCGCATAACGCATCTGATAAAACGAGTGCGCGGAACTTGTTCCGCGCACGAGTTTAATCTGATGCTTTATGCGGCACGAGTGATCATATTTTGGATATTCACGATGCCCAATTGATTATCCTATTTATTATATAGATCAAAATTGTTTTCGTAAAATTTTAATGCTTAATCCTAAATTTTATGAACGGCGGATGAATATCTGTATAGTACAAAACCAACAGTGACAACCCTTACTTTCCGACCTTTTACTTTCATTCTTAACAGTTAAATGCTAACTTGCGAGAATTCTTGAGCCCTTGAAATCGTATTGAGAGCGCTGATTAATGCCAAGATACGTGTAGTGTGTAATTCATGTCTAAATATCGTCCACACTATTGTCGTTAGCGGGTAAATGAATAAATTAGCTGCAAGAATTCATTGCGGCAGAAAAAATATCGTATCACGTGATTATATCTTTCAAATGAAAGTGAAATATATAGAAATGATGGGGTTGTGGTAGAAACAAGCTCAGAAACGGATTAAAATGAGATTGATAGTCAAACTTTTTTTTATTTTAGCAAAATAATGTCTAATACATTGCAAGTTAAACGAGTTTTATTTTTTGTACATTATTAAACAAGTGTATGGTTAACCTACAAACTACAACAAAGGCTAACATTAATAACCTAATTTACGATTTGAAGTTAGTTCTGCATATGTACAAATCCATGATACTAAATCTTAACTATTCTTCAACAATTATCCATTCAAATATGCTGAATAATTTAAACGACTTTAAATAATTAAGTTGAGAATTTCTTATATGTTTTCAGCTAGATAATTATAATTTAAAAAAAAATGTTTCCAAATTATTTCAGTATCAACAATAACAAATTATGACGGTTTACTGCAGCTATATCCGCCTTCTGGACTGGACAGTAAACTGGGTAATAGTATACGGTACGGGGAACCATTTCTTCTGAAAACTATTGAGGTATGTTAAAGTCAAACAATTATTGTTTATTAGATAATAGTGGATATTATGTCAATAGGTAGGCCTATTTGTCTCACAAAAAACTTAGGTATACTGTGATTATTTTATTGTGCGATTGCTTAACGTAGAGGATGCATAATTTATATTTTGGACTATTGTCCTGCAGAGTTGCTCACGTTCAAAATAAAATTACTAACCTTTCTTCATTTAAAGTTAACATTATACCATAAATCATGAACCAGATATAATAGAGACTTGGGTTCTTCACTATTGGTTTCCTTTAACATTGACATTTGTAAGATCTAATGTAAATGTCTCGCTTTAATTTTTCGCATGCGTTCTACAGATCTCCTTAAACATTAGAGATACATTTCTAAAACCTTTACAATAATGTAAATCACTGTAAGGTCTTCAATTGTCGTTTATAATATTGAGTGAGTTATCTTTCCAAAAACAATGAAATTTTATGGAAATAACAATATCTTTGAAATATATATTGACATTGGATCTTCAATTTTCTTCTGGCTGATCTTCGACTTGGTTAAGGTTTAATCTAGGAGGTCCATTCCTTTTTTAAAACTTTTGTAAATTAAGGTCCTAAATGCAGGTGTGTTTTTTGGGATTAAGTTCTTTTTTATTGCATTGAGTAGAATGCCCTTTTTACATTCCCTAGGAATACATGCATTTAATATAGTAATTTTTTGCTAAAGTTATACTAGAATCTTTAAGTTTAAACAAATTATTGAGCTAATTTTTATCTTCTGCATTATTCAAATGGTATGATTCCCGAATTAAAGGAAAGTGCAATGCATTCACACTTCAGTTTTAAAAAAAATATTTTAGGTTTATGATCATGAATGCTAATCTTAAAATTATTTCAAGCAAAGTAGGATTTCATTATTTCAATATAGTTATATTGAGAGGTGTATGACATGATATTCACTCTACTCTTTTATTAAAACGTTATTTTGTAAAGCTTTCATTCGGGACATTATATAATACAGCAAGTATGTAGAAAAGGAACGCCGATTTAATTATGTCCTTTAATGTTTTATCAGGGTGACATGCTGTACATAGGAAAAGACATGATACTTAATAACGATATGCCTTCAGAATCTAGAATGATGGATCTGTTCACCGATAAGGACGAAGAAATGTATATAGTATTTCTGTTTCCCTACTTGCAAGAACTGTTCTAAGAGTTTTTTTTTATTTCATCAAAGGTTTTAGATGATGTTTTACGTGGTAGCGTAAAATTTTCAAATAGATTAAGTAATTGTAAAGTTTGCGAGAATGAACTATTCATTACGTCATTACTTCTGGCAATTTTAATTAATAATTGATAAATCAAATAAAACAGCTCTTGGACTTATTACATTGAAAGATGACAAATATCACTTTAACATCTAGATTACGTAGGATTATCAATTCAAGAAAACATAGAATAAAAAACACGAACTCTCATAAAATTAACAGTTCGAACAGATGTATCTGAAAACTGGGCGTTTTTAAAACAGCTCTTGGACTTATTACATTGAAAGATGACAAATATCACTTTAACATCTAGATTACGTAGGATTATCAATTCAAGAAAACATAGAATAAAAAACACGAACTCTCATAAAATTAACAGTTCGAACAGATGTATCTGAAGACTGGGCGTTTTTAAATTAAAACGAAATTAGTTCCGAGCACGTGACCTTTTGCAGAAGACATTCTTAATAATAATTAACCTGATGTTTCAATGGGGTTTCTATTTCCGTCGATAAAAAGATACTTCTAACGTGTTTGTACACAGGCACTATTTTTGTTATTTTGTAACTATTAATTTAGTTAAATACTTTAACAGGTCTGTCAACATCAGTTACATACAAGTTGTAGATTTTACCATATTTTTAAAGAAAGAAAAAGGTAAATTGATACAATTATTGATAATAAGGAAAAAAGTCTTAAAAAACTATTAAAATCATTTGTAGATATGAATAATCAGTTTAATATATGGAGCTCTTAAATTAACATCTTTACATCATATGTTGCTACAAATACTGAAAGCATTAAATTTACTGTGAAAGTACTTTTCTTCGTGGGCATCAAATTTCGTGGTTTGGTAAAATTTTCATGAATTCTTAAATTCGTAGACTTACGTTTCCGAAATGCAAAAAGAACTGAAGTAGTGATCAAAATTTATGATTACCACAGAATCCTTTGTACTATTGATAATAAATATCAACATAAAGAGAAGACAAAACAGTTACATAGCATGCTGTTGTTTACGCACGTGGTTACGATTGTACACTGAAGTGTTCATTAGTGGTCGTGATTGTGTCTATTTATAAAAATACATCATATTTAAAAAAGAAAGTTAATTATTTGCATCAAAATATTACCCTTAACAACACGGAGATTAATAGCTTATTATAAACTGGGTAATGTATAAATTGATTAATTGCAATTTAAAATAATTTGAGTCTATTTAATTCTCTAATTGTTATGAAAAGAAGCACGTACATGCCGAGAAATAACCTTCAAGTTTTTTATTCAAAGCTATCCTGCTGTGGTCATTAGTGTTAATTAATATGCATAAGACTTATCTGTAGCAAACTATATGTGCTCGTTACGCCACAGAGGCAATAAATTTTCTGTCTTTTACCCCGTTGTGATTATTATATGAGTTAATTTTTAAAGTTAAAGAAATTGTGAAAGTTAAAGAAAGGTCCTGTACGAACACATTTAGCACAAGGAATCGTACTTTATACGATAGTGACTTACAAATACGAAAACTTGGTTTTCGGACGTCTGTTATTTTTTCGCCATTGATTGTATATCTACTTTTCATTTTAATAGAAACTGGCTATAAACGGAAAAAGAACACACCCCTACCGAGAATGTCAACTAGCATAATACTTTGAGCTTACCTCCCTTTCCATTGATGTCTTTCTTTTTTTCTGTTTTAACGGTATATTTTGTATTTCAGTGTGTTTTCTAAACTGCCAGGAATGGTAAACTTTGATTTCATTAAAAACAAGAATTTTTTTTTTGATGTCACGTGACTTACCTTTATATTACCGCGACGATTTATATTTTTACCGTCTCCCATATATAGTCAAATGACGATCAGTCTTCGGAGTAAATGACTCTCTGTTACTTGATTGGGTGGTTTACTAAATCTATAAATATTTTTGTCATTTCATTGGTTTACGTCAGGATCGCACTAGTATGTGTACTGAAATTTCCATATATTCTTAGGTTGAATCGGGGTTGTAATCAGTATTTTAGTGTAGTAATGTTACGTTCCACATATTGACTTCTAGTTCATTCAATGCATTGGTCAGTGAATAATTATAAGGTAAACATTGTACCAAAATCTCCCTACTTTATAAAGCTGTTTTGGAAAAAATTATATGTTCTATATCTTTATTTTCGTTAAATCAGTATTTTAGTGTAGTAATGTTACGTTCCACATATTGACTTCTATTTCATTCAATGCATTGGTCAATGAACAATTAAAAGGTAAACATTGTACCAAAATCTCCCTACTTTTAAAGCTGCTTGGGTTAGGCAAAAATTATATTGTTCTGTATCTTTATTTTCGTTCTGATTGATGCAAATTTAACAAAAAATATTTTTACCGCTTATTTTGAACATTTGTTTAGGGAGTCAACTTTTGTTTAATTATTTTTTAAAAAGCACGTGTTAGTGACGACAGGCATTTAAATCTCTCAAGCACCATTGGATAATAGTTTAGCGTAAACAAAGTCTTTACAAGGTACATGTACATTGTTTACCTATCCTACATATAAATTACAAAAAACCAGATACTTTAATAAATCCATAAAATTTGTAATGCAGCTAAGAGACGGTTAGCTTTTTAGAAAAGCTAAACTTGTCTTTCCTAGGGAGACCGTCGTCGGTTATAGACATATATTGATTGAAGCACGATCGTGAATAATAATAAATGTTAATTAAAGGGGGACGTGGTTGATTGTAGTCGGAGAATGTTGAAGATTATTTGACAACGTTTCAAGAATTTATCAACAACAAAATTACGTCGGAAATTGTTGTTAGTTTCGTATCGTATTGAAGTTGAAATTCACTGTGGAATAGTAGTTTTTTCTTCAGTCCGAGTCAATATGACCCTTTCATCCTCTTTTAATCTTCATGGAACTTGGCAAAACAGTTGGCATTATATAGCTTTAGATGCTGTCAAAAGGAATTTAGGGCATCTGGACGGGTTCGGTATGTAAGGGAGCCCAATAGCATCAAATTTGATTATCGAAATGGTTCGCATATTCGCACTTAAGTGATATTTTTGCCATTTCGATATTCAAATTTGATGCTGTTGATCTCCCTTACATACCGAACCCGCCCAGATGCCTTAAATTCCCTTTGGTAGTACGTTTAGCAATGTTATACATCTTTTTATCTTGTATTTGATAATATGTATTTCTTAATATCGAATATCGAACCCACTGCTAGCAGCGAGTTCGATAGTCGAATATCGACTATCGAACCCACTGCTAACTTCACACCCGTCATAAAATCTTGCTGGCAAAGAAGGGTATTATGATACTGCAAAATTTAAAGGCTGTAATAAACCGTGATTTTATGTTCCCGGCCTGATACAATTTCTATCATAGGCAGAAAATTGCGGTTAAGCTATACGTTTTGCAAACGAATACAAATAACAAATAATCATACAACTAATTTAACAGTCGCAAAAAATTGATATGCCATATTTTAATTACTTAGTGGCGTCCTATTTGGTGAGTCTACGATCACATTGTAATCATAACATGTATGCCACATATCAGATCGATATGGATGGAGTTAAGGGCACCGTCAGCACCAATATTGTTGTTCAGTGTACCTGCAACAAACGAACTGGAGAATACTGCGACCACTACTGGTTCCATTCAATAGCTACAGGACAGGACATTGGATGCATAACAAAGGCACGATTTACGGTGAGCAAAATAGAATAATTATTTATTTTAAACGTTTTTGGAAGGAGGAGGAAACATGTATCTTATCCGTTTAAAGCATTACATTAGTTGCTTAGATAACGTAAAAACATCTATACCTCTAATTAAAAAGAGTAAATATTATTGTATGGTATATATGTTTTTTAAAGATTTGCTGTGTACCAGAACAACATACTGGGTTGCCAATGGAAGAATTTTTTTACTAATCAGTCACGTAACATTTTATTAAGACTTCATGCCGACAACTCCACGTTCAGTATTCTAATAAAAATATTTGCCATTGATTTCTTTTGATACTTATAAACTGGTGGTTTAAAATTATAGACGCACATGTACAGACTGTGTATTGCATCAGTATGACAAATAATTAGATTAATTAGACAATAACTTTCTCCTTCTATAATAGGGATTATATGGCGCAGACACAAGTCCCTTATTTGGGTTTGAGGTTAAAACGTTGATAAATGGTGAGAAGAGAGATGTTAAATGGGGGCCATTAAGGTGCAGTGGACGAACAACAACTGTCGATGGATTTAAATTAAGTGTGAAGAATATCAGTAAGCGATTTAAACGTACATATGACGCAAATAATATTATGTTATCGTGTTTATTATTAGTATTATTATTACGTTATTATGTTTAACGTTTTCATTATTATTTGTCTTAGGGCCTCGGTGGCCAAGTGGTTAAGGTAGTTCGTCTACTATTGATCACGTGGTCTGTCAACACTGCGTCTCACTGCAGGCAGGATGTACTCGATTTCAATCTTAATTGACAAGAATTGCCAGTTTTCCTACCGCAGGTCGGGGGTTCTCTCCGGGTACTCCGGCTTCCTCTTCCAATAAAAACTGGACGCCATGATATAGCTGAAAAATTGCTGAAAGTGGCGTTAAAACACCACTCAAACAAACAAATATTTGTCCTCTTCCTTCTGTTTGGTTCGTCATCTTAATATTTTATGGATTCTTTAGGCAGTTAAAGTTTTACAGCAGTTTCAGTATAGGTTCAGACTAAAGCTTATCTCAGTTTTATCTTATTTTATACTTTACATTTTCGTCATGTTGAACATTATGCGATATCCAATTTTTTAGTAACTATAAAATATTAAGTAGTGTGCCGTTTTTCTCTTAGAGGACTTTAAGAATTAATGTAGTCTATCTCGAATTTACTTAATTGATCAATAATTCATTCTGTTCTACGGACGAAATCATATAATGTGGTGCCGTGTTTCACGTGTTGTTTTCACTTGTTCATTTTAAAACGCTCTAGTTTGCACCTGTTTTATCCGAAAAAAACATTTTACGTGTATTTTTATAAAAACCAAATCTTTTTGGTTATTGAATTCTGCGTAGCGATTTTGTTCAAATCTTAGACATGTCGTATACCGAGCATATTTTTTTCAATATTTCAGAGCAAGACATCTACCCGGTGCAATTTACCTTTCACAGTAAAGATAAGCTCAACATGCAATCTCAATCTATCAAAAAGGGCGATTTTGGTTACATTCAAATCCTATCTTCAGTGCCAAATAAGAAAACATATTGGGGCCAAGCAGTTACCCACTTGCTCAGTGTTGACAGCATGGGAAAAATTGGAATCACGGAAGTTGGACCAAAACCGCACATCCCTATTTCTTCTGGTAATTATAATATTATACATAAGGCCATTAATTGGTTGCATATTTTTTCTAATTTATTAATATATTTATTTATTTATGGTAGAAATATCTTCGTTTGTATCGCTGCATAATCCTCTAAACATACATTATTTTTCATTATGTCGCATCGTCGACGATCCGATACTTAAGCCACACTGACCACGACCTCACTACGCTCTCCACGACCTCCAAAATATTCATAATCGTAGTAAAGTCGTGGTGCTTTGATTAAAACGTGGTAAGTGTGACACCTTACTCGACAGTACAACGATCATAGTACGATGAAATACGGGGAAATTATTTTAAATGGTCAAATCTAGTACGATGCTACTACGACTATCACGAGTACAGTACGCTGCTTCAGCGACTGTCATACGACGAGGCTACGCTTATTCCACGACCATCCACTACTCCGTTACGATACCAATACGACCTTTACTATCATTATACGTTCTAGCTACGATACTACTACGCTCGTTACGTTTCTACTACGCTTATACCACGACTGTTGTAAGTTTTCACTTTCTAACATGTCATGTTTGACATGTTTTTGGCATTTAGATTTTTTTCACTATTAGTCTTGTTTTCCTTAAAATTACACATGAAACAAGTGGTCTTAGTTCAACTTGCTTTATTGCAAGGCCAGCATGTCTTAATGATGAGAGACTTTCTTATAATGGCTTTACGACAACGACAAATCGTAGACGGAGGAAAAACCGCTCAGTTTGGATTCGACCGTAGCTTTCTGCAGACAGACGTCTACATTTTGAAGATTGGGATCAAATTATGAGAGAGAGGATTTAACTCCACAGCCCCTGCTTTTCCTCGATATTCGCACCATGATTAAATTACACACAATATGTGAAAAGATGAATACAATAGGTAACCACATCAATTATCTGACGTCATTTTGTAAAAAGGTCAGTCATTCTTAAGGCGTAGTAAGATCGTAGATGGAACGTAGTTAGTCTGGTTCCCGGTCTATCATCTTTCGGATCCGAAGGCATACTGAATATTACGTCGGGAACCAACCTAGAACGTAGTACGATCGTACTGAGGACGTGAACGACGTAGTAGCATCGTAGTGTTGTTGTAGTTAAATCGTATTGGTCGTGGTACAATCGTGGTAAGGTCGTAACGAGGGCGTAGTATCGTCGTGGTGGGATCGGCTATCAATAAGGAACGATCTAAGTACTCTTGTACCACGACACCAATACGACCAAGACGGACCGTTCTGCGACCTTCTCACGATCTCACTACGATGTTAGTACGCTTTATTTTCACCACGACCGCACTACGAATGTTTTGAGCATGTTCAAAATTTACGTAGCACAGTCGTAGTCACCCACTGCCAACTACGTTCATACCACGACCTCCGCGACTTCAGGAAGACTTCACTACGATGTACCACGATTTAGTAAAAAATCCAGATCGTAGTTAGGTCGTGTGACGGGGGCTTAAAATAAGTGTGCTGGTTTATATGCCCAACATCTGATTGTATTTCAACATTGGATCTTTAGAAATGCACTAAAGATACATAGTTAAGATAAATGATATTTATAAGTGTCTAATGAATTAACCAAACAATGTCGTTGTAATTTCCACTCTGAAAATCATCTGTACATATAGATTTGATTTTTGAGCCGTCCCACCTCGGGAATCGAACTCGTGTCAGTTTATATCATCTATGGCTACTGCGCCTAGCATGTAAAGACAGAGGTGTAACCTCTAGACCAGATCCGTCCGCTAAAAAACGGAGTTTCACTGGCCTAGTGTTACTTTTGGTTGAACATGTCATTTACATATATATATATCAGAGAAAAATTTAATAGAGTTTTTATATTTATTCTGTAAGAGACTATGATATATATATATATATATATATATATATATATATATATATATATATATATATATATATATATATATATATATATATATATATATATATATATATATATATATATATATATATATATATATATATATATTAATACGTATTGGTTACAAAAATTTCATCGTCACATGCTAATACATATGTACTATGTCTATGTCTACGTTTCACCTCGGTTTATGAAGCTAAATTTTTAATAATAAATTAATAATAATAAAAACTTTGCCTTTTTCTTATTAGTAATGGTCTCAATCGTACGTCAGACTGAGTATATATAATATAATTAAATCCATCTGGCTGTATCATAACCATCGATTTGTTGACAAATAACTTGACGCAACAATAAAATATTATGTTCCTTTTTCTCTTTTCAGTCTGTAGTGGACTAATTTACCCCAGTAGTGCAGAATTAAGTCAAAGATACGATTTTACAGATTACATTATTATTTCTTTTGGGGTCACTGTAATGGTGAACTATATCGAAATTGAATTTGCATCTCCTTCCAACTTTTTCGTTGCATATATAAACGCATTAAACGAATCTTTTATGAATATTCCGAATTTGAACAAAAGAATCGTGAATAACACACTCAATATAACTTTAAATGCACCAATGTATACAACAGCCGTCAAGATTTATACCCCTCCTACTCCAAATGAAAACATATCTGATACAGTGCTAATGGTAAACATTGGCGGATGTACAAGGGCGGTAATAGATACTGGTGACACTGATACTAGTAATCAGGAATGGGAAATGGTGCTTTCTGATAATACAATACAGAACTATCCCTACCTGAAGGTTGTACCCAAAAACAGTGACTATGTAGATCCAAAAAAATTATTCAATAGTTCCTACCACGTAAGATCTGGATCATTCTCCTTTGAGACAACAATAAATTCATATCAAGCTGGCTGTGTCATTACTGTTGACTTGTTGGCAAATTACTTGACGCAGTCAAGTGGCACAGCTGAATTAAAATTCAACAACATAAAAATTACAAACTATTCGAATGGAAACCAATTAACCTTGCTGGTCACAATGGATGTAAACGCTTTGAATAAATTTGAATACGATAAAGGGTATATGACATTAAACCAAACTGTCAATAACGCAATCAAAAGCTACAAATGCTCAGCTCCACAATCAGCATTACAGATAGGTACAGCACAGAGTATTGGTGACCAATCAACATCGACAGTTTCGTCTACTGGTATCATTGTTGGATTTACGATACTTGCTGTACTCTTAGTGGCGATTTTGGGTTTCTTGGCTTTCTTGACTTACAGAAGACAAAAAAAAGGTAATTGAGGTCAATTAAAATATGAGTAAATAATGCCACACAATTATCCAAATTGTTTAAGCTGTCTATTTATAAAAAGTGTATATTGGTGTATTTAATTAATGATCGTTGATCTGAAATGTCGTGTATTTTCAAGTCACTGAAGTAATTGTAACGTGCACGTCAGTATTGTTTGTCTTCTTATGGGGTTTTTAATGACAACTTAATGTCCTCGGTAGAACGGCATCAATATTGTTGTTAAAAATACATAGAGATATAATATAAAGATTTTTTATTTTTAAAACTAATTTGTTAGTTCCTGTCAGCAAGGTAAATGTCTTAATGGACGGCGTACCCTATATCATGAAAGCGGGCTTCTGGTCATACAAATTATGGAATATGTCCCCATTATATAAGGACATAATTGTGAAGAACGCTTTGTATTCTTGGTCTGCTAAATTTGAAGGGGATGCTGTATTAATTCGATTTTAATTTTTTCAGACACCCCGGAAAATATTAGTATGGATACCGCACGTATATATACCACTAGTAGCGACAACACGTGACTTGTGTGACGTATTTTTGTCGGCCATAATTGTATTTTCCTTTCAATAGAAAACATAGGGAAGATTTAGAAAAACCCTATATCTTGTTAATTTTAATTATTTGCAACATACTTTTGTTTGAAAAAGCCTTATTTTCTGCCTTCTAGTTACATGGTTGCAATGCAAAAAAGTAAATTATGTACCACTTCTGACGTAAATTGCATAAATACAGCTGGTATAATCTATGTTTTGCACATAAATACAAATAGTAGAACCATTTATGTTTTTAATTTTCACATTTTAACACTTTAATTGCTGATTTTCATATTTCCCATTTCATCTGAAATTCGCACATTTTTCAATGTTTAACATGGCGGATACATCTGCGTTCAGACAGGCGATATGGTTGTGTGGCATTTTTATGATCAAATTATATCTCCATTGTAACATTTTTAATTTTTTTAATCATTTTAACAATTAAACAAAACATAATTAAGAGTATTTGACTTACAAAATACTGTTATTAGAAAGAGTAGAATTAACTGCAATATCTTTGTCACGTCTTGAATGGAAAATGTGGAAATGTAATTTGTGATAAACATTTATAAAGTATTTTTATAATAGTTAATTACAAAATGATCCCATTTTTTGTCGCATTTTTTTCGGCCATAAAGGTAGTAAAAATTCAAGTGTTATGGAATAACAAGTTTAGCTTTTCTAAAAAGCTAACCGTCTCTTAGCTGCATTACAAATTTTAAGGATTTATTAAAGTATCTGGTTTTTGTAATTTATATGTAAGATAGGTAAACTATGTACATGTGCCTTGTAAGGACTTTGTTTACGCTAAACTTTTATCCAATGGTGCTTGAGAGATTTAAATGCCTGTCGTCACTTTACACGTGCTGTTTAAAAAATAATTAAACAAAAGTTGACTCCCTAAACAACAAATGTTCAACATTAGCGGTAAAAATATGTTTTGTTAAATTTGCATCAATATCAGAACGAAAATAAAGATACAGAACATATATTTTTTCCTAACCCAAACAGCTTTAAAAAGTAGGGAGATTTTGGTACAATGTTTACCTTTTAATTGTTCACTGACCAATGCATTGAACGAAATATAAGTCAATATCTGGAACGTAACATTACTACAATAAAATGCTGATTAACGAATATAAAGATATTGAACATATAATTTTTTTTCCAAAACGGCTTTAAAAAGTAGGGAGATTTTGGTACAATGTTTACCTTTTAATTGTTCACTGACCAATGCATTGAACGAAATATAAGTCAATATGTGGAACGTAACATTACTACAATAAAATGCTGATTAACGAAAATAAAGATATTGAACGTATAATTTTTTTTCCAAAACGGCTTTATAAAGTAGGGAGATTTTGGTACAGTGTTTACCTTATAATTGTTCACTGACCAATGCATTGAATGAAATAGAAGTCAATATGTGGAACGTTACATTACTACAATAAAATGCTGATTAACGAAAATAAAGATATAGAACATATAATTTTTTTCCTTCCAAAACGGCTTTATAAAGTAGGGAGATTTTGGTACAATGTTTACCTTATTGTTCACTGACCAATGCATTGAATGAAATAGAAGTCAATATGTGGAACGTTACATTACTACACTAAAATACTGATTACAACCCCGATTTGACCTAAGAATATATCGAAATTTCAGTACACATACTAGTGCGATCCTGAGGTAAACCAATGAAATGAGAAAACTATTTATAGATTTAGTTAACCACCCAATCAAGTAACAGAGAGTCATTTACTCCGAAGATTGATCATCATTTGACTATGTATACCGTCTCCCATGGGAGACGGTAATTAATCTGTTCAATATGCATCCTGTACACGGTGTGACTTTTTACCCAAACTTACCCAAACTTACCCAAACATACCCAAACTTACCCAAACTATACCCAAACACACATTAAAATAACATTTTTTGCATTTCTTTTATGTTGAAAGGTTTTATATACTATATTGTTCATGGAAAATGTTATACAAGTGAAGTTAACATGAAGATTTTCGCTGTTAAAGTCGATTTTAAGAAGCCCCTTATGATCGTGAAAAATGTATACCCAAACACTCATTAAAATGACATTTTTGGTGGTAAATAAACAACAAAAAGGAAAAAGCGCTAATATTATGTTAAATAATGAATATTTAGTAGACAATGTAATTTTAAAACAGATAACCCAAAAATAATTATGTGACCATGCACTGCAGTCATTTGATGTCTTGATTTTAGAGTGAACGATGTGGTGCGAACAATTGCATATTATATAAAAAAACCTTGTGACCGGTGATCTTTATTGATTAACAATTATTACTAAATAAACATTTTTGTAGTAACTGACTGACTTTGAAGTATTGTTTGATACACGGCTTTATTTTTGTTTTGTTTTAAAAAATTAACTTTGAGGTGGGATATTGTGGGATATTGTGCCTACAAATTTAATGTGGGAACTACAACTTTGTTACGGTTTAGTCCTGGTTTGCCCACATTTAATTAGCCATAAAATCAATTAAGTTAAATAAACAAAAAAGACAATGGGTTCACTGACCATAAAGATCTAAAGTCTGTTCTATTTTAACAGGTACAAAATGTATAGAAAGTATATAGTTTTTTATATTTCTCAGTGCAGAAAGAAAAATGATAATAGTGTTGTATATTTCTTTTTAAATGTTTTTTTTAAATAGGAAATTGTATTTTTAACAAAATGATACTTCTTATTTGGTGCTATTTATATATAAAAAAGGATATATTAAACATTCAAAATATGTTTATTACAAAATATATCATATATTGAGAGGCATTTGAATCTTGTTACAATAAAAAATAATTACCAGCACTAAGATAGAAATAAGCACACAAGTACAGTTCGTAGCACTAGATAGAACAAAGGTGATCTAGATGAAGCAGATGAGTTGCTGCGTCGGCGTAGTCAATCACGTCGATGAGTCCTTGTTTTCAAACAAAAATTTTAATTATCTTACCAAAAGCAAAACTGAATGTTAAGTGTATTATTCTGATGATATTTGTCATGTTATTCATTAAAACAAACTTTTTTTATTCAGTATATAATTTTCATCAATTATTTTCCGTTAGAATTTACTCTGTTCTTTCTTAAATTATAAAAAACATTATTTTTGTATGTTAAATACAAATGTTTTGCTCAAGTAAGCGATATTCGTTTGATCACATATATATTAATTAACAAGTCAACAATTAAGCAATGCCCATCTGGGGGGTTTTTAGTAAAATATGAGGTCTTTTTTTTAAGGTTTATCTGTACATGTACGAGACGAGGGGTTTTGTGCGGGGGGATTTTGTCCTACACTCCTTTTTCACAGCTTTTATACACAAAGTTTGTAACATATGCTGGTCCGAGATTAAACGTTCTGTCAACTCCAAGAACACAGTCTTTGTCTTTTTCTAAATGAAGTTTCATATCTTCAATTTGTTGTTTGGTATAACATATTAAAGATGGAGGTTCGCCGTTAGATAGAGATAGACCAGTACTGGTCGATGACGGCATGTGTGTTTGGACATAACCTTTGTTCATTTTTACTATTTTCTGTGATATTAATACGTGATTGTCATGTGTTATATTTACCATGTTTTTTAAAACTTAAATTTCATACGGAATAAATTTGCATTTAAAAATGCTTTTGTTGTTTATTTAGTACCAATAACGTCATTTTAATAAGAGTTTGGGTAATACATTTTTCACGATCATAAGGGGCTTAATAAGATCGATTTTAACAGCGAAAATCTTCATGTTAACTTCACTTTTATAACATTTTCCATCAAAAATATAATATATAAAATGTTTAAACATAATAGAAATGCAAAAAATATTAGTTTAATGTGTGTTTGGGTATAGTTTGGGTATGTTTGGGTAAGTTTGGGTAAAAAGTCACACCCTCCTGTACAGAGAATACAAGTTTATGACTGTACTTGTAAGCTTTATAAGGATGATAAGGATGATACAGCGTCGGTTTAATTTCAATACTTTAAAAGTGTTCTAAATAACACATCTGTCACAAATGTTTATTAGGTAATCATAATTCATTGATAATTTTATGTGGTTTATTAAATTATAAACTTCTTTTTTTTAATTAAACAAATAATGATGCCAGGGGAAAAAGCAATAAACGAGAAACTCCATTAATGCTAAAAATATATATATAAAATAATAAATTGACTAAAATTAATAATATGATTAAAAAACTTACAAGTGTTATAGCAGTTTGATATATCCTAAAAAAATGTTGTTAAAGATACACAACAATCGTTCATGAAAAACAGAGTTATCGAACCTAATTATGACAGTAATGGTTGCATATGGCAGACAAAACGAGAACAGTAATAACTATGCTCAGTAAAGTATGAGTGTTCTGCGATAGGAAGACTACCAACCTTTACAGCTGTTAACAATATAAAGAAAAACCATTTGCCGATCTTGGAACGTAACTATTACCAGCATGAGAAATAATATTTTCAGGTTTTTAAAAAGAATTTTAAAATGATTTTTATGTGGTTTTGCTATTAACTATCAAATGCATAGCCTACCACACATTTGTCTGTATTTTATTTTTTTAATTATTTGTTTCCTTTTAATTAGTACATTGGACATATACCAAAAACGGTACCTATATTGTATCGTGCATTCATGCGTGCTTCTTCATTTATTTTTTAATCATTCAATTTACTGAAATCAACAATTCTCTCATATATATTCCTTATTTAAAAGGCTTTCCTTTTTATAACCAGATTCATGAAACATGCAATTTAGTTCATTTATATTTATGTTTTCCTTTGTTATTTCACCTCTATGATCGGTAGACGTTTCCGATTTATCGCTCTCTTTGAAACATGTCGTCAACACAAAGAAAAGATCGTCTAGCATCTCTCATTTGCATCGCCTTGTGTTTCAACAAACAGTGTAATTTTAGTCAATTAAAATATATTATAATGTTTATGTTTGATATGTCATGCTTCATGCTAATAAGACAAATTGGTGTTATAAGGTGAAAGATAAACTCAGAGAATGTAACTTTGGTAATTTTATTAATATAGATTGTGTATTGAGTAAAAGGTCAATTGTAAATTTAGAAGAGATATAAATCTGAGTGGAATGATAGAATTTTAACTTTAGATGCAAGTAAAAAGTTGCGCACTTCTAAATTGTATAAAAATTGATATAAGACATAGAAATATTTAATGAATAACATTAACTATAGATATAGAAGTGCTTTTGCTAAATTTAGAGGTGTTGCACCACTTAGAATTGAAACTGGACGTTATGAGGGTAAACACATTGAGGAGAAAAAATGTTTTTATTGTAATAGTTCTTCTATTAAAGATGAGAAACATGTACTATTATATTGTCCGCCATATGCAGATTTAAGAGTAAAGTTATTTCAAGAAATTAATAATTATAATGTGGAATTTTCAAGTTTGTCAGATGACCAAACGTTTATATATCTCTTTAAAGCAGATGACTGTTTTTATAATGTTGCAAAACCTGCTGTAGCATTTCAAGTAGAAGAAATACCTTTTTATTTTCTTAACTAGTAATATTAACTTTTAAAGTTACATTTCTTTTTATTTTTATTTGTTTATCTGTAGATTGGTAATGTTAGTCATATTTTAAACTGTATATACATATAATAGTCTCTCATAATTCTGTTTAAAATGGCACTTGTATTTTAACTAAATGTGATTTATATGTTTACATGTAACACCAACTGTTTATTGTATGTGAATTTTATGTATTTACAAGTGGTGAGACTTTAATAAAATATTGAATCTGAATCTATGTCATTTGCATCGCTTTGTGTTTCAACATACATTGTATTTTAGTCCATTAAAATATATTATAATGTTTATGTTGGATATGTCATTTGCACCGCTTTGTGTTTCAACATACATTGTAATTTAGTCAATTAAAATATATTATAATGTTTATGTTTGATATGTTTATTAGGTTAGATAATTTATTAATTCAGTACATAGCGATTACTGACAAGTGATTGTGATACTCAATACCAGAGTAATGGAAACGGGAGGTTTGACCGGATTTAACCCACCATTTCTTCTGAAATGCCTGTACCAAGTCAGGACCATTGTTGTTATGCTTTTTTTTCGTTGTCAGTTTTCAAGTTTGCCAGTTTCCTGGACTTTCCTGATTTGAGGATTGTCTTTTTTGACAGTTTCTTTGGTGTTTTGGTGTTTTGCTTTTACCTTCATTTATTGCAAACACGTAACCACATGTTCTGCTTCTAGTTTTTAAATATCTGCATATACAGTAAGTATTAGGCAATCACAGATGAAAAAACTTTCTAGTTTAAATGACATCACATGAAATGAATCGTAAATAGATATATAACAAACTCCAAGCCAAACATACAGTAATCAATAAAAGCCAAAACACACTTTAAACGGCGCGGTTCAAAAATTTTACAGACGAAAGAGTCACAAAGTTGTGGACACCCGAAAATTTGTTTTGATATTTTGAAAAATGTAATTCGGAAATACACTTAAGGTGTCTATATGTGAGCCATACGCGAATGAATGAGATTATACATTTTACAATTTTTATTACAAGTGATTAGTCAAGTTAGCAAAAAAGTGAGCATTGACCATTTAAATGTTGAACGTGATTAAAACAAAATAAAATATTTGTAAAAAAAATAATAACTTTATTATGAAACACTGTCATACTTTTCTTCAAAAAAATTTATGCCACGGGCTTGTAACAAATTATCGTTCTTCTCAGTATTTTAAAGGAAACCAACGGCATGAGTAGATGTGGCTTTATTAATTAAGTACTAGGACACAAATAAAGCGGGGGAAAATTACTTACTTATTACCTGTCTTGCATAACCGGAAATCGCTCTCATAATTTTCTTTGCATCTCATTTTGTGGTGCATGAGCGCGTTACCAGCCGTGAATGGGTTCGTGAATAAATAATCGAACAACTCTTGTCGCATTATCTTTAAAAAAATCTAAGTTCTAAATGCTTGTTGGTAGATAATAGACGAGTAACTATGTCATAAACTATTTAATGTCATATTTTAGCTGTTTTTTGTATGACGTAAGTTAAATTAAACAGAATTAAAAACTAAGAATTTTTCCATTGACGATTCAATATACGCAAACATATAAACCATATGATGTAGAAGTAAGCTCAGATCTATGCCTAATGTGAAATTTGAAACATAAATAAACATGTATATGTGTTGTAAAAGACATAAAATATAGCCCCGTATGTCCTCTTATAATAACGAAATGTGAGACATTACTAATTGAAACGAGTTTTTTACGTATAAACATTACACTTTATTTCAACACAGAAACTCTAAAGTGCGGTTTAAATATATTTTTAACCGACGCAGTAATAGAAAAGGTTTCCAGGGATGCTCAGCTCGTCCCAAGGTGACAGATATTGTTGACCCTCCCTTTAAAAGGTTGTCAGGTTGTCAGGTTTCGAAAACCCCGACCTCTCAATTGACGTCCAAGAAAAAACCTTACACTCTTTTACTCTATTTGATAATACAGAAAAAAATGGGTTTTTCATATGTGTAAACTTTTAACCATAAATTCATAACTATACAAACCAGAATCACTTTTCCTATTATTGTTAGTTAACGAAGATGCCACCAACGGACATGAAATATCAATTATCCATTCCTTTATATGATCTAGTCTTTAATGAATTTACTGCTCTGAAAGTACGAAAAAATACGAAGATGTTCATAATTCTAAGGGTTTCCCATCTCAATGTGTATATATGGCCTTATTTAGCGTATGGCTTAATAGATTTTACAACCTTGCTATTTTATTAGCATTTACCTTTAGAACATGGCAACAAAATCTTTTCGACATGTCAGTATGTTAGCCTTGAAATATAAATGGTGAGCCAAATGAGCGCTCGTGGTTAAGTTGCTGGTCTGTCTTGAAGCATTTTGTAACCTTGGTATTTTAATGATATTTAATATACGACACAATTGCATTAAATTTACCTTCTTAGTTCAATCAGAGAAAACATACTCATTAGTTGCTGCATTTGGATTGATTTATTAAGCTGCATATGATTATATATGTACGAAATAATGTAGTTTTGGTAATTATATCAAGGTTATTACATTAAAAAGATCTTATAACTGCACCAAAGAAAGACAAGCACGTTGATATATTAGGGCCTTACAGTTATCTCTACAATACCTCAGTTGTATTAGGTTTGACTTCTCGTTTCTCGGAAATGTGTATGACGAAAACAACCCAAACGGGTATTGCTAGTTATGCAGGAAAATTTTTTTTCATTGTGATTGTGACAGATCAATGTACAAACTTATTTATAACGTTAAATATGAAAGATTGAAATAGCTTGACCGTACTCGCTAAGAACTATTCAGTCACAGTAGTCAATAAAATGTATGACGGTAAAATTTAAACAATTGTATGTATTCTGTAGCTATGAAAGCTAATATTAATACGACATGCAATCTACCTTTAAAAAATAATTTCATTCTATGAGACGGGACGTGTAGTTATGAATACTGCATTTACAGTTAGACAAATTATGAAAAAGTATGAATTCATTTAAAAGATATACAGATTACACAGGTTGCAAAGTGTTCTTTACATATATTTATTGCATAAAAAATTGGAAACATTATACGGGATTGCAACAGATAGCGTTTCTTGATTGAACATTGTCTGCATAGTCATCAAGATGGTTTTATATGAGGTATAACAAGAAAGATAACAAAATCGACATCCCAAATAAAAAAAAAATAACGTAAGTTGCTGATGTACGCAGGCCATTACTTACTTAGTATGAAGGGTTCTTCATCTATCATCATTACTCAATGATTTTTATTAGTTGAAATAATATAAATTTTTAAATGAAATCGAAACTACTTAAATTGAAATTAAAATTGACATCTTGTATATCTTGTTTCCGTAACGCAAAAATTTCGAAAGGTCCATTTTATGGCGTTTTTTGACATATCTTTTACATCTACAAGGAAACTACCTAATCTTTTGTAATTCACGGAAATATATAATTGTTCAGTCAGCCACTAAGTATAATTTTCGTTAAAATTATGGAGATTAGATTTTATCTTTGGTTTACTTGTGAAACACATATTTGTAAAGGGTTTAAAAATAAATAACACAAGAAATGAACAAGTAGAGAAACTAAAGTTCTACGGAAGAACTTAACTATTAACTTTTTTAAAATAATTTTTTTTAAATAGTTGGTCTAAGTGAAACTTCAGAAGGCATTTTAGAAGGATTTCCATTAAAAGTAAGCATATTCATTTTTGGTCTTTTGAGTGTCGAAGGAAGAAATTGAAAGTGAAGTTTAAGTCAAAATAATTCTATTCATGCTGTAATTTATTTATATTAAGTGCTTTGATTGGATAAAAACACTTAAATGGCGTCTTCTCAGATAATTTATATATCGATATTTCCTCTGAGCGGACTACTTTCAGTATCCAATGTAAACAAGATGGCGTCCTCCTAGCGTATCGTCAGGGAGAGGGGACAATGTTTTCTTTGGTACTATGTTTTGCATATCCCTACGCTTTCCGGCCTATGTACGTTTTGAGGTCTAGATGGGTTTCTGTAACTGTTTTTGCTGTTTTAAAAATCGCAACGATTATTTCACAGAATTATAAGGATTAAACACTGTGTTTTAGTGACTCCCTCACAAACTTGACATAAAGTCCTTCGGACTTTATTTAGTTTGTGAGCGAGTCGCCGGAGTTTACACATTGATAATTTCCTAAACCCAGTGTTTAATCCTATATTCAATAAGAATTGTACATCTTAACAACGTACACGTCTTATTCGTTGCTTATATTACTTCATTTTTTGGAGATTATAACAGCAAGTCAGATGTCCTGATGGCTATCTTGGATTCAATGTCTGACACAACTTTGACAGGGAACAAAACAATGACCATTCTTTTAAATATTAATTTAAACTTTAACTGACGTTTTTATCATGTTCAAAATGGTTAAACGGTGTAAGAACGACTGACGCAAAGTGATGGCACATTTTCATCATGACCAAGGGCAAGGCAATAAAACATTAATTAACCTGTACGATGTCAATTTAAGTGTAGTTTTTTCAGGCAGTGGTTAATGAAATAATAATGAAACAGAACCTCCAAAGAAAAATCCATGACAACAGTGTGTTTTGTTTTTTTCGAAAATTATAGATCATGACAGGAATACACATTCGAATGCGTTAGAGATCAACAGATTAAGTTCTTGAATCAAATATCACAGGCATGCACATTCGAACGAACTAGAGATCAACAGATAGAGTTCTTGAATAACATAATGAGCACACTGGTCACTTTCGGATAAATTATACAAAGTCATCTAGACGATAACATATGAGACACTAAATCACTTCCAAAGCCAGTAAGATACGTTGTTTTGTATTGAAGTTTGATTTCACTTGATGCGGCACATAGCGTAGACCGTGGCTGATATTTGAGATTTATTTACTTGCAGTGAACTTTTTGATGCAATGAGGCCTCTGTTGGCCGCTCAAGTCCCCCAGCGGGTCCAGGGCAACGTCCTGGTAGGGTGTCCAGGGGGTAGGGCGAAGGCCCTCGGAAGCTCCGCGGATATAGCCTTTTAGAACTAAATTTTAAGTGTATGGAAGCTTACTTTTCCAATTAATTTGACCCCATCACGAGCATTCAACAACCTTTATTTCAATGCAATATAAAACGTCTTTTACGAATGAAATGCTGGTCGACTGAAGTGATACGGGGTCTGCCGGGGTTCTACTACTATCACTTTCATCTTTAGAGTCTGTATCAACAGGTTGTTCTTCTTGATCTATAGTATTTCATTAACCGGCTGTACTTTTATCTTTGTTCGACACGATTAAGCTGCCTTCTTCATTTTGTGTGATGCGAAATTACGTCAAGTAGTAACATCGGACCAAAAGTAGAATTTCCAGACTGAATACTACCCAGACAAATAGAATGAGTAGGGTTGGAGAATATTTGGACTGAAAACTACCTAGAACATATAGAATGAGTATACCTATTTGTCTTCCCTTGTCCTTTCTTTAAAAAAAAATGCCGTTTCGTTTGTGCACGCAGGTGCGTAGTTGCGTAAATAGTACCCATTGGTTTTTTTTCATAGATTTTTAAATCCGTCTAATTTCAATTAAATGCATCGAATGGTTTGGGAGTTTTCAATTGTACAATATTTATAGTACCCGTACTCGTTGGTTAAGAGTATTTATATACAAAACATACTTGAATAATTAATCAATGCTACTGAGAGTTGGGTGATTGTTGTAATAAACACTTAACTAGAGTAAAGAATACATGTAGTCCTATTGTATTATTCATGTTATTGTAAGAAGGTGTGCATATTACTGTCGTATCTTTTCTTTATATCGATTTTATATCTGAAAGAAGTGGGCGGAAATCTCTGATGACTACTCAACTACAACAGCTTTTTAAATATATTTTGCCTAGTATTATTCAGAAGATGCAAGATGCTTACTTTACATCCAAATGAAAACTTGATATTTTTAGTTAAAATCACTGGACACCAGTGTGCACTGTCAATAATGATGACCTTTTCCTTAACGGAGTGGAGCTGACATACGTGATACAATAGAAATTACCCTTTGTTTCGATTTTAAATGTTCTACCAACAGAGCTGTCCAGCACGTCCCCGGTGTCGTATAATTATATGGATCTGAGAGTATCCGGACCTGTAATTATACGACACCGGATGGCGGATAGTAGAGGCCCATTCGTTGTGGGCTGTCAGGTAATAATACAGAGTCTGAAGCGACTGATTAGGGAAATGTTGGTTAATTTAACGATATAGACCCCTTTTGTAAACTTAAAAAAAAAGTGAGTCCATAGTATGCTAAATTATCCGTCCCTGTCCATTACGTAATACCTTTTACGTGACGGTCAAAATGCGTTCCTGTTAGTACATTACTTCTTAAGATTATTGTGTTGCTACCGGTCTGTTAGTACATTACTTCTTAAGATTATTGTGTTGCTACCGGTTCTCATTCTGAAAATAGCCTAAATATTGCTGACTAGATGTTAAGCAAACATTCAATCAATCAAAATCAATAAATAAATATTAAATATTTATTTTATATCTGAAAGAAGTGGGCGGAAATCTCGGATGACTACTCAACTCCAACAGCTTTGTTAATATATTTTGTATAGTATTATTCAAAAGGTGCCAACTTAACATATGTATGAAAATTTAATATTTTTAGTTAAAAATTAGTTATTTTTAGTTATTGCACTGTCAATAATGATGACCTTTTCCTTAACGGAGTGGAGCTGACATACGTGATACAATAAAAATTACCCTTTGTTTTGATTTTAACTGCTTAACCAACAGAGCTGTCCAGCACGCCCCCGGATGGCGGATAGTGGAGGCCCTATCGTTGTGGGCTGTCAGGTAATAATACAGAAAGTCTGAAGCGGACCGACTTGGGAAATGTTGATTAATTTCACGATATATACCCCCTTTTGTAAACTTGGCAAAAAAGTGGGCCTTTAGTATGCTAGTATGTCCATTACATCATACTTTTTCCGTTCGAGTCAAGATGCATTCCTGTTAATCCATTACTTCTCTCGGGGGTTATTGTTTCCTACCTGGTCTTATCCTGAAAATAGACGTTAAGCAAACATTCAATCAATCAAAATCAATCATTATATATTAAATGTTCATACTTCAAAAATCCACTATGAACTTATCTTATGAATTTTATAGTTGATCAATATCAACCTCCGAAGTGCTGCATCAATTTTGTTGATACAGATTTCTTAATCAATCAATATAGAAATAATAACCCGTGTAAAAAAACATTACATTATTGTTTTATTTTGTATCGGGTTGTGTAGTTCAAGTTACTGAAAAAAATCTCCAAAAAAATTCGAATTGAAAATATTTAAAAACACAACATAAAATCTTACATTAAAATGATAATTTATTGTTTCCCTTCCTAAAATTACTTGTAAAAATGAACAACATTTAAAGATATTATAAAATGTTGCAAATTAATCTTTAAAGAAAATAATAGAATTTTTGCAGAACGATACTAAATTACTCACCCTTAAAATAATATTTAGAGGCTTTTCCTGTGTTTGTCGGTCTATATCAAAGGTATTTTATTAGACTTAAGTAATGTTATTTGTAAGTTTATCCAGCGTGGTTTATAAATCTTTGGTATAAAAAGTATTCTTAAAAAATATTTTGTTGTGACTCATATGGGGAAACCTGTATTATTTTATATTTATATACATAACAGCTGTACATATACGTCGAATTTCAGTAGAACTCAAGAAAATAGACCATGAAATAAAGTATACATACACGGCACAATACTAATTTGTTAGTACTTAAATCTCGTTCAAGTTTGGCCAAATTGTTTGTTACAATTATTATAAAAATCAAATAAATAATTAAATTAATTAATTAAGAATAATTATTATTTCTTTTGTCATTTATTTATTTGTTTATTAAATAATAATAATAATAATAATAATAATATGTAATTAATTAATTTCATTTTTTATAACGAACATTTTAAAAATTATTTAATATATATACCAATTTTTTTTTAAATCATTCAAATAAAAAATTGAATGTGAATCCTTGAACTTCTTAATATAATTTCCTTACTTAGTCAACAGATTCGCTGTTTTACATCTTTTTTAATGTTTATGAATTTTAAAGATTTTGTTGAAATTTAGATTCACTGGCATATGAGTACTGAGCAATACTGAGAAATGATTTTGTTTACGTCTTTTAAGTCTAGCTTTCACCATTCTTACTAACGACGTCTCTAAAGTTTGATAAAAATCAAATAAATGCGATAATAAGCATTAATTAGTAGAAAACATTTTTGAAATAATAAATAATATAAGTGGTTTTAATGGTGCAAGATTTTACCGCGCAATGTTTTATCGAGTTGTCATATAGAATGATTTAGAAATCACATTTGATTTAAAGCTATGGTACATCTTAACGAAATGAGCTTTGTGTTGTCTATTTTGAAACAGAACTATACCTATCAATCCATACGAAATAAAGAACATAGTACTAATGACACTTTTTCCCATCAATTTGAATGGTCTTGTTACATTTCGATCTCTAAACTCATTATCGTATAAATTAAATTTTTAATCATTTATTTACTTAAAATTAACGCGACTCTAATCCTCAAATTTCGCCTATGGCTATACATAGTATCACTCATCTTTCAATAAACAGCTGCTAAGTAAATCACAATACATGTATGTTAAAACCTATTATTGATATATTCATGTAGGGTGATTATCGTATTGTCCCTTAATTAGATCTGGTTAGCTGGATATTTCAAGTATTTAATCAATCTTGGGAGATCTTTTTTCTGTTGTCAAAACACCTCATTTGGCTTCAGGTGTAAAAATATTTACAAATTACACGTAGATCAAATACATTTGAGACATTTTAAAGGATCTTCCCTACATTTTGGCTGACAGTCTCCAACCAGCAGCAGCCCCACCCCATTTATTCTTTATATTTATGTTTCCTTTTCTGCCTGAAGTTAATTTGTTAGGTTTGCATTTGGTATATCTCCTATTATACTGCATATAACACTATTTTTCGTGTGATTTTTTTTTAAATATTAAACATAAATTTTGTACCTAGAAAAATATAATATTAATGCTAATGCGATACAGTCTAGTTGGTTAAAATTTGTGTATGAAAAAAGATAATAATAATAATAATAATAATAATAATAATAATAATAATAATAATAATAATAATAATAATATTATTATTATTATTATTATTATTATTATTATTATTATTATTATTATTATTATTATTATTATTATTATTATTATTATTATTATTATTATTATTATTATTATTAATTTTCTAGTGGTGTTCTGATAATCGATAAAAGTCTCATATCGGTTGGTTGTCCATCTTATTGTGATTAATCAATTCGGATTTTTAGCAATAACAACCAATTATCTGTCAGAACTATTGGTTCCAATTTTTTAAATGTTAAAAAGTGCTCTGATTAGCAAACATCAAACCTCAAGTAAAAAAACCAAATAACTTGCCATAATATTTTCCTATTTATTATGTTTCTTCTTAAATTAGGTTTATAATTGACTGCACTGTATTTATATGAAAAATAGTGCAAGTAAGTAGATTCTGTATATTTATAAAATGTGTGGTGATAATAAAAAATCTTAACATTTTTTTTATAAATTTTAATCCATTGTTGCTTTATTGTGACAGTGTTTAACAGCGATATAGTAATAATCAATTGATAATTTTTATATTCTATTATTTTTGTCCGAATTGGTATTTTTTCATTTGTCAGTCGTTTTTTTTTCTTAAAAAATGTAATTTCTTTCTCTTTATGAAAAAATACACCAATATCTAACGCTCTAAATTTGTAAACAGTTTGAAATATATTTAATCTTATTATAGTAATATTTGTTCACATATGTAAAATAAATATGAACAATATAATTGGTCATTTAAACTAATTGGTGACGCAGGCGCAAGACAGTACCGTATCAAGATGTATCCGACCAAATAATTGTAAATATTTACATAAATCCTTAATATAATTATAAGGAAGCGGTGATTATAGCGTTAACGAGATTTTCATTGGATCAGTTCATCATACAAATAAGAGACAACTACGGTGACAAACGGATACAGTTTTATTTATACTAAAAATTAGAGACCAACAGTATGATCTCCATAAGACAAAACATGATGCCGTATTTGCCACAACATTTTATTTCTCCGATACAAAGGTAAGAGGATTTGTTTAAGTTAAAATGCTTTCTCTAGATATTTATTTTGTTTTAGATCATATTTTTTTATCACAAAAATTATCTTTTGACTTATATGCAATTAATAAATTAATTAAAATATGACCCATACTCTCTGATTTTTGTGTTGGCATTTGATTAATTAAAATGGTCCATGAAAATGTAAAAGTTTTTTAAGTATAAATTTATTGTCTCTATACTAAAAAGTGTAGAATACTTATTATATAATATGTTGTATGTTATTTAATTGTGTTTTTAACCTTATGGTTTTGTTAAATGTAATTATCATTTGAGCATGAAAATAAAATATATTAAATTTGAAATGATTTACAGTATGCATATGGAAAGACTGAGATTCGGTGGTCCCGGATTCCCCTTTTCTGTTCCAATAATGCCGCAACAGGTTTCTCAACAGTCGGTATCTGCATCATCGTCACATCCATCACCGACCGCCCAAACGAACCATAGATTCAACAATCCAAGGCTAGCACCACCACTGGGCATACCAACGTTCGCCTTCAGTCAACAAGAATTAGACATGGTTCTGTATGGATACACAAAAAATAAAACAGAGAAATGCAACGGGCATGCTTTATCCGGAATAAGAAGTTCAGACTTAAGCCATGGTAAGTTTCATTTTGAAAATTTTATGCCATAAAAAACGTGCCATGGCTGATTGGCTATTTTCTGTTGATATAAAACATCGTAATAAAAATGTCCGATCAACGTCTGTGTTCAATATTTTGATTACTGAACGTTGTGTTGTATTCAGACAAAAATATTTTACCATAACAAAAGTAACCAGTTAGTTTCTGCATGGAAGTACAATAGCGTATATGTAATTCCATAATGCAGGTGGAGTTTTTTTTATCGAGGACGTCAAAGTAACGTACGAGGGACAGTATCAATGAAACTATCTTATGTACTGCAACAAGTCTTGGAACATTATTCAGGACACACTATCTAAATTAATTTTGATTAATTTTGGTTATGATGCATATCTGAGATGTCTTAGGACCATCAGTAGGCTGTTATAAAAATTGTCATTGAATAAATTTCCATTAGTAGCAATCAAAATTTAATCATTTTGATAATATCATCGATCTTGTACCATATAACTTTTGTGTAAATCCATCAAAATGTATCTAAAAATGAATTGCTCAAAATTCTTTATAATACTTGATAGCTTTCCGAAGATAACTTTGAAGTTTAATATGTTATAATGAGCAAAAAGCGAAATTTTTCTGAAACCGACATTCACATATTATTATCAGAGGTTGCTGGGGCTATTCTGACCTTTACTAGAAACAATTCGCTTAGGAACGGAATTTGTCGAATAAAACCGGATTTTTTTCGACAACTGCCGTTCCTAACCAAATTTCCTTGCTTTTAAACGAAATATCTTTCTTGGTATTACACAATTTCGAGCATAATATTTATGATATTAAAATTATAAATTTAATTTATTGATAATTTTATAGTAACAAGTTTCAATGGTTGTAACCATATTGGTATGAGCCCATGTTGGATACCGACTGACATTATTATTTTCTAGTTATACTTACAATTAGCATAAATTATTTCTTTTTTTTTAATCTAAATTTTGTTATTAATAAGGAAATATATTTATTATTCAAGCAAAACTCCAAAATGTTTTTTGAAAAAGTTATCAAACATCTGTTTTGTAGTCTGACCAAAAGCAAAATGCGTATGTATTCGGTTTTAAAACTCTGTTCTTAGAACAAACACGCAAAATAATGAACAGCAGGCTCATTTTATCTTTTTTATATTGTGAATCTTTAATATTAATATAATGTTTAATAATAACGCTTAATAGAAATATGTACCACAAAGTAATTAAAACAAAACTACAAAAATGAAAAACAAAAACACATTAAAAACTTAATAAAATAAAACAAAATTGAACAACACCCATCCTTTTATTGCAATTTCTACATTTTAATAACTTTTCTTATTACCGTTTCTACATGAATTACAAATGATTGACCTTCCGTCGTGCATTATCACCTGTTCGCAGAAAAGGGAGTATTTGAAATCCTGTAAAAGTGGTATCATTCAATACACTATTTCAATGTTTCGTCGTTAACTAGAATGGGACAAAATAAAATGTAAACTTAGAAGAGAAGAAGTTGAAACGGCATTGTGACTTCTTTTTCTTATAAAAATGCTGTGGGGAAAACAACAAAATAAAGAGACCAACAACACAAATCCAGAACTGAGTATTATGAACCCTTCTAAAAGTAACGTAACTACAGTTTTTATAGTAAGACCTCTTGAATCTTGATCTTAATTCTTTTAATTCACACAATTATTCGATTATTTCGTTGATCCAAATTGATATGATTTGTATTTGAAAGAAGTACAATAACATTTTGATGCCCTTTTAATCCCCAATGACAAGAATCTTCTCGATGTCCAGTGGTTTCAAACTTCAACAACAAGTGAAAATCTTATTGATTAGCTTATTAGGATTACGAAAAATCAACAAAGAATAAGAACATAGGTAATTAATGTAAACCTAATATAGTTTCCTCTTAATTCTGTCATCAACGTAATCCGTTTACCTAATCATCAATCGTTTGTAAAAATATAACCCGACAATATTGTATATGATCATCGCTGTGAGACGCGTTTTTATTGGACGCAAGTCCAATTTGATTGTATAGATCATTTTTATTGGCTAATGGCAATACTTTCGTTGCCTAAGGCGATCGGGAATAAATAAGGAATTAGAAATAAATCTAAATTTTTTGCACATAGGCACTTACATTTTTTAAATCTCTATCGCATTAGCAGAGTATCCATACCTATTATTTATTTATCCCCTAAAGAGCGTGTTTAATAACAAGGATTTAAAGCAGGTACTATTCCCCTATTCAAGAAAATATTTTTATTTCATTTTCTCTGAAGAAATATTGACAGGCTGATTTAGTATTGAAATACCTGTAGCATGTCTCAGAAATACATTGAAATAATAGTCTTTGTTTGAACGTCTAATCTAATGAAATTTAGACCCACGGTAAGAAACATTAGTTGCCACGTCACCTTCGGTAATTCAACAACCGTTCAGTAAACTACCAACCATATATGATTCTTACAGATTTACTATCGCAATCGTGTTGAACATTGTACTGATTATTAATTTGGACCAAATTTTCTGTATAAGATTGATTATGATAAATTAAACGTATGGTAGCTCTAATTGTTGACACAAAACATCCTAATTAGACACCAACTGATGAAACATACATAAAAATGATTAGCCGTGTGTATTTAAAATAAAGATTCTGGCACTTTGAAAAACTGATGTATATTTTTCCTTTTTAATGTGATTTGCTTTAAACGTTGATTTTAAATGTTTTCAAGGTTACTTATTGTTGCATTTCTTAAAAAATTGATGAAATTCCTCATAATTTAATTTCTTTAATACTATCGCAATTCGTAAATAGACTAGAACATTAGGGACATAAATGAACAACAAATCACATCTTTAGCTTTTATTATCGACAAAAGTTGGCTATGTTTACACAATCTCTAATCAAAATGCACAACTCAATCCACAAGAGGATTATTTCTGTGACTTTTGACACATGCGCACTACTTGAGTAGTTGATAATTTTCTTACTTCTTTCACAGAAGACTTCATAAATTGGATTGCGAGGAACAAAGCAATGTATTTATTATATTTAGTCCACTTCAAAAGTTGGTTCATATTCTCAGAATCTTATAAAGTCAATATGAGATCCCTGCTGAACGTTTCCTAACACTGTAATTCAATAATTTATAATATCAAGTGAAATTAAACACCATCGGATAGAAGTCCTGCACTTTTGTCAGGCCGACAACCTATAATTACAGAACAAAATTAATGAACTTGGGATCGTAATAAGGAAATATGTTAATATTAATATGTAATAATACATCACAAGGCAGTACTAGAACATAAGTGACATATGACTGCGAAAAAGAACATACAGTTAATAAATTGTATATAAAATTGTATAAACTAACAACAGAAAATGTGAATGTATTATAGCGGAATGGTCCAACATTTTAAAAAAGCTTTAGCATGCTATACCCGAAATTTGGTACTTACAAGCTCATATAAATTGCTGATCAGCTACCGGGTAGTTGATTTTGCACAGCACTAACTGCTTTAAGTACTGTGATTGTGAAACGACAGGAAACAATTACATTTGTTTTTATTTCAGGTATAGACCGTATACTAACTGGAAATAATTCAACTAGACAAGAATGTTCTACGCCTGTCCCAAACATTAAACCATTAGATCTGTCTGGCTTAGAAGTACCGGAAGGTAGGTGTTAAGTGTAAAACACAAAATAGTTTAAAAAAAGATAATTGAGTTATGTACACGTACTTGCGTCATTAATATTAAACCCATGTGCTGTTACAAAATCAGAACATTAAAACCAAACAATACCTGATTTAATTATACACACACTATTAGGAAATTTTGTGTCTGGAGTTTCTTTGCATGTCGTCTGCTTCCTGCTTGTCAGCCGGGGACATTATATTTGCAGCAGTCTATAGCAGTCTACACATATATCGTGTTCGTTAATATAAACAATTTGAATTTTAGAAATTACGTAAACAAAGGTTTTACATTAAAAACTTTGGATTTTATGATTATTTATTATGTTGTGTTTTTTTTTCAATCAGGTCTGTCAATTTTTCAAACCTTTTTTGCCGGAGCTTTACATTATGGAGTTTTTTGTACGAAGACTGTGATTTCCAAAGGAACTAAGTTTGGCCCATATAAAGGAAGAACAGTAAACACGAGTGAAGTAAAAACTAACGATGATAACTCATACATGTGGGAGGTAGGTATATTATAAATAGGATGTTCCATCAAACAACTCAAAGTCTGGATTTATGATGCAATAAATATTAAATTTAGCATTTAGCCGCAAAATAATTCATGCCATTTTCGTTTGAAACGTGTCATAAATTCAAACAAAATCGTTTCAAAACTCATTAAAAGTAAGTCGTTGTGATTTTTCACAATTATCTAGGTCTGTACCTCTAACATGTTCCTGTTATAATGCCACGGATTGTATTGACTCGATACCAGTTACAACTCAACCCAGACGTGTATTTAAAAGTTTCTCATTTTAATGCAAACACTTGAACCTGATTAAAATAGACACTCGACGTGTGTCTAATATTAAAAAGAGCGCATTTAAGCCAATAGTGTAAACATTTTAATAGTTGCGGTGCTCTCGCAAGTAGAATTAGCATTGTATAGTTGTCATTTTATCGGGAAAGGTGATCTTTTAAACATAAATACTAATAATGCAAATGTGCAACAACTAAAGACCAACAGCGTCGCTTTATGACACTTCTTTATTTACTTAAAATGAACACTATCCCATACCTACAAGTACGTGACTAACAACTATATAATTAGAAAACGATATTTTCATTGGCAAAATAAAAGGTTTATATGCTTTATATTTATAACATAATAAAGCGTTCTGTAAATACGATGCTTGCGGAGTAGAATGTACAAACATGTTATTGTTATACGCACTTTTGTAACAAATATAAAGTTTATGACAGTAGATGATAAGGTATAACCTTTCAGCGCTTTCGAACGTGGACTTATTTACAAAAATACATCTTATTCGAGTACGTTATAGAACTATGGAAGAATGAGATAGTTTAGTATAGTTCCAGTTCCCACGAAAAGACGCAAGAAAACTATTGTTTAGACCTATATCGTTTCACAACAAAGAGATTAAAGCAAAATATGCATACATAGCAAAGAAACATTCTCATTGATAGAGAACAACATAAAACAAAACACAGCTAAAGATCCTTTATAGACAGAAACGCGTTCGATATTTTAGCTGATTTATTTATTTGTTTTCCTTTGACTTTTTAGAATATAATTTTTCGATTCGTATATATATGTTATAATTGTTGTGGTTTAAATTATAACTAGATTTTCCATGACGGTAAATTAAGTCATTTTGTCGACGGAAGAGGTCCAACGGGAGGGTGGATGTCGTTTGTCAACTGCGCTAGATATGCACAAGAACAAAACCTGGTTGCTATTCAAGTTGATGGAGATATAATCTACGAAGTATGCAAAGATATTCCGCATGGTACGGAGCTACTAGTTTGGTATGGCGATTGTTATTTACAGTTTATGGGGGTACCAGTATCTCTGAAGGAAATGGCAGACGGTGGAATCCCGGAAGAAACCAACGGTAAATGTTAGTAATATTATATTGATACTGTTTTAGTTTAGGTATCGTTTTGTATATATTTTTCATGTGGCGCGCTGCCCCCGAAGATGTGTCTAGGTAGAGCTCTCATGATTGCGGTTACCATCATTTATTTTACATTAAATCACTCTATTTAATATTCATGACTTGAAAGTTACTTTTACCCAAAACTGTTTGATTTCAAACAACTAAACTCTGAAGTAGAAGTGTCAAATAAAATATACAATATATTTCATGATCTATTTCGATCCATTGTTGCGTTAAAGACATCTGTATTTGGCCATGCACAGGTCTTGTATTCTGTATTTGATCTCTAGATTCACCATCAGATATAGGGTTCATCGTCTTTTTTTTTTAAATCTTAAACAAATTAAATAATACATTTTCTGAACAATTTGTACTAATTCCAGCAGTGGTTATATTTTTGCAGCAGGTGAAGGATTTGTGTGTGAACGTTGTGGTAAAGTCTTTGCCTACAAGTATTACAGAGACAAGCATCTTAAATATACACGATGTGTTGACCAAGGAGACCGGAAGTTCCCATGTCACCTATGTACGAGGTATGTAAAACTCAAAAAAGTTAGAGAAGTGCTGTCTTCTTGAATGACTATTAGTAGCTATTACACTACATACGGGATTGGCCGTAGATTAGTTCGTAGACCCTGTCTGTCAACTCGCTTGTTTTTTTATTATTAATCTGTGTGACGTATAAGAGATCTGGAACCAGTCATTCACATTTGTTATTTATTTTTACCAGCCTCTGTACTGTTTACTCAGATCAATATTTAAAGGATTATTTGTTAGATTATTGGATAAAAATGACTTTTGGGTCAGTTTACGCTAAAAAACCGCTTAATACAGTGTAAACCAAAGTTGACTATATCCAATAATCTAATCAACAATTTAAAATAATTCTTAATTTACAGTTGGCGGAAGAATACATGTATAGTCAACGTCATCATAGACATATAATTATGAGGTCATCAATCAGTCAAGTTAAATTATATGTTAAGGACAACGTTGCTCAGCTATTGAATATTTCAAATAGAAACTAAATTGTTTATGTATAAACTGCGTAATCTGCATTGACCAAAACAAGTAGCATCTCGTGATTTTTTTAAACTGTTTAAAATAAACACATCTACACATAAAGTTAATTAATTATGCTTGCAGTGTCCAGCAAACATTTACAAAACACACAATTTTGATACATTTACATTTACCAAGAATATTTGTATACTTCCAGGTCATTTGAGAAGAGAGATAGGCTGAGAATCCATATACTTCATGTTCACGAGAAACACAGACCACACAAATGTGTAGTGTGTGCTAAAAGTTTCAGCCAATCATCAAGTCTTAATAAACATATGAGGGTAAGTGACGTTTGTTAAAGATGGCCTTACTGTGGTGCGAGGACTCGTACATTTTGGTTCTATTTAAAACATAATTAATTTAAGAATTTGATTGGTAATATAAAACAAAGCAGAACTGGGACCCAGCTGATCAGCTAATCAGATTTCAATATGGAACAGTTAGATCATGTGTACAAAGCACTGCCTCTGTAAACCAACAAGTTGATAAAGTAAACCAATTACGTGAATTTCATGCTTAAATTAAAAGCAACATGTCATATGAAATAAAACTTTAATAAGTAATATTTACATTAGAAATTAATGAATTTGTGGAGGAATGGCCGCAGCAAGTAACTGGACTGGACTCTAGCATTTTAACTATAAAGTGGCATTCTTGGGAAACCAATAGCAATGCCTTAACGAACGACACTCTTCAAGGGATAAAACCAAGACAAAGTGTCTTAAGCTGACCTAACCTTAGAGGTCCTTAGTGCAAATTTATATTTAGCAAGCCTACCCTAGAGGCTAAGACAAAGCATTTTTGCAGGTCTACCTTAGAGACCAAGATAAAGCATTTTGCAGGCCTACCCTAGAGGCCAAGATAAAGCATTTTACAGGCCTACCCTAGAGGCCAAGCTAAAGCATTTTGCAGGCCTACCCTAGAGGCCACGAAAAGCAATTTTTGCAGGCCTACCTTGGAGGCCAAATAGCATAACAGCAGGCCCACCTTAGGAGCCAAAGCTAATGAAATGTTGGGTCTACCCTAGAGACCAAAATAAGCAAATTCACCTTCCAGGGAAGCTACCAGGCAAGGTGTAATAACCTGTTAATAGGTTGGGCGTGCCAGAATCCAGCCACACTAGCTAGTACTGTCTTGCTGCGACTGCATCAATGTTAATCTTAATGTCACATTTAATAAACTGAATTAAATTTTTGCGAAAAAGTTAGTATAAATTTTCTTCTGACAACCACCATGTCTCTCCAATAAGAATATGATACTGAATGTTCTTCAAGTGAATCCTACATATATATAACTAAACATTATTCTCATTCAACCATCCACCAAATACTGTTCTCTTTTAATATCTGAAAGTACAAATTCTTAACAGCAGTAAATAGTTCAAATTAAACACAATACATACACATTTGCTTTATTTTGTATTATACACATCTACTCCTAATTATAAGCCATGAAAAAAAATTCATATAGGGAGGGTGGGTGGGAGATTTGGGTAAAATATTTATACTGTTCAATATTCAATAAATATTCTGTCCTTTCAGCTTGCCAGCAAAACCGCAACTGTGGCCGGGAGCTAAAATTTGCTACCTCAACATTTTCTCACGCGCATGTTTCTTTCCTTGAAACATGAAACTTAAAACATAAATCATTTTTTAACATTTTTTCTTTTTGCAGATATTAAACACTTTGGACAAAGGGGGATAACTCTGATATAACTACCAAACTTTCAAGTATCAAATCAAAATTAAATTGGTTTATTTGCTATTGAATAAACCTTATTAATTTAAGAATTTGATTGGTAATATAAAACAAAGCAGAACTGGGACCCAGCTGATCAGCTAATCAGATTTCAATATGGAACAGTTAGATCATGTGTACAAAGCACTGCCTCTGTAAACCAACAAGTTGATAAAGTAAACCAATTACGTGAATTTCATGCTTAAATTAAAAGCAACATGTCATATGAAATAAAACTTTAATAAGTAATATTTACATTAGAAATTAATGAATTTGTGGAGGAATGGCCGCAGCAAGTAACTGGACTGGACTCTAGCATTTTAACTATAAAGTGGCATTCTTGGGAAACCAATAGCAATGCCTTAACGAACGACACTCTTCAAGGGATAAAACCAAGACAAAGTGTCTTAAGCTGACCTAACCTTAGAGGTCCTTAGTGCAAATTTATATTTAGCAAGCCTACCCTAGAGGCTAAGACAAAGCATTTTTGCAGGTCTACCTTAGAGACCAAGATAAAGCATTTTGCAGGCCTACCCTAGAGGCCAAGATAAAGCATTTTACAGGCCTACCCTAGAGGCCAAGCTAAAGCATTTTGCAGGCCTACCCTAGAGGCCACGAAAAGCAATTTTTGCAGGCCTACCTTGGAGGCCAAATAGCATAACAGCAGGCCCACCTTAGGAGCCAAAGCTAATGAAATGTTGGGTCTACCCTAGAGACCAAAATAAGCAAATTCACCTTCCAGGGAAGCTACCAGGCAAGGTGTAATAACCTGTTAATAGGTTGGGCGTGCCAGAATCCAGCCACTAAAATTTGTATTAACAAATTTACAAAACAGCCCAACATCTGAAATCAATTCTGCGACCATTCCTCTTAAAAGAACCAGACATCTGAAGATATAAAACATTCCAATGCCCCTTGCAATTCATGTAAAAATATATCATTTCCTAAATCGTTCATGTGTACTCCATCTTCCCAATAAAGATTTGGTGTAGTGTGATCTACTGTATGTTTTATAAACCTTCCCCCCATTTTTAAACATACATTTCTACCTTCCCTATTTACCCTTTTTCTCTTAAGTTCGATTTTTTTAATATTCTTTGCCCCTTTCCAAAATAATCTTGGCAATAAGTCTGACCAAATAAAAACACAGTTTGGTAAACATTGGGCCAACTCTGTTATATCCTTCCTTATTGCATTATATAATATTGAGGTCTTTTGTTGGCATAAATCATTTGAACCTAAATGTATTATAACAACAGAAGGTGCAGCTTTTGTTTCCAGTTCAGAATAAAAAATTGTTTTTAAATCCCCCCATTTCATACCCCTTCGCCCCATCCAAGTAATATGTACATTATTACTTTGCAAGCCAATATGCCTGTCTAATACCTTTAAAGCCCTTTGTTTGGCCCAATGAATAATGGATGAACCAATGATCCAAGTATCTACAAAATAAGTATGAAAGTAAAAACGCAAGATTACTTAAATAATGAATTTGATGAGATTCTAATGTACTTTTTATATGATTGGGACTTCCACCTACCCATAGCTTTTATTGATTCGTCATCGACTGCATTTAATGATGCTTGTGTAGCTGCTCCAATCCGAAATGAATGGGACTTGTAGCTGTTTGCATTAAGCCCTAAAAACTTTATACAATGTCTTAGCACTGCACAGAACTGATATCGAGTTAAAGGGGTACCATTGCTGTGACAAAATAAATAATCAGTTGAAGTTGGTCTAACTTTCATATACTTACTCAAAACTTTAACTGGGCACATTTCAGAGTTAGTGAGTTGTGTTATTATTAAAGTAGAATTATAGCCCTTTTGATCAGTTTTTGAATATCTAATGTTGACATGGAGACACTGTCCAACAAAAGATATATCTTGAAATCTCAATGTCTTATCTGGGCTATCCTGGTTAAATACAAATTCGCTTATTCTCAAAAACCCAAAAAAGGCTAAAATGAAAGCTGTCTTAAACAAAATTTTTTCATAAACTTGCTTACATACATTTGATAATGCATGAGGTAGTTTTGATAGAATGGGAAAAGTAATAGGCAGTCTTGAATCTTGTTTATTTCTCAAATTTTTATATCCTGAAATTAATTTTGTGATTACAAATTTGTTGCCTGGTTGGATGTTATACGAGTTTATTTTCTCACTGAATGACAAAGCAGACAAATAGGTTGCAATTGTGCTTGCTGCTGAACCCTGTTCGTAGTGGTGGGATATAAAGAAGACAATATGTTCTAATGGGGGTGGCCAAACATTAGGAAGTTTTACAAAGGAACGAAACTTATTAAAAGAGTTCAATGCTATCCTGTACACTTTGTGTGTGTTTGTTGACAAGCTTGCATTTAGAAGGCACTTGGTGTTAATTCTAAGAGTGTCCATATATCTGGTGATAGAGGCGTTGGCTTGGGATCTGCCTGGTTCCCTGTTAGTCTGCGAAAACGTACCAGCTGTTGGCGAGAAAGGCTATCAGTTATACTATTCTTTACACCACTCACATGTTCTGCTTTTACCATTATATTGAATTGTAAACAAACCAGAGTAAATTTCCGTAACAGGACCATTACCGAGTTTGATTTGGAAGTCTGTTTATTAATTATATGAACAACTGCTTCATTATCTGACCTGAACAGGACTTTCTTGTTACTTAAGAGATTGCCCCATGTCAATACTGATACCAAAATAGGAAAAAACTCTAAAAGAGTTATATCTGATAATAAGCCTGTATTTATCCATAAAGCTGGCCACTTTTCGAATGCCCATTTCCCTGCAAAATAAATCCCAAAACCATGGCCTATTTTACCCGAGCTGTCAGTAAAGAGCTCTAAATGAGAATTACTAACCCAAAATCTGTCATTAAAAACAGATATTCCATTAAAATGAGAAAAGAAATCTAGCCACATGGTGAGGTCCTGTGAAATTTCAGCATTTAATCTGACATGATGATTAGGTTTTGTAAGGCCAGCTGTTAGATTTATAAGGCGTCTAAGAAATGGACGTCCGGGTCGTATGGCTCTACATGCAAAATTTAAAGACCCATTGAGAGATTGAATTTCTTTTAATGTAGCTTTTTTCTTACTTAATAGGCTCTTGATTTTATCAACTATTTCTAATACTTTGCTTTGTGGTATTCTAACTAGCATACTAACTGTGTCAATTTCTAGACCAAGAAATTAAATTTTTGTTTTGGGGCCTTCTGTTTTTTCGTTAGCAATGGGAACTCCCAACTCAAAGCATGTTTGAAGAAAAACATTTAAATTGTAGGAACACTGATTAGTATCTGATTTTCCCATAAATAAAAAATTGTCAAGATAATGAAGAATATTGTTATTCCTAGCTCTCTTAGCTACAATCCACTGTAAAAATGATGAAAATTTTTCAAATAAGGCACAAGAGATGGCACAGCCCATTGGTAAGCACTTGTCAAAGTAATAAAGGCCTTCAAATTTAAAACCTAGTTGATCAAAGTCTCCCGGCCATACTCTTAGCAAACGGAATGCACTCTGAATATCGCTTTTTGCACACATTGTGTTTTTACCAAGTTTCTGAACCATGGAAACTGCCTCATCAAATTTTGTATATTGAACAGAACATAAATTTTGATCAATAAAATCATTAACTGATAAGTTATCCGGATATGATAAATGATGTATCAAACGATATTCATGTATAGCTTTTTTAGGAACGACACCAATGGGAGAAACTCTAAATGTTGACATATGGGGGGAGGTAAATGGGCCAGCAATTCTTCCTAATGCTAATTCTTTAGATATTTTTTCTCTTACCATGGACCTATGATCATCAACAGATTTTAAATTTTTACTTTCTCTAGGGGCTCTAGGATGATGAAAACCAAATTTAAACCCATCTAATAATTCAGAAGCCTCTGTGTAAGGATAACCCTCTAAAAGTTTTTCCAGGACCTCAGTTTTTATTGGTGAATTGCCCAGGCTGTATCTGTCGCTGACTAAACTGTCCTTTCTTTTGTTGCTTATTTCTGCCAAGAAAGGCATGGTTAGACATTTTTGTAGGGCAATTAGAGCTTATGTGATCTTTCCCAAAGCAATTTGCACAATGGTGTAAAAACTTACAACGTGCCCTATAACACTGACCGCGATTATGATCATAACATTGGGCTCTACTAATGGGCATCATATGTTGTCTTGGATTACCTTGACCCAGTATAGTCCGATGAAAACCATCATTCACTGGGGGAACAATCATTGGCAATGTTGGTTTTAACATGGTCAATGCCCATAAGTCAGAATTTATGTGTGCCCATGAAGTTGAAGGTACTTGGGCCATTCTCATGCGGAACTGCTCGTCATACACCCTCCAAGAAAAGTCATGACTAGCACATCGAGCTGCAGCTTTTCTAATTATTGACATGTATTTCAACAATTCAAAAATTTTTGACTGATGTTTGCATATAAAGATATTAATAAAAATTAAGAACGCATCGGTCCATTTTGAAATATTTGGGACCAACTCCCTCACCTGATTCGGTTTGGATTGTATCGACCCCGTATTTGGATCTAAATAAAGCCCACCCCCTTCAAAGTGCTGAATCAATTCGGAACTTCCCTTTAACAACAAGGCAAAGTTAATATATTCATTGTTCCATATTTTCTGTTTCAGCTGTAAGGGAATGTGCGACCCTATATCTAAATCCGCAGTCATTATAATGTCCGGACAACTAGCTGTCAAAACCCAATCATTTATATTTGCCCGCTGTTCTTTGTGGCATGGAGCTAAACCATCCCCCCTGTCTAATAAATCACATGAATGAATGCGCGTTTGTTCATTTTGTACTAGGAGTTCATTATCAATAAACTCACCAATATGAGGACGTGTGTTTCCTTGAACAACAGGGATGGGACCGATGTTGACATTGACATCGTCTATTTCCGGTGCATCTGGGACACATGGCTCCGCTGTCTGATCTTTATTCCTTTTCCTGGGTGCCCCGGACTTTGCTGTCCTTGCATAAGGACTTGTAGACTGACGGCTTGACTTTCTTTTCTGTTTTGGTTCACTTCTCCTTTTGGGCATCTCTAATCTTCGGTTTGAAGAAAATCTTGGCAATAGTCTGTTTTTTAACTGCTAGGCGCTTTACCAACAAAATGTCTATAACTTGGTTGATAAAACAGTATGTGTAACGGTCTTATAAATGTAAAAACACTTCAAACAGCTCTGGCCTTAGTATAAATTGTTCAAGGAGAACAAAATGATTTCGAGTTATTTTCCGTGAAGAATAGAAATTGATCACTTAAGAGTATCGAGGCGCACAATTGGTATATGCTCCAGAAAGCAGCACGTGTCTATAACCTGCCACACTTTTGGTTGTCCAAGTAGCACGTTTCTATGAGTAGCGGCACTTTCGGCAATCTTTTGGCTTTTATAAAAATTTTTAACCGATCTACAGTATGCAATTTGTCGTAATTCCTTGTATACAATAGTTGCGGTGCAAATTGTTCTAGTGTAGGGTGTTAATAGTATCTCCTAATTCGTCCTCTGAAAGAAAGCACGTGTCTTTGTAGTTTAATTGTGATGAAAGAGTTTACGATAAACTTCAAATAAAATCCACTAAATATTGTCCGAACGCACACCAATTTCGTGTTCAATATAAGTACTCAATATCTCTTGATTGAATAAATTTAGATTGTAGATTTGGGTAAAATATTTATACTGTTCAATATTCAATAAATATTCTGTCCTTTCAGCTTGCCAGCAAAACCGCAACTGTGGCCGGGAGCTAAAATTTGCTACCTCAACATTTTCTCACGCGCATGTTTCTTTCCTTGAAACATGAAACTTAAAACATAAATCATTTTTTAACATTTTTTCTTTTTGCAGATATTAAACACTTTGGACAAAGGGGGATAACTCTGATATAACTACCAAACTTTCAAGTATCAAATCAAAATTAAATTGGTTTATTTGCTATTGAATAAACCTTAATAATATGATATAACTTAATTCCATATTGGACTGGTTCAGCGAAACATGTCATATTATTTTACTGTTATCTAAGTTAACTTTATAGTAATTAATTACATGTAGTTACTAGTATTTTTAGCATATACATGATATAATTAAGATGTCTAAGGAAGGAAAACGTGTCAAATCTGCAGCTATTTTGTTTTTTCTAAAATAAGTGATTGTATGAAAACTGTCAATTAAAATGGTAAACATTTTTGCTCACACTTATGTAACTAATGTGGTCTGTGTCTGATTTCAACCACACTTCTTGTGTTTAGGTTCACAGCGGAGAACGACCATACAAGTGTGTCTACTGCAATAAAGCTTTTACAGCCTCAAGTATCCTGCGCACGCACATACGCCAGCATTCTGGAGAAAAACCATTCAAGGTATATTAATGTGACACTTTAACTATGCTTGAATTAATTGTCCTTCTCTTTTACTTTATTTTTTAATGTTCCCTATCTTTAATGAAAAAAAGGAATGATTGAATGATATAACGATAATGTCTCAACATTATAGCGCATTTCATAAGCTGTATGGTGAAATACATCATTTATTCGAACCCGAGAGAAAGCTCTGCATTAAATTTTTTTAAAAGTATTTTATGAGTTTATATATTTCTGACACCATATGTTCTCTTTGTGCATTGACCATTTGAGTCGGTGACCATTGTCCATACTTCATACGTTTGTAGTGATTCTGAAAAACATGGAAAAAACTAAGACAATTAAAAAAAGATTATTTTACTTATTTTGTTTACAAATATATGCAGTGTTTATGACAATTAACTAGGTAAATGACACTAAAGTACCATTCAAAGCTTTTTAACTTGATATAAGTAATGGTTATTTGAAATATGGTTAACTTTTTGCGATTTTTTTATTAAAACACCTCTTCAGTAGATCCTCAAATTTCAATGGTAAATCTTAATGTCACATGATGACGCCGAGCAAACCATTATACATGGCTCCCGAGAGCTGCATTAGATAAATCAAGTTAAGTTTAAAGTGATTTAACAATGAGAACTGATGAAATCTGTAGTCAAGCAAAAACGGGGTAAGAAAAATGGCTGAAAATGACAAGGGATAAAAGAAAAGTGTAGTTAGTTTTTAGAAGGCATTATTATTCGAAATTGTAACTGATTCGTCAAATTTGACATGTTTTGGTTTATGTTCTGTATAAAAATGGAAGTAGTCATGTGCATGAAAAACATAACTAAAAAGATTCATTGATTGGATGTCTGCTTTACGTCCAGCGAGCAGTATTTCAGCTATATTCAGGACGGGAACAAGTTAACAAACAACAAATCAACGGAAAATGGGGGTGGGATGGGTCACAGAGAATACAATTTAGACTGCCACTAAAAAAGTATGGAGTTTTGGGTAGGGGCGGAAAATTTAGCCTTTTGTAGCGGCTACAATGAGCCTACTCTTTTTCTAAATCTACAAAAGGGGTCTTTATCGTGCAAGGGGCGTGACACTCCCCAAACACGTTACCCTCTACGGTCCGCGGTCAGGCTTTCCGTATTATGACCTGACAACCCCCCAACGAGAGGGTCTCCACTATCCGCCACCCGGGGACGCGCTGGGCTGCTCTGTGGGTCGAGCACTGGGAACCCTCCCAGTATGGTCCCAGTAACTAAAAAGAAGGTAATCGGATACACATTTTCCTCGAAAATGCCTTTGAACGAAAAGAATTAAGGCTAGCAACACAAGCTATATATGCACGTATCAGATGCCTCACATACAGGTATATTATTTTAAATAATTATACACACCTTCTGTTTGCAGTGTCGACATTGTGGCAAGGCTTTCGCATCACACGCAGCACATGACAGTCATGTGAGACGAACGCACATTAAGGACAAGTGCTGCCCATGTGCAATCTGCGGCAAGAGTTTTCCACATGCGTACGAGCTTAAATTACATATTAGTTCTCATCACCATACAGAATAAAAACTTGTAAGATATTCAGGGCGGTCATCATGACTTAAAGTTGTTTAATTTGTTTTTTTTTTGTGTGTGTTTCCGATACTGTTAATTTGTTATTTTCCTACATGTGCATGTTGTGTACTATAAAGACAACGTAGTGCTATTGACGTCGATGACGCAAAACATTAATATTTGAAATTCAAATTCATTATTTATTAAATCATTTTGAGCAAACTATGTAGTGTAATTCAGTTTTTGTAAATATTTGTGAATATTTGTAAAACATGTAAATAATATGTGAGCACATGCATATCTTTAATAAAGAATGTTTTTCATAAAAAAAAACATTTGTTTGTTTGTTTGTTTGTTTTGAATGGCGTTTAACGCCACTTCCAGCAATTTTTCAGCTGTATCGTGGCGGTCATTTTTTATTGGGGAAGGAAGCCGGAGAAAACCCCTGACCTTGATAGGTCAACTGATAATCCTTGCCAATAAGGATTGGAGTCACGTTCGCCAAAATTTTGAGTTCGTCAAGTAATATTTTAAAAACTTACTCAAAAACTATAAGTGAGATTTTGCTGAAATGTGAACTGTATCATCATTTTATAGTACTTAGCGGCCGTGCAACGTTTTAACAAAATCTGTTAACGTGTTTTCAATTTATCTTTTGGAAACCGCCAACTGTTTGTAAAAAAATGAATTGGAGTAAGTCGAAAAGCACAAATTGAATTGTGCTGAAAAAGCTTGATCTTCCTTTTATAGTACTTGACAGCTGTGCAATGTTTGATCACAATCTGTCGACGCATTATCATTTGAAAACCAAAGGGCACGGACAGACAGACGGTCACTCATATCCAAATTGAGTTCAGCACATAATACTGTGCCACTATTGTGTGGCGATGTAAAATTTAATATTTTACTAGTATTTAATAATTGACAAATATAAATTGAGACCCCTTTCTTCGTTATATCCACTAAACGGAATATCTATTGCTTGACATTTTAACAAAATTACGCAAAAATTCAAATGTGTCATTTAATTTTTTTGTGCTTTTATAATTTTTTCTTTGGCGGTATTGGAAGAAAACTGTTTGACGATTTTATTTTAATTTATGTGTCCTGAATATCATTTGATATATGAAAGATACAGGACAAAATATAATAATGATACAAATTTTAGTGTTTTGCTTCTAAATGACACTATTTTGTCAAAACAACTGTTTAATTAATATTGATTGCAGGGTTATTCACAATGTTTAAGTTATTAGTTTATATATATGCGGTATATGCATTAAAGGCTGTGTATGAGGTTTTGAAAATAGTTAGAAAACATAAACTTTCATTAACATGTCAACTTGATCTATTTGACAAAATGATCAAACCGATCCTGCTTTATGGGTGTGAAGTGTGGGGTTTTAGTAATAATGACATTTTGGAAAAAATACATTTAAAATTTTGTAAGACTCTTTTAAATTTAAATACATCCACACCTAGCTATATGGTGTATGGGGAGCTAGGACGATATCCTATCTATATAGATATTAATAGGATAATTAATTGGGCGGAGTGAATATCCAAAATATGATCACGAGTGCCGCATAACGCATCTGACTAAACGAGTGCGTGGAACTTGTTCCGCGCACGAGTTTAATCTGATGCTTTATGCGGCACGAGTGATCATATTTTGGATATTCACGATGCCCAATTGATTATCCTATTTATTATATAGATCAAAATTGTTTTCGTAAAATTTTAATGCTTAATTCTAAATTTTATGAACAGCGGATGAATATCTGTATAGTACAAAACCAACTGACATTTGTGGCGGGAAAAAACCCGAGAGTGAAAATAAACCATAATTTTCACATGTGATTTACCGTTATTTCTGTCACTCGGAAAATTCGATATTTTACTCTACCTATATAATAAAAAAGTAAGAACTGTATGCTATTGGGCAAGGCTTATAACTGGCAAGCAATCAAAATACTCTTACATTATGTACAGATTGTGTCGTCAAATGAATGAAAATAACAATATGAACATTGATTGGATCACATTTGTAAAAAAGATATTTAATGACTGTGGCTTCTCTTATATTTGGGAATCTGAAAACTTTAATAATAATGAATGGCTAAAACACTTAATAAAACAACGCCTAGAGGATCAGTTTATTCAGAATTGGAAGTTCTCTTGTACAAAATTCAACGAAAGCTATAAATTATAGAACCTTTAAAACAGATTTTAAATTAGAGGAATACTTTAATATACTAGAATTAAAACAGGCAATTCTTTTCTGCAGATTTAGAACAACAAACAATAAACTTCCAATCGAAACAGGGCGATGGCAAAATATCCCGAGGGAAAAGCGTAAATGTGTATTATGTAATAGTTCTCAAATTGGAGATGAATACCACTATCTCTTAGAATGCGATTATTTTAACGAAAAACGTAAACAAGCCCTATCCCACTACTTTAGACATAGACACAATATTATTAAATTTTCAGAACTCATGTCAAGTAAGAGAAAGACCACTCTTAAGAAACTCTGTAACTTTATAAAAGATATAAATGCTGGTTTTGTTCTTCCAGGTAACTGTTCCCTGTATATATGTGTGTATATATTGTATATAGCTGTTGTTATTTAATATTTATTGTTATATATCTGTACCAGTGTTATGCATTGGCTTTATGAGAATAAAGATATATATATGCAGATATCCGTAATGTTTATTTTAATTATGCTATTAGTGTTGATACAAATTTTATTAATATGTCAGATGATGATAAAATTGTTTTTATGTTTAAGAATAACGAAATGTTGTTTTACATTGCCAGAATCTGCCATGATATTTTACTTCATAGGAAATGTATCCTCTATTCTTAACCATTACATTACATTTTAAATAATATATAAAAAAAATAACCTTAGCATAAATGTGCATATTTATATTCATAGTTTTAAAATGTTTTAAATACAGTAGAAGTTTTTATGAAAATATTACGATGTGTGTTTATTAAAATAGTATATTTTAATTTTGTATAATAGTCTCTCATAACTCTTTAGAGTTGCTCTATTGCATATAATGGTGTTTTAGACTTCTTATAACGATAGTATTGTGATACATTTTGAGGTGAGACTCTAATAAAATATTTGTCATTGTCTTGTCTTGTCCATCCAATACCAGGACAAAATTTACTGACCCAAGTTTCAGGTGGGACACATGCCAAGCCATAATGAAATTTCTTTTGTTCTTAATTGCCTTTGATCCCATCTAGCCAACTTTTATTTTTTACCTGTAGTACCTAAAATTTTTAAAAGTTGGCTAAATGGGAATGAACCTTTAAAAGCGACCATGGATTGGAGTGAGCATAAAAATTTAAAAATTACATGATAAATCATCATTACAAAAAATGGATTGAATATGTGTAGTGATTTAAAAAAGATATCAACATAAACTTAAATTTATGCACAAGAAAAATTAACCAGACACAAATATACTTACTCAGAAAAGAAACGCAACGTCGGATAAATTTTTTCGAATCATTTTTTTTGCGGACAAATAACCTATAAATTTTTAAATATATATACATCATAATTACACCTTAATTAAGGTGAAAGCATTTAACTTCATCCACCCGTGAACGACTGTGGTCGAAAAACAGGGTCGACTTTCACGTGCAAGTCATATGTATTTTTTTTAACTCCGACAATCGGTATAAAACTCGGCTGTTTCTTTACTTGACTGCATTAGTAAAATAAAATTATGATGAGGTGTCGCTACGCTAAGGTTAGATGCTGCTACCCGGAATATCGCTATCGGTCGAATTGAGGCCGGGAATCACAGAATGCTGTTGCCGGAACATTCAATGTTCATCGTAGCACAATTTCACGCCTTTGGAGACGCTACCATCAGCTTGGTACTACGACAGACCGAATACGTTCAGGGCGACTGCGAGTTTCAACTCGGGCGCAGGATTGTTAAATTAGATAATTCCATCTACGGAACAAGACTATTGCTGCAACAGAAACACCTGTAAACGTTCCTGGGTTGCGCCGTATATCACCACATACAATACGCACTCGGTTACGCTATCAAAGATTGCGTGCAAAAAGACCTTACGTTGGGGCAACACCGCCGAGCAAGGGTTAGATGGGGTACTACCGTTCGTGTATGGAATTTACAGAACTGGAGAAGAGTGTTGTTTAAAGATGAGTCACGTTTTCAGCGTGGTCGCATACGAGTGTATACTGGCGAGAAATAAACGTTTTGTGCGAAACTGTGTTATAGAAAGAGACAATTTTGGTGGAGGCCGTTCTATGATGTGGGCCGCTATCTCTAACGCCAGGAACACACGACTGATACATATCAAAGGCAATCTAGGGCTGTTAGGTATAGAGACGAAATTATACGGCCGCATTTATAGCCCGTAATTGACATTCAAAGAGAAATCTTTCAACACAATATTGCCCGACCACATACAGCTTGTGTAACAGTAGATTTTTAGAACAACAGAATGTCAATGCGATCCATTGTCCCTATTGATCTCCGGATCTTAACCCAATTGAACATCTGTGGGATGAACTGGATCGGGGCGTGCGCCAACGACAACAACCGACGCAAAGTCTGCAACAATTAAAGCAGGCACTTCAGTATTAGTGGCACAAGATACCGCGTGTTCGTACTCAACGTTTAATTGAATCCATGCCAAGAAGAGTAAGGGCTGTGTTACAAGCAAATGGTGGGCACAACAGATACTATATTTTTTTGCGTTATTTATTAACAATATGCGACAAAATGTTATATTCTACGGTAAAAGAACGCATGAACAATTAAGAAGTGTGCCAATTTTTACATATCTGTATCAATTATTTATATGATAAATTGTTAAAATAATATATGAAGAAAAAATCCTATTTTTTGCATGTTGCGTTTCTTTTTTGAGTGAATATAGTAGTTGCAATAGAAAAATCGGAATCGTTGTTGCTGTGTAGAATTTGAACTACATTAAAGAGGTATTGCCTGTTCCCTGTGCTTATATAGTTCTGAATTATAAACCTTATCCAAGATAAACTTTTAAAAAAAATTATTATTTAGATATATGTTAAAATTTAGCGCAATTCAAATTCTTGTCAGGCTAATAAAATATTACATACAGCGTTATTCTGACGACCTCTACATTGAACATAGAGCTAGTCTGATGACCTCTAAATTTAACCTACCGTTATTATGACGACCTCAATATGGAACATAGCGTTATTCTGACGACCTCTACATTGATCATAACGTTATTCTGACGACCTCTACAATGAACATAGTGTTATTGTGACGATCTCTACATTGAACATAACGATATTCTAACGACCTCTACATTAAACACGTGTTGGCAGTTAAGTACTTAGCATGTTTAGTTGGAGTTGCGTCTCCTATTGTAGAATTCCGTGTACACGCTTTAGGCAAACGACATCATAATAATTAGAAAAGTCAATCGCCTTTTTGCAATACAGTTTCAAAACGACATATATATCAAAATTATAGACACAGACTGGCCAATGAATGGCCAATATAAATAAAGGACGTCAACAATTAATAAAATATTTATATCTTGAATTTTCTCACTTTAACTGAAATTAAAACTTCTCTATATTGTTTTTATTATTAACTACTTGATGGTGGTTTTTCACTTTGTTTTGTTCAAATATTCTAATAAAATTTTATCAAAATTAGCAAGGTGACATATTCACTACGCCAGACTGGCGTTTCGTCTATTCAAGACACACCAGTGGCGTTTAACTCTAAATGGTTAAGGTATTCTTCATACGTGTATGACATGATTGGGAGATGGAATGATATAA